>OX465563.1:5110099-5189725 GCA_950022955.1 Xestia ashworthii | reverse complement strand
AGGAATTTCTCATTTGCAGTCTGGATTTGTGCCCGGTTGATGGCCATAATCACTGCCCCCTGTGACATGGGACTTAAACACAGAAAAATTATAAGCAGTAGGTTGACTTCAAGGCCCGAAGAATTGCCAAACTTAAGTGGCAGTGGGCAGGGCACATTGCTCGCAGAACGGATGGCCGATGGGGCCGAAAAGTTCTGGAGTGGCAACCGCGAACCGGAAGACGATGCGTTGGAAGACCTCCCACTAGGTGGACCGATGACCTAGTGAAGGTTGCTGGAATCCGTTGGATGCGAGTCGCACGGGACCGGTCAATGTGGCGACACTTAGGGGAGGCCTATGTCCAGCAGTGGACGTCTTTCGGCTGATATGATGATGATGATGATGATGACTTTAAAGAAACGACCGAAACACTAAGCTAATTAACCGAGCGCCCGTTCTCCCGCAACCGTAAGGATGGACTTCAAGGTGCGAACACTTCCGAGTCACACTACTGCTTACCGCTTTTACTGTGACATAAACATAACTGGCGAAATGAGGGCGTACTAATAAGTACACCTCTGCCTAACCGTTCGGGAATTACAAACGTAATGATATGAATATTCTTCAATAGTCTGTTTTTGTTTTCAGGCATGGTCATCATTTTTATGACAGAAGTGTCAGTCACAAGCTTTTGCAACATCACTGACAATGACAACTGTTTCTACACCGTGAGTTGTGATATTCCTGCCAAAATCAACACAGTTCCTGGTTGTGATTACACTGACCCGTACATCACCCTCGTCATCAGGGAATCTCCAGTTCACAATGTTACAGCCAATTTCTTTAACACAAACTTCGACGAATATGTCCGAATCATAACAGCAATTGGCAACAGATGGGATGTCGTACAAAATAACGCTTTCAGCAACTTCAAAAACGTTTTATACATGGATCTATCTCAAAATGAAATAAAGAATATAAGCAAGGCATTCATCGGCTTAGGACAGTTGGACTCTTTGAACCTGTCACGGAATCTTCTCGAAGTAATAAAAACTGAAGTGTTTACGTTCTCCGAAAATGAAAACAGACTTTCCTTATTAGACTTATCATACAATTTGTTGACGTATTTACCCGAAGACATATTTGTGAATATTTACAATTTGAGGAAGTTAAATCTACATGGAAACAAACTTACAACGCTGGGAGACCAGTTCTTAACGAACTTGAAAAACTTGAACAGCTTAAACTTGTGTTGTAGTAACTTTACAACGTTTAACATAACTTTGAAAATTTTCAAATCTTTGAGAGAGTTGGATTTGTCATATAATCATATACAAAGCATTGATCTATCAGAAGTAGCCTCTCTTGAGACGATTAATTTGAGTCACAACGATATTGTCGAGTTTAAGTTAGATTATCTTAATCAGTTTCCAAATCTTGAAGAATTAGATCTTAGCTTTAATAAATTAAAGAAAATATACAGCTCTACTAGTATACCAAAATTCAAAATTTATACAGATATGAATTTATATCAAGCCTTTGAAAATACTTTCAAAAATATTGGTCTTTTAGATTTAGGTTATATTGAAATTGCTGAATTCAAATTAAAGCGATACTCACCAGCAGATGACTATCGAGATGATTTCTTTGTACAAAATAATATATAGGGTAGCCATTATTTTTTTCTAGGTAAAAGTTTGAATTTATGTCTTATGAATTCATAGTAGAGTCATAATATGACTCTACTAATTATGCGTTTCAACGGTAAAGAAATGAATTATCTCCATTATTCTAATCAACGGCTGATGGAATTTCATACTATCGAGGCGTAAAATGTTCTAACTGCTCATATAGCATTTTTGTTACCATGAAATCGTTTATAATGTATATGTTTCAAGTAATTTTTATGTTACTCTTTGAAAATGGGTCGAAAAATATTTCATTCCGTTAACAGTAGGTTAAAGTAAGTTAAAATCATCGAACAAACGTCATCTGCGTAGGCTTTTCCCAACTATGTCGGGGTCGGCGTCCAGTCTAACCGGATGAAATTGAATACCAGTATTTTACATGGAACGACTGCCTATCTGACCTCCACAACCCGGTTAGTTCTAAGTAATACAATACCTATTGGTAAGACTGGTTGTCCGTTGTTGTTGAAAAGTAAGTTTAAACAGTTGTTATAAATAAATGTTATTGAAAATATTCGTTTTATTTCTTTGTGATAAACCCAACGCTAAAAATATTTAAACTGAATGAATTCTGCACTGTTTTAGACTTTCACGGTTTTTCACTACACTTAAAGTACTTACGGGATTATATCCGTGATTTTATTTTGTTTTTACGTGCTCCCGATATTTCGACGCTGTTGCAAGCATCATGATCGCGGGAATACTGTATTCCCGCGATCATGATGGACATACTGTATTCACGGATATGAATGAATCTTAACAAAAAAAGTGAAAAATAAAAACTTTTTTGCAAATAATATAACCGACTTCACACAAAAAAGGGAAAAATAACTTTCGCTTCAGAAGTCGGTGACCTTTGTTTGATTGATGTAGTTTTTTTGTCACCGACTTCTGAAGCGAAAGTTATTTTTCCCTTTTTTGTGTGAAGTCGGTTATATTTTTTGCAAAAAAGTTTTTATTTTTCACTTTTTAGTGGTTTACATGTGCTTACCCTTTCACAGCGTATCGGTGTGATTTTTTGTTATGAACTGGTGTAAACAATAGACAGACGTGAGTCTTCAGCGATCCCAGTACATTTGCTATCATTTATTAAGGAGTTCAGTTGCCTATCTTCTGAAGTCACCAGATCTTTATTAAATCGAAATGGGATCACTCCAAGAAAGTACTCTGCCTAAAACTACCCAAACCGCTTCTGGTGTGCCTTTAAAGTTAAGGAGTTACCTCTATTTCTCCGGGATCCCATTGAATGGAACTTTACACGTCCAACTGTCGAAATCTGGGTGTATTGTATACTTCTGCGTACTCCCTTAGAGCATACAGGCGTGATGTTACGTCATGATGTTGTATAAACAATAAACAACCAAGCGATTGCAGCAATTACTGCAGCTTCGCCGTGTATTTTTGAAGAGTTCCATTGTATATCTCCGAAGATCAGCGTAAGATCTTAACCAAATTGACATGGAACCACACGGAAAGCACCAGCTTTCAAATAAAGGAAGAGTCATCAAAATCGGTTCACCCAGTCGAAAGTTCTGAGGTAACAAACACAAAAAAAAAAAAAAAAAAAATACAGACGAATTGAGAACCTCCTCTTTTTAGAAGTCGGTTGAAAACAAACAACATTAGCATGAGTATTGTAAGTCGTGATATTTTTTTTATGAAGACGAGTAGAATCAGTGGCGATTCGGGCATATCTCTTCTACTTATCATCATGCAGGTGAAAATGAATGGTGTGAAAAAACCTCTTAACGAAGCCGAAAAGCACTTGTTCTCTCCGTCATTGCGATATTTTTTTTTGTTCTACACCATACCTGGGAACCCTCTAGTTTGGGGGTCAAAGTTCCAACTTTTTGACAAGTTTTATTGTAATACTAGCTTCTGCCCGCGACTTCGTACGCGGATCCTGTTGCTTTTGCCAGCGACACCGGGTTCGTCAAAATCGAAGATCTGAAACGTCCAATTCTAAGAGCCCGGGGACGGGAAAATAACGGATCTTTCCCACCTGAGCAACACATACCGTTTGTTTCTTTTTGCCATTTAACAGCTTCACAAAAAGTACAATTTTGAACCATACCTCCGATGGCGGAATATGTGGCGTATTCAATCATGGGAGTATACGTAAATGAACTCCGTTTCTTATCAACCCAAGGAAGGTCGTCATGCCCTACGGCTATATCTTGAGACACCGATTCTTCAGATGTTATCGACATTCTGTTCAGAGAATGTCGAAGTCTTCGCGCTCTTCTTCTGTCTCTTCATGCCGTACTCCAGCAATTCTTTCTCTCTCACTTTCGTTGTGTGCGTGTTCGGCGCTCTTCTTCTGTCTCTTCATGCCAAAAACACTCAAATAACATAAGCTCGAAGACAAATTTATTCGATAAAATAAAATAATAAATGGGAGTTTTGGTCAGTATAGTCCAATTTTCAATGATATCCCATCGTCATCGATAATCGAAAATCAGTCCTAAGCTGTTATCGCCTTAACCGCGTGGAGGTACTCCCAGTTTTTGTTATTTTATAATTATACAGTGAAATTAGTGATAGCTTTGCAATAATTTTCACATCAGATGTTTCTGATCTTCGATTTTTTATAAGTCAACAGGAAATGCCTATCAGACCGAACAACTTTTGCTACGACGTCATCATTCCTATGTGTTATGGTGTAGCTGGGCTCTTGGAGTTCCACAACAGGTGTTCCAGATCTTCGATTTTTAAAAATCAACAGAGAGAGCTCATCAAATTGAACAACTTTTGCTAAGACGTCATTCCTATATGTGTTATGGTGTAGCTGGGCTAATGGAGTTCCACGACAGGTGTCCCAGATCTTCGATTTTTATAAGTCAACAGATAGTGCTCATCAGATTGAACAACTTTTGTTAAGACGTCATTCCTATAATGTTATGGTGTAGCTGGGCTATTGGAGTTCCACGACAGGTGTCCCAGATCTTCGATTTTTATAAGTCAACAGAGAGTGCTCATCAGATTGAACAACTTTTACTAAGACGTCATTCCTATATGTGTTATGGTATAACTGGGCTCTTGGAGTTCCACATCAGGTGTTCCAGATCTTCAAATTTATTCTCTCAGCAGAAAATGCTCATCACGTGAAACAATTTTTGCTATGGTGTTATATTTGTATCTCTTATAGTTTAGCTGGTCTATTGCGGTTCTACATCAGGTGTTCAGGTTTCCAAGATAAATTATAGCCTATATGTTGCCCAGACATAATATCTATACAACAAAAAAAAAAACATTCAAATCCGTCCAGTACTTCCAAAGATTAGCGTGTACAAACAAACAGACAAACAGACAAACAGACAGACTTTTTTTTTTGTATTCGTGCTCTATTACTGTTTCTAAACCCCCTTCAATTATTATTTTTTAAATATATTCAATGTACAGACACAGCTTTTTTACTCTTTTATTATATGTATATATATATATATATATATATATATTTATAGATTTTTACTTTAAACAACTCGACGACCACCGTACTATTAAAATCCATTACCATCCATCAGCACAATGTTTTGAGTGCGTTACATTGAGTTCTACCACAAAACATGATTTTCACTCCAAAAAAAACTTGTTTCCCAGCATTCATTTTTGCGAAAAGTAACTTAGTTTGATGATCAAATTGTTTGGTTGACGGCTTTGCGATGAGGTTGTTTACACCGTGAATATAAATATCGCTAGGTATTAAACACAGCGCCATCTAGTGCCACACTAAGCAACGAGGCGGCTTGGACACCAGAAAGTTGATAAATACTACATAGATACTTTTTCTTTGTGAATACATACTTATTATACTTATAAACATCCATGACTCGGAAATAAATGTCCATGATCATCACACAAACATTTACTGATGAGTCTGTTTTCTGTCGAAGCAGATGCAGCTGAATAGGAATACTTTTATTAGTAGCATAAAAAGCCATAAAAATCAGTTGTTTTATAAAAATCAAAAACTGCACGCTCTAAACGTATGAGATAGAAGGCTTCATAATAATTAACGATTTTTTTATGCTAGTGGGTCTATGATCATCATCTGCCTAGCTTTAAACAAACTTAGAGAGCTAAATACCAGTATTTTACATGTAGCTACTACCTATCTGACCTCCATAAACGTAAAAGTGAAACGATACCCCTTGGTAAGATTGGTGGTGGGTCTAGAATCATATTTCAAATTCATAGTAACAGTTTTAGGTTCGTTGCCCCTTACAGCCATGTATCCAAAAAAACATTTTCATTTCCGACTATAGTGGAAATCACAGCAGCTGTCAACGATTTAACGCATTAGAGTGACTCCGCGCGTGACCCGACGAATAAAATCGACGGTCGTAACGAAACGGCACACGACAGAACTGAATAATCAACTTAATTTCATAATGCACGCAACTATGAACCTTATGATGTACGGCAGCAATCAGCGATGATTGGAGTGTGCGGTTATGTTGACATGAACGATATTTATGTGGCCGGAAATTTGCTAATATTTAAGGTCGAACAAGCGCTTCGGAATATGATTAGAAGCCATCTATCAGACCGTTTAGTTTAAAAAAAATAAGAGTGGCAAAAAGGTATTGGTCGGGGTTTTGTCTATATTTTTTGCAACTTGCTCTGTGACTCTGAAACTGTTTCCTTTTATAGAAAGAAAGAAAACAAATATTACCTTAGAAGTTTTGATGCCAATATGACCTCAGCTCAGCTTAATGCCAGAAGCAACACAAGGACGCTGATATTCAGTTGCAACCCCAAGTGCCATACATGCTGGTGAAGGTGAAGGAAAAGCTCGTAAAGAAACTGGCATTTTCTAGAACCAAACATTCGAATACATGTGGCATCTTGCGACCCGCAAGGATTTCGACCTAATCCTTTATGCAGAGAAGAGGCCTTGTACACTAGTGGGCTAGTGGGAAAACTATAGGCTGATTTATGTATTATTATGGTTCTGTTTTAGAGTATAATAATATGGCTCTGATAACCCAAATTTGAATATCCGCGGTGTTATCTGCATTAGTTCCCTTGATAAGTCCTCGTGGTTGCCTTTAGCTGTGACAAAGTTTTATTTGTCTTTTTTATTAATTAATTAAGTATTTAACTATTTTTACGAAAAAAATAAGTAAAACATATTTACAAAAAAGTTTACTAATTTACAAAAAATAAACTGACTAATTAAATAAACCACAGGACGCTTTGGCGATTTATTGCAGTTATCCGGATACGTGCCCAGAAGACTGACAGTATTGCCACGTTGAATGGCAATCCTAATTCTTTGCCAAAGTAAGAACCAACATTTTTTTTACGATAGTTAATTAAAGCCTTACATTCAATTATGAAACCTATTTTAAAACAAAAATATTGAAATAAACTTTTTAGAATAAAAAACCCGCGAAAAATAAATCAATTTTCAGCTATCAAAATCGAACTCTCCTTTAGAATAGCAAATTGATCCTGAATAGTTCATTGAATCCCTGAATAATCCAGTTAAGAGTCCGCGCTAATGGAATTAAAAGGAATTCAATAAAAAAATATTGAATTGAACATTCAGGGCAAAATTTAAATCAAAACGGTGCTTGGATCTGAATATTTTTCCATTTTTTGTTTTATAAAATGATTGGACTGGTCAGGTAGGTAGTATTTATTGTCACAATAGACGCAGAAACTGCCATGTTGTTCTGATAGGGTAAAAGACAAAAAAAAACAGTCAGTCGTCAATTAGATTATCAATAAATATTTGACCAGTAGGTATTATTTATTTTGTTACATAACCCAAAACTGACAAAGATACGACGCTTTTAAAATTCTCAATACGTCACGCCTTGGTATAATTTTAAGTGAGTTTTGACATCACGGGCCCCGATCACTCCCGAGTTATCTTTATCAATATTCATTGATTTACAAAAACAAAAAATGCGTGTCAATTATTTTCCAATACTGTAACAAACGCACTCAAAAATATGCAATTTTCTCGGTTTCCAGATAAATGAAGACTCGTGTGATTTCTGATGAAATAACATAACACTTTGCTTGCACTGGGAATCGACCCACAGACATCACGCTCAGTAGTCACACTTGCGACCACTCAACCAACGAAGCAGTCAAGTAACGCGAAACACGTATCGGAAATGCATACATTCGTGATCAGCGTACAATTTGGAACCGTGAACGCAGTACACATAAAATATTTCATATCGTAAAAATGAACACAGTTGTAAGAGGGAATATAAACTAGCAGGATAGTAACGTTTTGTGCCATAATATTAATGCAGCTCTGGTTTCTGCACAAGTGCTACATATTCATGGCTACATATATGTAGTTTTTATGTGAAAACTTCGCAAATGTGCTACGGATGAATGTGGCTCATGTGTGCACTAAAATAGTTTTAGCTCGTAGAGTAAGTGTTATGGATTCTAGATTATCTTGTATCTTGTAATTTGAAGTATTCCGAGTTGATGTTTAAATGTGGGGTATGTATTTCATGAAGGGGCTAAAAATGTGAGTGGACCTTAAATAAAAAAAGGAACTCATTAAAGTGAGCTTTCAAGCTATAAAGCTGTTATTTATTGTGCTCTGGCAAGTAATTTTTCAGCCAAAGTTGGATATGCTAGCCACTTTAGAGTACATGAAAGAGTATCACTTCGACCATCTTAAAAAGCTATCGAATGCAGCCACTGCAGCCGATATCGGGTAGATGACATGATCATCAAGGTTTAATTATCGTGACATGTACGATTCCTGGATGAGTTATTTTGTCATAAAATCGTAGAAGACACCCCCTGATAAACACTGAATAACCTGAATAGACCAGCAAAAAAGCAACTCTGACCTAATACTTGTAGACATCGATCAGCAGGCTTTCGTACAACCTTTCAAGTTGATTGAGTTTCCAAGTAAACATAAATTACAAACCAAATCTAACAACAGACATACCATCACATGAGTATAACATCGATGAAGTTTTTGGACACAAGTATCGAGTTAGCCGCACCAACTTTGTATTTAACTTCCCCCAAATCAACAAGAGAAGATTCCTCAACCAAAATGGCCTTTGGAACTTCCGAATGTACGAATTAAGATTGGACCTTCTCAGAGAATTTGGGGAAGTTCAACTCAAAATTCTCCTATTGTCAGACAAAGTTGGAATAATATTTTTTGTGGGAGTTTCTTTACAGAAATCATCTGTCCGTGTTTGAGATTGGTTCACTTATCATTATGGCGTCAGTTCGAAGTTTGTTTTTGGAGATCGAAGGCGTATTGGGAGCTTAATACTTATATTAAATTTAGGTTAAGTTTGATTCGGTTTACTTTGGTAATTTATACTTTTTCAGGTGCTTTATTTTATAAACCTTTCTTTAAGGACTTTTCGACATTTTAAGTGCAAATGGTTATTTATTTTTAGTTACTTTTAAACAGCGACCAAGAGTCTTATAAGAGTATTATGAAAGGTTGACAGACTGGCAAAATTTTTAACACTCGTTATGAGCAACTTTTACTATGGAAAACTAACTAACTATAAAATGTAGTTACAAAAATCAGCTGTTACCTACATTTTTTCGAATTAAACAACCAATAACGTATGGAGCCTTTAATTTTAATTTTGCAATTTTGATGGTTTGTTCCAAACTAAAAGTTGTTTAAAGGAGCACACTACACACACGTTACACTACGTTGCAATACGTTACACTACGTTACACTTCCCTAAAAGATGATATGGCGAGGATGGTGGTGACTGCTGAGATAACAAGTAGTAGAGAAGTATAGAAGGACAAGACATGCTGAGCCGACTTCAAAAAAATTTGATTAGATCTGGACCCTTATTCACAACGCTTCGAATGAATTTTTGATTCGACAAGTCCTATGTCTATCCTTTTTTGGCATAACGAAAACGAGCGAGAAAGATATAAAAGTTTCCGAATCGAAATCGAATCGAAGCGTTGCGCGTTGTGAATACGGGGCCAGGAGAAGGATGATAATAGTCTTGTGTACGTTATTGTGTTACGTAGACCAAAATTAACGAAGATACGACGCTTTTAAAATTCTCAATACGTCACGCCGCCACGCCGTGGTATAATTTTTAGTGTGTTATGACGGCACGAGACCCCACTCCCGAGTTTTGATGCGTTCTAACTTTGTCAATATTCATTGATTTACAAAAACAAAAAATACGTGTCCATTATTTTCTAATACTCTAACTGGTGGGCTAAATAGATTTGCAATTTATTAATGGTGGAAACTAGCCTATTACATGCCCATAAAGTATTGCCCATGTTCAATAAATTACCCAGTATTACCATATTTACAACAGTGATGAAATGAAATATAACAGCCACTCGGGTTGATCTTTAGGTTAAGCTGTGCTTGCTTTTGTTGGTACCTCAGCATAGACGAACAGATGTCAGCACGTGAAACTGTTGGTCTCGGCTGTCATTGGTCCATCTTTGAAAGTCGTTACAGGTAGTCAGTGGCCCAAAAAGTCTGACAACCAGGTTTAGCAAGTGGTATCGTGTTACCGAGTAAAAACTGGGTTTGCGAGGTTAGATGGCAGTCGCACCATGTAAAATACTTATATTCAGCTGCATCCGGTTAGACTGGAAGCCGACCCCAAAAGTACCATCTCACGTCTACGAGCATCTATTTCAGGGTGTGGTACGGATCATCAAACTTAGAAACGTTTCTATTCCAAGTATTCCATATACAATTTCGACTCAAATGTAGCAATTGCAGCTGAAGTTGATCCTTTGGAGAAACTAGTACAGTAGGTATGATGATCTGTACCCCACCTTTCCTATATGTGTAGTATAACGTATATAAATAATCGGCCAAGTGCGAGTCGGATTCGCCCATGAAGGGTTCCGTAGCAGCAAGTAACACAATATAAAAGTTGAGTTGATTGAATGAAAGGTAAATTGCGGTTTTATAGTTTAATACATATTAAAAAAAACTACTTCCAGTAAGTATCTCGTTCAAACAATTTTTGGTGGAAGTTTACGTAATGTACAATTTTATACTTTTTGTAATATCATTCTCTTATTTTAGAAGTTACAGGGTGGGGGAGGCACATTTTACCAAAGTACCAAAGTCGCACAAAGTATTCAGTTTAAAAAAATATAGTAGAAACCTTAATATCATTTTTGAAGACCTATCCATAGATCCACACGTATGAGTTTGATGAAAAAAAAAGTTTTGAGTTTCAGTTCTAAGTATGGGGAACCCCCAAAATTTATTGTATTTTTTTTTCTATTTTTGTGTGAAAATCTTAATGCAGTTCACAGAATACATTTACTTATCAAGTTTCAACAGCGTAGTTCTTATAGTTTCAGAAAAAAGTGGCTGTGACATACGGATGGACAGACAGACAGACAGACATGACGAATCTATAAGGGTTCCGTTTTTGGCCATTTGGCTACGGAACCCTAAAAATGGCATTTCGCCCAAAATCCCTCTACCTATTAATACCAGGAAAAAATTCAATATTCATTAACACCCTCAACATGACAAGCGTCCTCTCATTCCGAGACAAGGACATCGCTATCCACTGTTATCGCCAACTCTTTCTTACTTGAGGAAAATCTGCCATGCTACGTCACGTAGGTACTCTGATCAATTAATTGAAGGGCCTCCATACATTGAGATGTATCGTTAATCACTTTAATGTGATTACTGATAAAACTCACCCTTAATCCCTCAGATGGGGGAGAGAAGAGATACTGATCGGATTTTAGTTTTGGCGTATGTTTCGGAGTATACTTAAGTGTTCCAGGAGTTTTGTTTCAAGTTGTTTCAAGTTCGGTGTTTAGTTGTAAGTCATTGTGGGTAACGGCTGTAGTAGACCGATGTCGTTTTCAAGTAATATTGTAAAGATTTTGAGGCCAAGACTGTTCTTGTTGTCGTAAGCGGGACTGCTAAGCATGAGGTCCCGAGTTTGATTCCTAGGCAAGTATTTTTGGGTTTTTCCAAAGGGATTATTTAGTAGCAGCCATGGATTTTGTGTCCGGTAAATGGTAATTAGGTCGGGCCCTGTTATGAGACTTGAATGGTGTTTGGGAGTACTATTAAGAACATCTCAATACCGGGCTGTTTGTAAAACACCAAAAACCTCGCAGGAATAGATTACTAACATCATGAACAACAACATTTTTGTTCTACGACTTTTTCGAAAACAGGCAAAAAAACTAGTTTTCATACAAATCTCGATCAGCTGTTTGGACATAAATTATGACGACCCGAATGGCGTAGTGGTAGTGACGCTGCCTTACTTTCTTAGGGTCCTGGGTTCGAATGGTGGTAGGAGCAAATATTTGTGTGATGAGCATGGACATTTGTTTTCGATTCATGGATAATAAGTATGTATTTACAAACAAAAAAGTAGGTATATATAATTATGTAGTATATCAACTATCTAGTGTCCACGGCCCAAGCTTTGCTTAGTGTGGCACTAGGTGGCGCTGTGTGGTAATGTCCAGCGACATTTATTTTATTTATTTTTTATGTATGGAAAGTTGTCTTTTTTTGTTTGTTTTCGGAAAAGTCATAAAACAAAAGTTGTTGTTTAGTTATATATTCTTGCGAGGTTGTTGGTGTTTTACAAATAACCCTGTATATGGAGGACATATAGGCAGTCGCTCCATGTAAAAAACTGGTATTTACGCATCCGGTTAGACTGGAGGCAGACATATTCCCACCCAGCCTGTCCCTTGCTGCCCTTCCCTCAATGACGCACTAAGTCGAGGCCCGAGCCCCACAGGGGGTGCCCACTCTGGGCGGAGCGCGAGGGAGTGTCAGACTTTTACTGACTAAAACCCATCCATGTTCCTTCCTCGCCCTTTATGTTTCGGTATCTCTTTCGAACAGGCCCGCAACCCCGGCAGGCTTCGGCCCTTGCGGGCCCCTCCCCTAATGCTGACATCTCTTTGAGGCGCGCGTGGAACCCGAACGCGCCGTCGACACGGCCTGTCGTCACTAGACGGACGGACGGCTAGCTAGCCCATAGCTAACCGCTAACCGTCCACAGGCCCGCATCTACGGTGGCCGGCGGTAGCCACCACGTGGCACAGGGGGTGCCCTTAGTGACTGTTCATTTTAAATGTAAATTTTTAGATTGTAAACCCTGGCTGGGAGCCTTAAAGTAATTTTTGGCCACCACAGGATAGTCCGGTTAAGTAGTTATGCAAACTGGAGGCAGACGATGATGACTTCTTTACTACTCGTCATCTCAACAGTAACTTATTTTCTAAATATTCCTTTACCCAGTTCATCTATTGTCCTTTTGTTCTTCCTTTACTCTCATGGCCACCTTTCAACCAAACTTAATAAATTTTGCCTGAGAGAACACCCGAATTCGAATTCTTTATAAGTCCCGTCCCTCCGTTCGCAAAACTTTCAGATGGACAGTTTTTCGTTTCTTTGATCCTACATTTATACGTTCACCTTGGCAAAGTTTTTTTTTTTGTTATTTTTATTTACTTTTACCTCTTTTATTACATGCCTGTGTTGCCTAAAATAGATGGTATCTTATGTAATGTGTATGGGATTGTGGCAAATGTAATGTAATGGATTCCTGTTAGGCTTTTCTTAGGCCTGAATTATTGTCCCGCTGACAGTTGGTCGTGACGTCAGCAAGAATAAAACACGACAGTCGGTCGCTGCTGACGTCAGCGTCGCAGTATGGTGCTCTAAAGGGTGTAAAACACATCTTAACGAAGCCGAAAGGCAATTATTGTTCTCCCCGTCATTGCGATCATTTAATTGTTCTACACCATACATGAGACCTTCTTGTTACGGAGATATTGGGGCTCAAATTACCAACTTTTTGATAAGTTTATTTTTAAATACGAATTTTCATTGCCCTGTATAGAACACAATGTACACTTGTACGCGACCGACCGTCAGCGCGACAGGAATTTAAGACTTAAGTAAGTACAAAAAGTATGGAAATAGTAATTTCTTTTGCCAAATAGTTCCACATTGGGTGAAATCTTTGATTTTTTGTCTGTACAGAATCGTTATTACAATAAATAAGTTCATTTTGAGCCTGTACGTTGATCTAGTGGTTGCAAGCGTGAAATGCTGAGCATAAGGTCCGGGATTCGATGCCCAAGTCGGGCTGTGTTATTTGGTTTTCCCATCAGGAATTTGTGAGTAGCAGCCACGAAGTTTGTATTTGTGCCCAATGGCAATAAGCTAACCCCATATTAGAAAGAAAGAAAGAAAAATTATTTATTAGCCCGCACAGGACAAAACACATCAAAATTATCAGTTTACGACTTACTAATAAAACTTACACAGAAAAAACAAATATATATTTAAAACTCGTCGTGTACGAGGCCATCCTATCTCAGCATGGTGCAGTAACATTTAAAAAAAAACGTCACAGCGCGGGTATTCTGATAGGGCCCAAAGTGAAGGTGATGCCACGGTCAGGCCAGATGCGGATAAAAATAAAAATAAACGTCGTATTACGTCATAAAACTTAAAAATAACTGGCTTAATGTGAGAGTACTTATTGTTTACATGTTGCAAACACATGGCTGCGTTGTTTAGTGCAAAATAAGTATGTTTGTAGTTTGTATTGATATAAATAATATAAATATTCCCAATCCTACCCTCAATCTATGGGATTTCTTAGGAGTAACTTTATTGGTAAAACTTCTTCCTTTAATTTCTAATACCTACCTACCTAATCTAATCCATACCTTGAAATCATTCGAAATTCAAATCAGCCCACCGGATTTCCATTTTTAAACCAAATCACGGTTAAAACTCAATTACCGTTTCGAAAGCCGAAAAGTTTGAACAATTTGAATTTCGAAACGAACGAATGATTCTAGATTCGACCGATAGAGATTTAAATCACGTTCGTTTGAACTTATAAAATGGCTGACACAATAAATTAGAGGGGCAACTATTTTTGGAATCAGGTAGATTTCGGAACCAATGAAAATAACACCTTTGGTTTTGAACCTCGAAATAAAAAGGGCCTATATGAATAGTAGTTTTTAAACGGACTTTAGAGGTGAGAATAGAAGAAGAAAACCGTGTGCGCCGTCCCCAAGTATGTTTAATGGGAAAGTACTGTGTAGTGGACCATTGGTATAAGCCGTGTCGCCAACCAGCATATCCTAGACCTTTGGTTCTTGAATGTTTAGTTCATCATCAGCCTGTAAATGTTAACAATGTCGGGACACAGGCCTCATCTCAATGAGTAGAAATGGGCATAATCCACCACGCGGGCCCAGTGCGGATTGGTAGATGTCACATGTCTTCGTTTTTTTGGTTCTAAGACATGCCGGTTTCCTCACGATGTTTTCCTGCACCGTCCTGATAGGCAGTGGTGATAAAATAAATTAAGTACACAAAATAATGCACCTGCCTGGGTTCGAACCCACGTTTACTGTTCATAAGTCGGGGCCGCCAACATTAGGCCACCACGGCTGCTCTATTATTTGGTTGTTCGGTTCTAAAGATAGGTATAAAAAGAGTAATTACGGAAGTCTGAGTGCGCTAGTATGCCTCAAACTGGGCCTAATGTTTTCCTCTTTAGGAACAAAACAGTAAGGAATGTTTTTCACCCTCTATTGAAAAAGGAGGTTCCTCTAACCAGACGGTTGTTGTGTCTGGTTGCCTACCACCCAACAGTGGTTCAACGCGCGTATAATAGGGTAGACGACAAAACATAAATATAAAAAAACTAATTAGTCCGTCCCGTATTTTTTCTTTTGTTACGTAAATCATTGACGAAGATACGGCGCTTTTAAAATTAACAATACGTCACGCCTAGGTATAAATTTTAGCTAGTTCTGATGTCACGAGCTTGTTGCCCACTCCCGAGTTTTGTTGCGTTTCATCTTTGTCAATATCTATTGATTTACAAATATAAAAAATACGTGTCTGTTATTTTTCAATAATCTAACTGACGGACTAAATAGATTTGTAATTTTTTGATACTGGTGTCGATTCTGTTGTGCACAAACTAAACTTAATTTAGACTATTGCTATCTTTTACTAAAAGGCAGCGCGAGAAAAGGACGGCTATAGATATGCACTATGTTAGAAATGTCAAACTAGTTTATGCCTTGCGCTTCATCGTGTTTTTAGTCGACATGTTTTTACGTGCACCCTTCATTTGTATGGAAATATTGGTTCGAATTAAATTTGACAGCTCTAAATTACGTCCGTCTCTTTCTCGTTTTATTGGTGAGAAAAAGATAGTAATAGCCTAAATTAAATTTAGTTTGTGTACAACAGAATCGACACCAATGTCGTCATGCCTATTGTCATTTAAAAAGTTATGTAAATGTAGTTCATAACCTCCTCATCATCTGCATTTTCCCAACTATGTTGAGGTCAGCTTCAACTCTAACAGGATGCAGCTGGATACCAGTATTTTACATGAAGCGACCGCCTGTCGGATCTCTCCAAGCCAGTCAGTGCTGGGTTATACGATATCCCTTAGTAGGACTGATTGTGACACTTTTCGGCCATAGACTACTTGTAATTTCTGTCAAAGATCTATAAATGACAGCCGGGACTCAGCAGCGGGACTCAGACCTCCTCAGAAATATTAATTCGTCATAGAAGGTTATACACCTCCTATAATAAATTAACATTGCTGTATAACAATCTATTTAATATTTTGAGAGAGATCCTAAAAATTTTGGTTCCTACAGGCTATACCAATAAATTATTGTTTAAATTATTGACCTCATAACACACACAGTTTACATAAACAAACTCTCAGATATTTAAAACAATAAATTAGAAGGGAAACTATTTGGAGCTTAAATATTTCGGTCGAATCGTTTGGGTCGCGGGTTCGAAAGAATCTCATGAATTTGTTACCTATATTAGAATGTTACTTTACTCCTAGGGACGAAAACGTTGCTTACATTTATGTATAAGGGAGCGATTATATCTGTTTTCTATTTTACAGCTTAAAGGGCGTGAGGGTCATTATATTGTAAGCAATATAATGACCCTCACGCCCTTTCCTACCTTAACTACGAGTAATTTAAGAATTACTCGTAGTTTTTCAGTGTGTTAGTCGTTGATCTCGGCTGTCATTTACAGGTTTTCAGTGTTACAGATAATCAGTGGCCCGAAAGTTTGACAACCTGTCTTACCAAGGGGTATTCAGTACTTACTAGGTGTGGGTTGTGAAGGTCAGATAGGCAGTCACACCATGTAAAATACTGGTATTCACTGGACTGGAAGCCGACTCTGACATAATTGGGAAGAGGCTAGGTAAATTAATTGAGTTATCAAATAATTGAATTTATAGAGGATTTAATTGCGGTAGTTTTATAAGGGCTAAGTATTGGCCGTCATAGTATTTGGTGGGTAAATGTATGAAGCAATGGAACAGGAACTCCCAACAATAATCGTTAGATTTTGACTGTTTTACGAAATCGGGGTGCAAGGTACATAGAATGAAGGTAATTGACGCAACGTTTTGGCTGAGCAACTGGCTGATATGCTACTGTTGTGGGTACGCTCTCCGCATGGAACAAAATAAGAATTGAATCGACAGGTAGTTTCTCCGGGTGTGGCTATTTGTGTATGTGAGTTTAAATGTTTGAGAATATTCCAACGATCCAGGTGAAATATCTATAGTGAGGCAACATTTTAAAAAAAGGTATCTCGGATCACTGCAGGGAAAATGGACAACCTAATGGTAGAGCTCCATCGGAAAACCGACTTTGAAAGATTTCCTAATACGTTGCTTACACATTAATTGCGGATGGCATGTTTATTTACCAATTTTCCTCAAATCTGTTTTCCCAACATTATCTTGGAAAATTAATGAAATTCTGAAGAATCCATTAGAATCGTATCACCTGATACCTTTCACATATTCAATAAGGGTTCTTATACTTAGACGAAGGGGTGAATTCACAAGTAGAAGGTACCTACTTTTGTTGGGGATGAAAGGGGGTGGACCAAGGATGAGTTTTATGGAATTTCTTAAAGGAAATAGGAAATAAAGGTAGGGTTGAAGTTGAATATCCACTTAGAAGTTTAATATATATGGTTAAATAATAATGCCTGGTTTTGGACATTAGGTAATAGGTAACACAAAAGTCTTTATGATAATGCACTGTTGGAATTTCAATCCTCAGAACTGATTCAAGGATTGATAATACAGTAGTGTGCTTTAATTTAGGCATTAGTTGAGACCTCATCTAGTACAGATAAAAATCGACTTCGACGATCGATTAAAGAAGTTCGAAGATCGTTTGTAGAAAAGCTTACAAATTATAAAGAATCAGAACTAATTCCTACGAATATTACCATATTCTTTTTAGCAGTCATCAAAACTTTTTCAGCGATATTGTCGTACCTGAAACAGAAAAAAAAGAACATCAGTATTATTTTTACAGAGAAACAGGAAATCTAGCACTGAATCGCTTATCATTGCCACGAATCACTTTGATAGATCAAAGAACTCTTTGTATCTTAATTACAACATTTTTCACTCATAATATTAGAAGAACTTGACTGGAAGACGGATGCAGCTGAATACCAGTATTTTACATGGAGCGACTGCCTATCAGACCTGCACAACCCAGTTAGTACTGAGTAATACGATAACCCTTGGTACCTGTAACGACTGTCAAAGATCTACATATGTCAGTCAGGATCTATAAACTTGGCATGTAATGGGCGACTGCCCATTACATGCTTTATACTTACCTACCTATACCCATCCGCGGACTAACCTAGGCAAGTATCACTAAACCCGAGTGGGTGTTATTATTTAGACACAAGCTCCTCCTTATGACATTTTTCACTATAAAATTAAATTAAATAGAACACTCTTTTACAAAAATAGGCTAGCTGCTATTTCCTTTTATAAAAATGTCGTATTTTGCTCCAAACAGGTCGACAGGCCTCATTTCATAATTTGACGAAAGAAAACTAAAAATGTTATGAATAACGAACACTGTGACCCCTGACCCCATTTCGGTTGGAAACACACGGCGCGGCGCAAAGTTCGCAGCGGCACCGCAGCGGCATTTTATAAAATGTTAATTGCTTGTTCATTTTGTTTTTTAGTACGTATGTTACGAGTGAAATATAGTGATAAAGTTTCTGTTAATTGTTATTTGTGATGAAACTTTTGTTTCATGAATAGGGAATAAATTTTAGTGTGGATGTTTGTTTGTGTGTGTCAGCTGGGATGTGTTCTCCGAAGGTTATTATTCTATTTTATTATATAACACCCACGTTTCGACGTTTAGGTACGCTAGTTGTTTGTTAGTTCTTAAACACGATAAAAAATCAATAATTTTTCCGTAGTTTTTTGTTCTTTGGGCCTAGTTTTTGATGGAAATACGTCACACAAACCGAACCTTTGTGTGACGTATCATAACAGGCGAAATGTTGGTACCGTAGGAGTTTTTCAGCCCGCTTAGCATGACCACCGGAGAAACGAGAGAGACTCGACAAATCTTTTGTTCATGTGTCATTGAATCGACAAAATGACAGATGAACAAAAGATTTGTCGACTCTCTGTCGTGTCCACGGTGGTCATGCTACGCGGGCAGGTAGAGATAAACCATAGGTACCTGTTATCACATGGTTCACCTCTGCCTGATCCAACTCACGAAACAAGCAAGATATTATGTAACATTTAATAAATTATTATCTTTGCAAGCAATACGATTATCCGCTATCGCTCAAAAAATCTTCTCCCATATTTGTGCCAACTCCGACTATTACTATTTACTCACACATCTGCAATTCACTTTGACGCTTTGAAATTCAAAGTATTCATGATATTTATACGTACTTATAAAAGTATCATTTACGGTTTTGGAAATTAATTAGGTACTTATTACAAATTGTTTTCAAATACCTATATGTAGAAAAAGGTTTTCTGTAGCAAAAAGTTTTTTCCGAAAACATTAGTTTAATATTTTCTTTAATATTAACATAATTATTTTGTTTATGTATGAGCTGTTTTATTATTTGTGTGAAAATACTTTTAGTTCCGAGTCCCTAGTGGCGTTGCCGTGTCGATAATGGGAAAAAAATATTGTTCGAAGAGTTGCTTTTGACAATTTGACAGTCTGGCGTGTTTGAAATGTGTTATGTGCATTTTCCAGATAAATCGGCGTTAAAAGCATCAACAAATGAAATTAAATAAAAATTTTGCAATGAAATAAAAACCCTTTGAACAAAGTTAACCCTCAAAAGGAATCCATATCCATTCATATTCATTTCCATGCTCTATAAAATTTATTGAAAAAAGGAGCTAGTTAAAATAATTTCCCCTTACAAGAAAGGGCGTGAACATTTCGAGCTAACTGAAATAAACTCTACTTATGTATAATGTTTGCATGTCACAAATGAGGCGAGCAAAACTGCGCCACAGAGTATAATATCTACAGAAGGTCACCCCTTGCGACTTGTCGAGCAACACGTACGTGTTATACATACGTGTTAGTACATACGTGCATCCAATTGTTTCCTTCGCTTCCTCTCAGCAATTAATTTTTATGTTTACTCTGCAACTGGACCCCGAGCGGATACAACGAGAGGGAACTGGTGAACGCATATATACAGGGTGGAATTTTACAATGCCACCTGGAGGGAAAGTACTCTGAATACTGGAGATAGCTAAATTTACTCAAAGGAGACATTCCTTCTTTAAAAAGAAACAAGTCTGCATTCACAGTTTTTCGAAAATTATTTTGCCACACTCGGGCATCGAACCCGGGATGGATCGACTAAAGTTCGACAAAATAACATTCTGTACCTTTTTGACATCAATCGATAGGGTCAATCAAATGGATCAAATCTCTCTAACAAACATGATAAATTAAATAAAAGGAAAACCGTTGTTGAAAATATCCCATTGAATTTATAAGTGTTCTTTAGTTTTCATGGTTTTCCTTTCATGACTGGCCCAATTGATGTAAAAAAGTACAGGATGATATTTTTTCGAACTTTAGTCGGTTCGATTCCCGAGTGTGGCAAGCGATTGCTAAAAATCTGTGACTGCACATTTGTTTTTTTTTTTTTAAATAAAAGAATGTTTCCTTTGAGTAAAATTGTCTATCTCCAGTATTTCGAGTACTTTCCCTCCAGGTGACATTGAAAAGTTCCACCCTAAATATAGACGCTAACGTACTACGATCTTTGTAGTACAACGTACATACTTGATCAGGTATAAATATTCTATTCGGCAATATAGGTTAAACAACACAGCCGACTCCAATTACGACACAAAACATATTCAAAGATTCAGCTCGTGCAAGCGATGTAGATAACGAGGATCTACCGTCTCCGAAATTATGTCCTGGTAAGGTCAACTCCATTCAAGGTAAACCGTGTGGCTTTTTCTCAAACGTACGTACAGGGTGTAAAACACCTCTTCACGAAGCCGAAAGGCACTTGTTGTCCCCACCATTGCGATCATTTTTTTGTGTTTAGCTACGAAGATATGGGGGGTCAAAGATACAACTTTTTTTTTAAATACAAGTTTTTTTTGTAAGATTATTACTTTTAACACCTCCACGACCCCCGTACTATTTAATCCATCCATTGGCATAATGTTTTATGTGCGTTACATTGAGTTCTACCACAAAACATGATTTATAACCTCAAAAAAAAAATTGTTTCCAACAATAATTTTTGCGTAAAGTTACTTAGTCTGATGTACAGAATGCTTGGTTAACGGCTTTGTGATGAGGTGGTTTACACCCTGTATATATCAAACAACATACTGCGTACGACGATGTATGAACGTAAATCTTTTTTATTTTGACACCTGGATATGTTGATTCATGCCGTCATTTGTGAAATACCCCGCAGTCAATCCCAGGCGCTCTGCATGAAGCGTGTTTATGTGTGCGTGCGTTTTCGCTCTTTATGTGAACCTTCTGTGTTCTATCTATTCTGTGTCCGCGTGCACAGTGCAGGCACGGGCGCACGGCAAATCGCTTGAATACATTTTAATGATATGACTGACTAAAGTTTACCTTTTAGCTTGTAGTTTAAACGCAACTAACTGCTATTCGGTGGAACTGCTCAAAGGATTCGGTTGGAGACTGTTTGTGCTCGATTCAAATTAGTTTCTGTTCCTTGGAGTTAGAGTCTCAATATGAATAGAAATTTAGGGTTGACTCATAAAGTTAGATTTCTTTTCAGAGGCGTTAGAAACTTTGAAACATTAAGACGAGTACCTAAACCAGTCTGGTTAACCAGGTTGGTCTTGTCAAGCGCAACTATTGAGCATGAAGTCTGGGTTTGCTTCCCAGGTTAGGCAAAGTGTTTTTTTTTTAGTTTTTGCATCAGGCATTTTTCAGTAGCAGCCACAGAGTCTGGATTTGTGCCCTGTTGATGGGAATAGGCTCGCTCCCTATTACGTGGGAATTAAACAAAACTGGTGAAATATGGGTGTACCTAATGAGGTACACCTCTGCCTAACCCTGAGGATAGGCTTGTTAACTGAAAAAATCTAATTAGTCCGTCACTTAGATTATCAAAAAATATTTGACCCGTATTTTTTCTTTTGTCACATAAAGCAAAATGGACGAAGATACGACGCTTTTAAAATTCCCAATACGTCACTGTTCGGTATGATTCTTAGTGAGTACTGACGTCACGAGCGCCCACTCCCGAGTTTTGATGCGTTTTATCTTTGTCAAAATTCGTTGATTTACAAAAACAAAAACCGGCCAAGAGCGTGTCGGGCCACGCTCACTGTAGGGTTCCGTAGCTTCCCAGACCATTAAAAATACCAACATTTTTCGTCAGCAAAAATAACTTTGTTTTTCATAGTATTTGTATGAAAAACAAAGTTATCATTTGCGTTTTTTTGAAAAAGTGCTATATAACTCAAAAACTATTCAACTCATCAAGTTGAAAATAATTTTCCTAGAAAGTTCATATAAAGGTCTACTTCTGTGATTTTTTTCATATTTTTTAAACTTATGGTTCAAAAGTTAGAGGGGGGGGGGGACACATTGTTTTTGACTTTCGGAGCGATTATTTCCTAAAATATTAATATTATCAAAAAATGATTTTAGAAAACCCCTATTCATTTTTAAATACCTATCCAACAATATATCACACGTCAGGGTCAAAATTAAAAAAAAAATCGCTCCCCACTTTACGTCTGGGGGAGGTACCCTAATAAAAATGTTTTTTTAAATTTTTATTTTTGCACTTTGTCGGCATGATTGATATACATATTGGTACCAAATTTCAGCTTTCTGGTGCTAACGGTCACTGAGATTATCCGCGGACAGACAGACAGACAGACAGACAGACAGACAGACAGACATGGCGAAACTATAAGGGTTCCGTTTTTTGCCATTTGGCTACGGAACCCTAAAAAATACGTGTCCAATATTTTCTAATACTCTAACTGACGGACTAAATAGATTTGCAATTTATTGATGGTGGAAACAAGCCTATTACAGGAAGGATGTTGTATTATGTTATGTTACTACCAAGGAAACGTCTATCCCCATTTTGGGACATGGACAGCGGTCCTTGGATTCCCCCTAAATATTTTCGAGTGGTATTTTGGGACCACGTTTGAAAATAAACAAAGTTGTGTCTTGGGAAAGTACGGACAACCAAACAATTCAGGAGTAATACAAATAAAAGTATTTTTCTAAAATGATATAATTATTATATTTCTTTAGAATGCTACTGGTTTCATAGTAGATTGTATCATAAGGGAGCAAAATAATATTTTTACGGCGAGGGCGCTTTTTTGAATCCAGAGCGAAGTGAGGGATTCTAGAGTAGAATCCCGAGCGTAGCGAGGGATTCTTTAGTAGAATCCTGAACGTAGCGAGGGATTCAAAGTACGTCGCCCGAGCCAAAAATATATTTTGCGCCCGAGTGATACACTCTACTTTTCATCACCCACTATGAGAAAATAAAAGGCGCCTCATATTTTATTGTAATATTGATATTTAATGAAACAGAGTAACAACTAAATTGAAATTAAGTAGTATCTAATAATAAAACAACTAAAAACTTATATTTACATTTGAGACATTTTCACAATTTTGAAAATTAATTGTTACAGTTTTATTAGGAATAGAGATTGTTGTAGATTTAATTTTATTCTGCGTGTTTGAAATAATGTCAGAATGTGGCTCATTTTGAGGAAAATGTGACGGTGAATCTCTTTGTTTGGATGTAGATGGGCGCGGCGACAGTGGCATGGATGGATTAACTGAAGGTTGCAATTTAATGTTTTCCACGATGCGTTCACATGTTTTCGCCTTGTTCTCAATGGAATCTTCTATATATCCCTCTGCTACAGCACTCGACTTCCATCCTCCATGTCGCTTGAGAACAGTTAAGTCCGCTCCAGAATCTGCCAACAGGGTAGCAGAAGTGCGACGAAAACAATGTCCTGTATATAGCTTGATATCTGGTAACTTCAAATAAGTAGCGATTTCTTGTGGCATGTAAGAAATTTTATTTTTTCCCATAACTTGTTTGAAGCACTTGCCATTTTGATAACGGATGAAAAACCGATTGGTCTTTATATCAGCAGGACGCAGGTCCAGGTATTTCTGTACAATAGTTTTGTATTCTCCTCGGATTACGAAGGATCGGTCAATTTTTGTTTTTGTGTCTGTCAGCTTTACTAACAGTAAATTATCCGAGTGATTTTCGACATCATCAACAGTTATTTTTAAAAGTTCATTGCCACGACAAGCTCCATGTACTCCGAAAATTAAAGCCACCTGTAACAAAACCGAATGTGAATAAGACAAGTACCTATCTATCGAAGTACAGGTTACAATAAAATGCGCATTTTAAAACACTGGTTATACTTTACTAATCCACCATATAAACATACATAGTTACTTACTTTTACGGCAAGAAAGATGTTGTCGGGTGCCTCATTAAGGAAAGTCTCCACGTTTTTGACTGAGAACACTTTGGATTTTTTAGGTTTAAATCCATCAGACATCCTCTTCAGATACGCTATTAATTTCGAATATGTGTCCAGTTTTACGTCGTTATTAGAACTGACTGTTGATTTTAGCATTGAGTAGGTACTCCAAAGTGTGGAAGGTTGTTTAGTTTTGGCTAAGTACTGGAAGTAGGCCAAAAACACAGATTCTGAAAAATTCTTGGCGCCTCTTGAATTTCTCCATTCAATAAAATTACCATAAGCTTTCATATATTTCTCCCGGGATTTTGCAGGTAGTAGATTATCCATCACATTTCTTGCGTCAGTTCTAATACTATCAGGAGTTAATTCTATACTTTCACTGTCACTTGAAGAACTCATTTTTCAAAACAAAATCATGAATTTCTATCAATCCGTGAAAATTGACGAAAACGCGGGCTATAGTTCGCGCGTTTTTAATTTTATTTCTTTTTTTTGTATTCAGCCGGCGCGCGGCGCTACTATGGGCCGTCGCACCAGCCAGTCTTTATTCAAACAATATTTGCGTTCGATTTCTTGGGCGCTGAACACAAGATGTTCCAAATTCAAAAAGTGCGCGGCAAAGATAATTGAGGCGCACTTATAAAGAGGATTAAAAACTCATTACTGCCCGCTAAAAGTTTCTTATAGAAAACACCACCTTTGGGTGCACTTAAAGGCGAACCAAGTCGTCTTTTTCGAATAGATGGGATGAAAAGAATCTTTCTCTGTTTCATTGGTCTTTTGGACGCAAGCGTAACTTTTATTTGATCATCGTGTCGAACAAAGTACCTTTGGCAGTGCATAGGAGATTTTCCTGTTACTAGAATAAACTTTTCTCTCTGCTATCCTTATTTACGAAATTCTCAGTGAATACCCAACTGGATTTTTAAATATACTCGTGCCTATTATTATATAAGATATAGTTTGGCATCCTAGTCCAAAATTCATGAGCTTGTCAAAAAAGACATAAATAATCAATTTAAATTACGATACCCGGTCAAATAATTAATAAAGGTGCAATTTTAAATTGTTTAAATTTGACATAAAAGTAATCGAAGAATCACCTATCAGGCGACATGTCTCTGTATCTGGGGGCACGGTAGTGCCCCCGCCAAGACGAGCCAAACGAAGCGCACGGGCACTACCTACCTTTTCTCGAAGCGCTTCGTCGTTTTTTTGAACCCTCATAACTTGGGTTTGGATTATGCTAGATCAACAAAATTTTCGGGATATATTGTCAATAGCGGACTTATTGAACATATTAAGTTTTAATTACATTAGCTTTTATACTTCAGATTTTATTTATATCTAAAAAACGCTGATTTCGTCACTGACTCACTGATGATCATCAAAATTCTTAGGGTATTTCCTAATGTCCTAGAAAGCTGAAATTTCGTATGTAAGCTAGTATTAGCACACAAACAACAAAAAAATTATAAAACTGGTAACTTTCATCCCCCAACCCCTTAAACTAGGGGATGGGAGTTTGTATGAGACCTGTAATTTTAATTTTGATTTGATGACGCTAGAGGTCTAATCTAATAATCTAAATAAAACTTGATGCCCCCAGATATATATATGTATACGTACTCCTTGTTAAAAAAAAAAAAAAAAATTTACAAACAACTTACAAAAAGAAATGAAATCCCACCAAAAACATTTTCATGTAAAATGTTGCCAAGACGAGCCCATATGACTCGCACTGTCAAAACTGTGAAATTAGGCCTTGTAGAGTTAGGGCGTGTAGTGTTAGAAGATTGGCTCTACATGAGATCTGATAACTTTTTGACAGTGCCAGTCATATGGGCTCGTCTTGGCAACATTTTACATGAAAATGTTTTTGGTGGGATTAGTTTATTTGTGTGTGTGAAGGCGGGGTTGTAGGGCCAGTTACTGACAATTTACCTATTTCCGTAAATAAGGAAAAAAATACTATAGCGGAAGACGTTTCCGAACGCTCTCATTTCCCTGGCCGTAAGAGGGCCAATAGGGGTGAAGCGCCCGATAGATATTCGCCAACGCGCTAGCATGTACGCGCCCGCGCCTCGCGCCGACCAATCAAGGATTTGTCGTCGCGTCGCTACTCGGCCGCTGATTGGCCATCGTAGTTTTAAGTTGTTTTCATTATGTTGGTAATATTAGAATGTCTTGGTGTTGGTAGATAGTAAAAAGAGAGACTTTAGATAGCGGACGTTTAACTTGTGTAATGTTTGTATTCTTTAGTGAATTTAATAAAAGTTTAAGCCGTTAACAAAGACTTTATATTGAGAACTGACCCACCCCGACTATAATACCCATTTTATTATAGATTCGGGTCGAGAATCATTTATAGATACTCGTACTTCCTTGAATTTGACCAAGATCCAAAGCGATACCATATACTTCCTTTTTTAATGAGGTTAGAAACAACTATCAAAGTCAAGTCGCCGCTCCATTCCGATCCAAATAAACCATTGTCTATTACAAAATGCCAAGAGAACTTTCCAGACGTAATAGTACACAAGCTGTCCGCCAGAGGGCGTGACTCGATTGTATCGTAAATCATAAGACATGCAAGATGTGCACTGTAATAAATTACACAGCTTTGTCCCCCGGTCGGCTTGTGCATTGAAAATGTAAACTGCGGTACAGCTACTATTGAAAAAGAAATAGGGGAGGTTTTAGGGTTCATCGTGATTTGATATAAGTTGAAAGATTTATGACGTTGGTCGGTTGTGTGCTGACTACCGACTGGGCGAAAAAAACTAATGAAAATATGCCATGTTGAATTATCTGGTTTGAAGGAAAACTAGAAACCCGAGGTATCGAGAAAGACACTGCATTTTTTTAATAGAATTTCAGCATAATTGATCCCTCTTCTTGTTAGTGTGATGGCAGGCTAGAGTTAGGTCCAGGACAGATTGAGGGGGTGAAATGTAGAGACCTATGTAACATCACTACATATTATAAAACAAAGTCTCCCGCCGCGTCTGTGTGTCCCTATGTATGCTTAGATCTTTAAAACTGCGCAACGGATTTTGATGCAGGTTTTTTTAATAGATAGAGTGATTCAAGAGGAAGGTTTTAGTATATAATTTTACGCGGGCGAACCCGCGGGCATCGGCTAGTAATATAATATGGGGCAATACATCAGTAATGAAACTCACGCGTGCGTCGTTCATACAACCGTAATACCAAAATAATTCGTAAACCAAACATATTCTTAAGGAAGTGTGTATTTATTTCGATTGGATTACATAATATCTAGGTTCCCAAATATTATTATGAATGGACATTGATTTAAACAAGAGTTATGGGAAAAATAAGTTTTCTATTGAAATTTTAAATTCCTCATATCTCGTCTAAATATCATTGTCCTTTCAAAATATATATTTGGGAACCTAGATATTATGTAATCCAATCGAAATAAATACACACTTTCTTATGAATATGTTTGGTTTACGAATTATTTTGGTATTACGTTTGTATGAAGGACGCACGCTCCGCCGCCGCCGCCGCCGGCCCCATAAGATGTTACGAGGGGAGCGCGGGAACGTGCGTCACTCGGAGGATGACAGACACAGCGAGCCAGAGGCATAGATCAATATAATTAAGATCATTGTCAGACACTATCAACAAAACTCGGCTTCAATTAACAAACAATACAAATCAAAGCATTGAGTGAGGAAGAAAAATAAGTTATTATCCACTGTAAATCAGTGGTATTTGGGATTAAAATAATAGTTGTGAAACGATAGTTGCACAGAAATGTAGGTATATCTGTCTATTCGATTTACACCATGGTCAGATCATTATTGACAGTATTCTAATGGAAACCGCATCAGAACCACAATGAGACCGATTATCCGACAGGAATAGCAAATAATTGGTGGTATGGCACCTCTGACAGCCGCCATCCGGCTCATGAGCGGTTTTGACTCGCATAAACATGCGGTTCGGCACCGGCAGTGTTGGGACAGTTCCCGCAGTCGCGTGTGTTCGAAGCACAGATATTATAATACTTCGTTCGAAGCCAAAAGTTCTATTCACATTTCGTGTTGCTTCGGGAATCATCGGATGACAATACACAGGAATGAGAGCTTGTCAGTGGTTCTATCTCATATGACTAGCCTTTTCTCAACTATGTTGGGTTCGGCTTCCAGTCGAACCAGATGCAGCCGAATACTTATAGTCATTTACATGGAGCGAATGCCTATCTGACCCCCACAACCCAATTAGTCCTGCATAATACGATACCCATGGTAAGACTGGTTGTCAGATTTTCAGGTCACGGACTAACTATAACGACTGTTAAAGATCTACGATCTATCTTGAACCATGAGTCGTTCTATCTTGGCCTTTTAATGGTATGGAAGCAAAAGCCTTACTTGATATTTTTACGTCACCACTGCCTCAAAAATTTTGCAATTACACTGGTATTCAAACCCGTGCTTCAACTTTCGTGGTATTCAGCCGTCGCAGATGCTGGCCACCCAGAAGCACCCTTTAAACCGAAGCAGACGCGCTGTTTAGCTGAAACAAATTGTAGTTTCCATCCCTTCGTTGCCAAAACATCAACTAAACACAAGCAACGCCACATTCCTCACTAGTACACCAATACCTAAACGATAAATTACCATGTTAAACATACAGAGCCTTTTGCCTGACAAAGTTGGCAAGCCAGCGAAGATTGATCGCCCTCAAGCCATTTAACTCAAAACGGAGACGTCTTTATCGCAGCGTTTCGTGTTTTTAGAAAACTTCGTGTGCGATGTTGACTCATGAATTTATGTTTTTAAAAGTCACTCGTGTATGATGGACGATTTCTTGGTTATGTATATCTAGTTTAGGCTTTTGACATTGAGGGGATTTATCGGTTTTCAGGCTTGTAAGATGCTACGGTATCTGTGGCACGAGGATAGGGTGTCTCGTTGCATAAAGTTTATTTCATCATTTTCCAGCACCTGTCCTATTCTATTTGGGGTTGCCGCAACATGTTTTCTTCTTCCGTTCTCCCCTATTAGATGCCACGGTATTATTTACTCCTCTCTCTTTCATATCAGTCCTCATTCATTCATCTTTTTCAATTTCAATTAAAATTAAAAATTAATTACTTATTAATTTTTTTTTTGTGGCAGTGGGCAGGGCACCTTGCTCGCAGAACGGATGGCTGATGGGGACGAAAAGTTCTGGAGTGGCGACAGCGAACCGGAAGACCTCTCACTAGGTGGACCGATGACTTGGTGAAGGTTGCGAGCATCCGCTGGATGCGACTCGCACGGGACCGGTCAATGTGGCGATATTTGGGGGAGCAGTGGACGTCTTTCGGCTGAAATGATGATGATGATTATTTCAATTTTTATATCAATCGTGTTTAAAGTCGTTTTAAAGTAGAAAACGCTTTGAAATTCATTGTTACAAGCCAGGCCCTTGGGTAGGTAGTTTTTGCCATCATCCAAGACACCCAATGCAACATAATGTATGTGTTTACAACTAGGAACCTTCGAGATTATTATTACAGATCCAAACAGCAGATAGTTGAGATCCACTTCAGGCTTTTGTCAAACTCTCCTGTACGGCTTCATCTAATGGGTGTAAAAGACTCCTAACGGCGCCGAAAGGCACGTGTTCTCCCTGTCATTGCGATATTTTTTTTGTTCCACACCACACCTGGGATCTTAGCTGGTTACGGAGATATTGGGGGTCAAAGTTCTAAGTTCTCCACATTTTTTTTTAATACCTACGTGTTTGCGAATGTTAGATTTTTAATTAAAACACCTCCGAGACCCCCGTACTATTCAGTAAATCCTCCAGCACAATGTTTTGAGTGCGATACATTGAGTTTTATCGTAAAACGTGATTGTCACCCCAAAAAAAAACCCCGCAAAAAAAATGCGTAGAGTTAGCATGATGTACAGAATGCTTCGTTGACGGCTTCCTGATGAGTCTGTTTACAATCTGGATTTACAATCTCAGTAGGAAATGTAAGGAATACTTAAACCAACATTCTTTTTACAAAATGACAATAGAATAAAAATTCTACGCAGCCATATAACTGACTTTGACAACTAAATGACCGGAAAAATAACGTTCCAACATTTACGTACAGAGAAATCAAAGCAAATGTATTTGTGTAATATTAAAGCATTGTAGTTTACATTCCTCGACTGGAGGTCAAGAATGTGTACATTTCCCTAACAAAGGAAAGTTACGCTCGTTCTGTTTATGTTTTGAATGTAAATAACGTTTTCGACTCTAAAACAATAAGTGTAAGGTTGAAAGTTAAATGGTAGGGCTGTGTGATATTAAAAAGGCTCTGAGCCATGGCCCTGAGAAATGTGAGGACGTATTATGATAGAAATTCGCGTATAATTCTGTTTTAAATGCCGAACATGTTTTTTTCTAAATTAATTGTGGATAAAACACTGGCCACATTGGCCTTCTGAGAGGTGTGCGTTTTTCTTGGCAACAAAAAAAGTAAATGGCGCTTCACATAATCGAAGTATTATAATATCTGTGACATAATGCATTTTTATGATGTGTATATTTTATCTTACAACATTGGCTCTGTTCTCATTCAAATGACTGCACATCAAACACATCATTGAATTTTTATTATGATTATTTTATCTGGTTAGTTGTTAATTAATATTGTACAAATAAACCGATATTTCATCATTGCAAAAATTCATTCGGATCAACAGTTTAGCCAGAGGGATTTAACCAAATCAAAAATGTATGGCACCAACAATAACTACTAATAATGCAAAAATTGTACATCAATTTTGTAGAAATTCCAAACATTGACAGCTATTGCCTATCTGTACTAACTTACCTAAAACTGTCAGTTAATATGCCTACTCTCGTAGCTATCGGTGTTTCTATGAACAAAGTTAGGTAGTCCTATCCGTGCCACCTACATGTCACTTTATTCATAGAAAAATCAAAGAAAACTTTTTTTTTGTGACGTTTTGTTTCGGTATAACGGTCGGTAAACAAAATGTCACACAGACAAAAATAGCAACCTACCGATACCTGTTGGTAGGCTCTGTTGCCCATCGCCGTCACGTTGTCTAGTCATGTTGAATACTCCCTCGTCACTCGCGTATGGGTGCTACCTTGGCCTATTTTTTCAACACACATATTCAGACAACACGCTCCCTCTATTCCGCTTTATGTAGAAATGAAACAAAGGGCTTTATGGACTAGTAAAGGCATGAATTGTTTTCAGTACATATGCTATATTGGCTTCCGTACTTTTACATCTCACATAACCACTGAAACCCTGCGCTGTGCTGTGGCCTCCCCATAGCACAGCTCATGCTGAGTGGCAACCTGTTTGTCATAATCACAACGTGCAAGCTATCAACTTTTGTTTCTTCATCATCATCATCATCATTTCAGCCGAAAGTCGTCCACTGGTGGACATAGGGTGGCTGATATAAAATCTACATTGTTAGAGAAAGATTTAGAAATGGTACTGGCCACTACATTTTCATATTCCTTTTTTATTCTTTTTTTAAATATTATAACATTCATTTGTTTTCCCGCGTTCAGAATACTTTTTCACGTCGTTGTTCTTATCATGTCAGACGAAAAAAATAAAATGATGAAAATTGAGCATCGTGCTGTGATTAAGTTTCTCAGTAGAGAAGGAAATACTCCAACCCAGATCCGGGAGCGCATGTTAAAAGTGTTTGGGGATTCATGCCCTTCCGAATTCGTTGTAAAATTTTGGTCGAAGCAGTTCCGACATGGCCGTGAGAACCTAGAAGACGATCCCCGTAGTGGACGGCCAATTTCGGCAATTACCGCGGATAATGTCGAAAAGGTGAAGCAACTGATCCTTGCCGATCGACGCATCAAGCAGTGGGAGATAGCTAGGGATGTGGGCATCAGTAAGAAACGTGTTCATGAAATTATTCATGATCATTTGGGGATGTCCAAGGTGAGCGCGCGTTGGGTGCCTAGAATGTTGACAGCGTTTGACAAGCAAAGGCGCGTGGAATGTTGTAAGATGTTTTTAGACTTAGTGAAGGATAACGAAGCGGAAACTATTTCGCGAATAGTGACCTGCGATGAAACTTGGATTCGCCAGTGGGACCCCGAAAGCAAACAAGAGTCGATGCAATGGAAATTCAAAGGAGAAAAGCCGCCAAGGAAATTTAAGGTCCGGCCGTCAGCAGGCAAATTGATGGCTACAATTTTTTGGGATGTTGATGGAATTTTAATGATCGATTATCTGCCGAGAAATACTACTATGAATGCAGAATATTAAGCTAGTTTACTTGATCAGCTTCGGGTGAAAATAAAAGAAAAAAGGAGAGGCAAACTAAGCGGTGGTGTTTTGATTTTGCACGACAATGCACCGGTACACACGGCCTTTAGGGCGCGGTCGGCACTGACTAAAAACGGCTTCACAGAAATTAACCACCCACCTTACAGTCCAGATCTGGCCCCCTGTGACTATTACCTATTCAAAAATCTAAAAAAATATTGAGGGGGCGCAGATTTTCAACAGACGAAGAAATGAAGGACGCCGTGAATGACCATTTTGATAGTCAAGATAGAAACTATTTTTTTAATGGTATGATGTCACTTATTGACAAATGTCAAAAGTGCGACAAATGTCAGGAGACTATATAGAAAAAAAAAAAAAATCTTTGATCTATGTCTTTAATTTCATAGTCAGGTAGATAACTTTTCAGCCACCCCTCGTAGGCCTCCCCCAAGTGTCACCACATTGACCAGTCCCGTGCGAGTCGCATCCAACGGATTCCCGCAACCTTCACCAGGTCATCGGTCCACCTAGTTGTAAATCTCCAACGCATCGTCTTCCGGTTCACGGTCGCCACTTCAGAACTTTTTGGCCCCATCGGCATCGGCGGGTTTTAGTTTCGCGAAATTAAAATTATTCGTGACATAAGATTGCATAGGTACACCCGACAACGACTGTCGAGCAGTAGCCACAGACAAAACACATATCTGGTCGGACAAGCCTCCCTTTTCTACAGGGGATAAAAAGCTTGACACCCCGTTCTTCATCTACCTATACTGTGATGAAAAAATCACAAGGAAAACTCATAAGTCTTCTAAAATGCCAAACGTAAAAGTGAATGTTCCTTCTCCAAGAAGAAACCTTTCTCCATAAAGTGAAACAATTATCAACTGTCTGTTAATTATAATAACATTCTGGTTTAATTAAATCGTCTTGTTATGGTTTCCTAATAGAATGTACATCTGTGACTGATATGTCATGACATCTGAATGATGCATCGCTACTTGAATTAGCTTACGTCGTGTATAAGGCGTTTAGAGTGACATATTGCTGGTTTTGGTTGCTTTATTTAATTGGGAAACTGGTTTTACATTAGTGAGTTCCGAAACTAGTACTACTTGGTTTAAAAAAATTTAATTTTTTTACTTGTAGTTTCTAAGGGTCTAAGACGAGGCAATCGCTTTCAAATCATTTAAATTTCTACGAAAACTTTTATTTTTATGATAGAAATAAACTTTTCTTAGATAAGCCGCTGTACAAATAATCTGGCCAATTGGGGTTTCATTGACTCGTTCCAAAGACAATGTCAGTAAGATATGCCACACCTCTTTTCTTGCCCATCTTGCACAGCCACCTGCACCTTTCAGGATATAAACCATGCCAACGAAAGAGCTCATAGAAACGCAAAGAAAACAAAAGAAGCTAGCCAATGTTAGCCCCCATATATTTATTTTCTATGATCAATCTATCTAGGACCTCTTTTCTTCCTCATCATCATCATCGGCGTCCTCTCAATGAGAGGGAATGGGCTCCGGCCCAGTGCGTATTGTCACATGTCTTCGATTTTTTGGTTCTAGGACATTTCCTCACGATGTTAACCTTCGCCGTTTTGAGAGCAGTGGTGATGAACTAAATTTCACAAAGTAATACATCTGTCTAGGTTTGAACCCTTGGCTTACTGTTTGTAAGTTGAGGCCGCCACCGCTGGGCCACAGCTGCTCTCTCTTTTCTTTCCACCACCTTGTATTTATTAGTTTCAAGTCTTTTTGGTTTCCGTTGAACAAGTTTCCTTTAATGAGAGCGAATGTTTATAGCTACCAAAACCAAACCGTTCCCCCTGGTAACATACCTTTTCTTCTTCACTTTTCTTTTTAGCAAATATGAAAATTGTTAGACCTATAATCACGTAAAACATGAATAGGGATTAATTATATAATTACTCCTTTCAAACAATACCAAAACATGAAATGTCACCGTTTGTTGTTACCACACCATGATTAAACACTTGAAGAGGGACAATGACAAGTCTAAACATTTCAGAGTGTTGTGTACCAACCGGCTGATACCTCATTAATTTACCTTTGACATGTTAAAGGGTTGGCCTCTGAATTATTTATGGCGTTATATTTGATTCTATGTTATTTGGAATGTCGGAATAAGTGTGATAATGTCCTTTTTCGTGCGTGAGTTCTTTAATTAGCCCTCGTTTACTACCAAAGATTAAGACTGTACGACTGGTTAGTTTCTTTCAGTATTCTATTTATTTAAATAGTATGTTTCATTGATTTAGTTAATCATAACTTATAAAACGTCGAAAAAGGAGCACGGTTCGCGTTAGTCGTTTCCATGGAGAAGAACCGGCAAGAAACTCTATGATTACTCTTTTCAAATCATTTGGTATTACAATATTATTATGTCACAGCATTAGTACGTGGGGGTGAAGTAGGCCCGGCAATAGGTCCTTGCTTACCATACAATAAAACGTAAAACAAGATAACGACGTTCTACTGATAGGACATAAAACATCACGTCTGTAATCTTCAAAGCGCTGTAGTTCGTAATAGGGGGCGATCCTATTGCCATCAACCGGGCACAAAGACTCAGTGGCTGTTACTGAGTAATTCCTAATGGAAAAATCTCAAGAACACTTTGTCCGACCCGGGAATCGAAACCTGGACCTTACTTACAGTCTACAATATTCAATGTTTCCACAAAAATACAATCATCAGCATCATCTGCCTAACCTTTTCACAACTATGTTGGGGTCGGCTTCCAGTCTAACCAGATGCGGCTGAATACCAGTATTTTACATGGAGCGACTGCCTATCTGACCTACATAACCCAGTTGGCACTGGGTTATACGATACCACTTGATAAGACTGGTTGTCAGACTTTTTACTACCTGTAACGACTGTCAAAGATCTACAAATGACAGCCGGGACCAACAGCTTAACGTGCTTTCCGAGGCACGAAGAAAACTCGGTACCTATGTAAGGATTTTCACCCATCCACAGGCCAACTTAGTCAAGCACGGCTTTACCTAAAGATCGACGAGTGGCTGTTTTTGTTAAGCCACGACCTCCACAAAAATAGCAAATAAAGATATTAATACACTAGAAGCAAGGACTAAATCGATGAAGGTCGGACCTGTTTATGTCAGGCATTTTTATAAAGACGTGACTTGTCATGATATGGGTACGCCTGATAATATAATCTACAGGGACAGAAGAAGGTCTGAAATAAATAAAAACGTAATTTATTGCTTGCCTTGGACTTTTCTTGGACTAGCACTGGAAGGCTGTAGATTGGACTTAGAGCAAGTTATGTTTATTCAGAGAAATGGTGCTGCGTATATTTTATGTAACTTTACTTCTTTACAAGTTTGTGTTTGCTCTTTTCAAAATTTATGGGTGTGTTTTTTAACACACTCTTCTTAGCTATCTACCAGCCGAGACCTAAGGGACCCAAGGGTTGGCCCCTCACTATCATCATCATCAGTCTATTAATGTTCCCACTGCTGGGACACAAGCCTCTATGAGAGGGAATGGGCTATAATCCACCGCGCGGGCCCAGTGTGGATTGCCAGATGTCACGGATTGCTAGTTGGTTCTAGGACATGCCGGGTTCCTCATGAAGTTTTTCTTCACCGTTTAGGTTCACCAAGGCTAGGTCCATCAAGTAATAAGTATACTCTGAAAATTAATGGAAATGATAATTCATTCATTTGTTTGCCCTTATCCTAATTGTCATTTGTTGTCGGGGCAACGTGTCTCAAAATCAAAATCAAATCATTTATTTCAAGTAGGCCAGTTACAGGCACTTTTGAATTGTCGAAACAAAGATGAAAATTAAATCTAGTAGTAATAATCTACAGTCCCAGTCACAAGACATAAAAACTGTGAAAGTACTGTAGTTGCCCATTCCTTGGCGTAGATCTCTATGGAGAAGAACGGGCAAGAAAGTTACAAAATCTTGGTTACATCATTCCTGTTGAGATGGTGCATTATGTGAGAACAATGTAGCAAGATGTGCACGATAAAAGTGTCCATAGTAAAAACAAACAAAAACATTTAAAAAATAAAATACATTAAAAAAAAAAGGCGTGGCAACCAAGAGCTGACCAGTCCCAACCGACAGCACCCGTTCAGGACATGACGCATGTATCAGCACCATTCAACTCAATCATTTTGAAGGAAACTATAAATGACCCGACACACACGCCATCTCCTTCTTCCATAGTTCTCTATTACTCGTCATCTTATAAGACCCCTCCTTTCTTGTCATATCTTTGACACAATCCATCCATCGTTTCTTTGGACATCATTTTCTATAAACAACTTAAATATCTGCTGCGGAGGGTATAGAGTAGGTTATTGATCGTCACCCATCCAACATCAACCTCAGCAAGCCAATTTATTAACCGTGAAGACGGTGTAGCTGTTTGTTTCTCACAAACTCGGACTAGGTAGTAAATAAACACAAATAATGAAACACACAACTAGCACGTCTGCTGAGTATGAAGTCCTGGATTGGATTCCCATGTCGTGCAAATCGTCATTGGATTTCTATAAGGAATACCTCAGTAGCAGCCACGGAGTCTGGATTTGTGCCCGGTTGATGGCAATGGCTCGACCCCTATTACATAGAACTGGCGAAATATGAATGTACACCGCTGTCTAAACATTTGGGAAAAAAATTATAGGCGTGATGTTATGTGTTACTGAAACAAACCCAAGACCCAAAACTTTCTCCAAAAAGGGCCATTATTCCAGTATTAAGTATAACGCACGCTAGACCAAGCCGGGTCCGAGCCGAGTGTCGACCGTGAATTTTATATGGAATAGGCCCGCCACACTATTCCCAAACCACTGTAACTCCTGAAAGCCAGAATCAACAATGGCGACCACCAGAAAAGCGCCGAAACAATGAAGCTCGACGAAGTCCGAGAGAATGAATTTACCTGTCTTGGATCCCGCAACGAAAAATAATCAGAAAGTATAGCGGAGGAGTAGGAAAAAAACCGTAATTTCCACTTCCCTCCATATCAGCAGGAGACAGAACAAAGGGACGTTTACAACTGGGATAGGCCCAGTTGTAGCACCACGGATAAATATTAACATTAAAGAGTCCTAAGTTGTGAGCTGTTATGCAGGGTGTAAACAACCTCATCACGAAGCCGTCAACCAAGCATTCTTTACATCAAACTAAGTACCTAACTTTATGCAAAAATGATTGCTGGGAAACAACTTTTTTTTTGGGGTGAATAATCATGTTTCGTGGTAGAACTCAATTTAACGCACTCAAAACATTGTGTTGATGGGTGGATTGAATAGTACGGGGGTCGTGAAGGTGTTTAAAGTAAAAATCACATTAAAAACTTGTCTTTTTTTTAATGTCAAAAAGTTGTAACTTTGACCTCCAATATCTCTGTAACTAGAAGGTACCCAGGTATGGTGTTCAACAAAAAAATGATCGCAATGACGGAGAGAACAAGTGCCTTTCGGCTTCGTTAAGAAGTTTTTTACACCCTGTATTTAATTTTGTATGGACACACTCCCGCTTCCGAGTCGCTACCGAGCAACGGAGAACGGATTGTCATACAAAATTGCACGGATGACACTCTGCTCGGACCCGGCACGGGCCAGTGTGCGTCATCCTTTATCCTATCTTTATCTACCAGTCTACGAAGACCAGCTCAATATATTCTTGTCACGTCTAGAACTCACACTAAACATGACAGCCGGTGTTACTTGACACCATTTCACAATAAAAGATAACTGGAACATTGTTGACAAATACGCCGGCAGTCGTGTTTGTTTGTTAAGGGGTATGGGGGTGGCCAAACAGCATAAAAGGGTTCAAGAGAGGCGGGTTTAAAGATGTTGGGCATTTAGAGAAGATAGACATAAATTGTGCGATGAATTGAAATTTATATTTGTATATTTGCTGAATTCTTGTCATGCTGACGATCGGTCGTGACGTCAGCGAGAACAAAATACGGCAGTCGGTCGCAGCTGACGTCAGCGTCGCAGTATGGTGCTAAATAGACCACAATGTATACTCGTACGCGTGAATAGAAAATAAATACTCTTTTATTTCTTTTCTATTCTATTCTGTATCGAATATGTGCTTCATGTTTCCTATTCATCTTGTAACCTCCAGTTACTATTCATCTTCTGGACTTCCATGAGACATATAACATCGGGACGTAAAGGGTACAAAAGAGGTATTATTAAACTAAAAAAATCATCATTACCAAATTGGAGTAATATCGACCTTTATACCTACCCTACTTTTAAGGGTAATGGTGAATATTGGCATCATTCTGTAGGAATCAAAATATAATTATAGTTTTAACTACGTAGTATTATAATTAAAACTATAATTTTTAAGGGAGGAGCTCGTGCCTAAATAGTAACAGCTACTCGGGTCAATCTTTAGGTTAAGCCGTGCTTGCCTAGGTTGGTCTGTAGATGGGTGACCACCCTTATATACCGAGTTTCCTCCGTAACTCGGAAAGCTGTTGGTCCCGGCTGTCATTTGTCCATCTTTGATAGTCGTTACAGGTAGTCAGTGGCCCAAAAAGTCTGACAACCAGTCTTACCATGTGGTATCGTATTACCCAGTATAAACTGGGTTGTGGAGGTCAGATATGCAGTCGCTCCATGTAAAATATTGGTATTCAGCTACATCCGGTTAGACTGGAAGCCGACCCCAACATAGTTGGGAAAAGGCTAGGCAGATGATTAACTACTCGTATGTATGTATCACGAAGCCGTCAACAAAGCATTCATACTAAGTAACTGTACGCAAAAATTATTGCTGGGAAACGGCTTTTTTATGGGGAGAAAAATCACGTTTTACGGTAAATTTCAATGAACCGCACTCAATACATTGTGTTGGTGGATGGATTGAATTGAACGGGGGTCGTGGAGGTGTTGAATCTAAAAGCCTTACTTATATTAAAAAAAAGTTGTGGGAAACTTTAAACTTTGCCCCTCAATATATCCCAAACTACAAGGTTTCCAGGTATGGTCTAGAACAAAAAAATAATTGCAAGGACGTGGATAACAAGTGTCTTTCGGCGTCGTTAAGAGACTTTTTACACCCTTTATAGAAAGGCTAAATCTAGACTATCAAACACTGTTTTGAGCTTTCACGGTTTAAAACTAAAGTTATATTGTCACTTACAGAATATCTTCCTTGGTTTTCCATCCACCCGCATTCTCCAGTCAGCCCGCGATCATGGCGCTTGCAACAGCATCAAAATATCGGGAGCTCAAAATTATGAATAATCACGGAAGATATCCTCTAGGTGGCAATATAAGTCTAGACTATCAGTCATGAAATAATGACCTGGCATATTCGTAGTATTCGTACCCTACAAAGTTCGAACATTTATAAAACATCATCTGCTATAGGTAATTGGAATTCTCACAAAATGGAGGACGAGTGACAAAACTTGTCGCTACATGTCCAAACTTTCATAAACGCTGGCATTTCGAAAGGACACGTCTATATGAAAGTCAAACAACCGAAATTACCGAAATACTTTGGCGAGGACAAAGTTAGACAACTATTTTACTTGATGCTACAGAAATGAGGTGGTTACAAGCCGTTTACTAAGTTCTGACGTTCTGACTTAAATAAAGAAGTTGCAACCTAAAAATACTTCTGGCGATATTAAAAGAAAAATACAAAATGGACGAAATTGGAATAGTGATAATTTATATTTCAACCAATAGTCACTTACGGGATATTTTAATATACATATCAATAACATGTTATTATAACATGTTATTATAACATGTTTTATAACATTCAGTGTCCACAATATCTGAAACATGTAATATAGCAATGTTGTATAACTGTTATGTTATATAGCCTGTACGCTCCTTTATAATTTATATTTCAACTTTTAGCTACTTGCACCGAATTAAGGGTTAAATAATGATTAAAGACGCTCTACCTATACCCATAATTAATAGGGGTGCAACAAAAAAAAACTATACAGACTGCCATCTTTAGGAGTCCGCCATATAAGTTTGACGTAACTTAATTAACCATCCATTTTTTATCCAAACTAAGCAAGTACCTATGCAAAAGGACTTTTTTTTTGTTTGGAGGTTAGACCATCAACATTAATTGTAGCATTTAATAATGAAACGTAGACTCTAGATTACAGTGGTTAAATTAGCTAAGCCTGCAAAAACAATTTTACGAAAACAAAGTAAACAGAAAGAGTAAAATGTCAAGATAATGAACCACTAATAAAAGTGGATTTACAACGTTCCGTGCCACTGATTGTTTAAACCATCCACGCAATTTTTGCGTAGACCTTTACAAATAGCATTAAAAATGCTCACAGTTTATTAATTTTTTATACATGTATTTTTTTTTTGGTTTAATTAAAGCAGATATGACTCAGGTAAGTATCGATTTTTTTTTTGTAAACGGTAACAAACGCCCATGTTCACGTATTTTCTGTCAAATTGACCGCAACTTATTTATTATGATTTTAAGATTCCGTTTTGTAATATTTCGTTACAACTATAATAAAATGGTTACTTTTTTTAGTGTAATATGAATAATAAATGCAACGAACTTAAGCGGGCTTAAAAAATTGTTTCCTTTCAGCTCAATCGGAAGCCGGAAAGTGAGTCCTGATCTAATGAAACATAGTAAAGTAGTACCAATTTTCAAATCGGGTTGTAAGAGTGATCCCTCTAATTATAGACCTATATCTATGCTTCCAGCATTGAGTGAAATCTATGAAAAAATCGTGCTGAACCAGATGTTATCTCACTTTAACTCAAATGGGATTCTGCACAGTCAGCAGTATGGATTCACGAAGGGTAGGTCGACAACGGATGCGGGAGTAAAACTCATCACTCACATTTTGGAAACCTGGGAGAAGTCCCAGGATGCCATTGGCATTTTCTGCGATCTCTCTAAAGCGTTTGACTGCGTGGACCACAAAACACTGATGCGTAAATTACACCACTACGGAATTCGTGGTCAAGCTGCTGATCTGGTTCTTTTTTATTTATCAAACAGGCAGCAAAAAGTAAATGTAAATGGGGCGACGTCTTCCGGGTCTCTAGTCAAGATAGGCGTGCCCCAAGGTTCAATTCTTGGTCCTTTCCTATTTCTTGTTAACATTAATGATCTCCCATAAATGATGGCCAAATTATCAGATATAATTTTATTTGCTGATGACACCTCGCTAATTTTTAAAATAAATAGAAAAGATACGCATATCCTACATGTTAACATTCTCTCGAATTGTTTCGTTGCTAATAATCTTTTATTAAATGCAAGCAAAACTAAATGTTTAAAGTTCTCCTTACTTAATGTACCACAACGTGGTGATCTTAATTTGAATCTTGACGGCAATAAACTTGATGTTATAGCGGAAACTGTATTCTTAGGGATTACTATAGATTCAAAATTGCAGTGGGGTGCGCACATTAGAGCTCTAACGGGTAGGTTAAGCTCAGCTGCATATGCAGTCAGGAAAATAAGGCAGTTAACGGATGTAGCCACAGTTAGGTTAGTTTACTATGCTTATTTCCACAGTATTATGTCTTACGGCATCCTGCTGTGGGGATCAGCAGCAGACGTTGACTCAATTTTTATACAACAAAAGAGGGCAGTACGTGCGGTCTATAAAATGGGTCCTCGCGAGTCACTCAAAGAAAAATTCAAAGAGGTCGATATACTAACTTTGCCTTCACTTTATATCTTTGAATGTATTTTATATGTCCGCAAAAATCAAAGTCTTTTCAAAATTAGAAGCGACTTTCACAATAAAAATACACGCAGTAAACATGAAATTATAATACCTAAATTGAGATTAACAAAAACTAGCAAGTCTTTTATTTTATACAGTATACGCTTTTATAACAAGTTGCCAAAGTCAGTTATAGAACTGACCGATGGAAAGTTCAAAAACTATATTAAACGTGTCCTTATGAAAAAAGCATATTACAAAATCAAGGACTATGTTGAAAACAAAGAAGTTTGGCTATAATTCCCTCTGCACACGCGGCTTCCCTGGTAGCTCATAAACGGCACAGATTTGTGGATGTTTCTAACTATTCTCAATCTCATTATTCTTTTTCTTTTGATTCAGATTTTTACAATAGTTTTCAAATCATTTTTTCTCATATTTTGCTCAAAATAGTAACAGCACTGACGTCAATATTTGTGTCACTTGTTTAATATAGTTCTTTAATTAAATATTCTTTTTTCTTTTTTACTTACCTTTGTGTTAATCTAAAAGTAAAACTTAAAACTGAAGAAGATATAGATTCTGCTACATTCTATATAACTAATCTTATACAAATAGCAGCATGGCGCGCTACACCAACGCTGGACACTTCAGTCTGTAAAAATAACATACCCTTAGAGATAAGACATAAGCTGGAGGCCAAACGAAGATTGCGAAGGCAGCTTCATTTGAGTAAATCGGAAGAGGACAGAAGGGATTTTAATAAAGCCGCAAGAGAATTGAAGGAGCTCATTCATGACAACCAAAATACTTCGTTCCAAGAAAAACTCTCAACATTGTCAGCGCGAAAACAGGATAACTATTCACTGTGGAAAATAACCAAAAACTTCAAGAGGCCAAAAAATTTTGTACCCCCGCTTAGGCAATCTAATGGATCTTGGGCCAGAAAAGCAAGCGACAAGGCGGAAGTTTTTGCACAACACCTTTCTGCCGTATTCACTCCGAATGACTCATTGATGACTGACTTTGAAGAGGAAGTTGATAATTTTCTTAATAGCGATCAACAACTATCACCTGTACTTAAACTGGTAACGCCGAGAGAACTGACACGCACAATAAGAAATCTAGAGAATAATAAAAGTTCTGGTTACGATCTCATCACAGGTGAAATTCTCAAGCGTCTACCTAGAAAAATCATAGTATTTCTAACTATGCTGTTCAATGCTGCCTTTCGACTACTATACTACCCAAAAATGTGGAAGATATCACAAATATGTATGATAGCGAAGCCAGGGAAACCGCCAACTGAACCAAGCTCATACAGACCCATAAGCCTCCTTCCAATCATATCGAAGGTGTTTGAGAAAATGTTTCTGCGAAGATTAAAACCAGTCCTTGACGAGAAAGTGATAATACCAGACCATCAATTTGGATTTCGTGAAAAGCACACGACAGTAGAACAAGTACACAGAGTGGTCCACAAAATCAGACAGTCGTTGGAAAATAAAGAATACTGTTCTGCGGTGTTCTTGGATATCCAACAGGCATTCGACAGGGTCTGGCACAAGGGACTTTTGTATAAAATTAAATCTCTTCTACCTAACTCTTTTTACATGATTTTAAAATCCTACTTGGACCAAAGAAAATTTCAAGTTAAGTATGAGGAAGAATTGTCTGATCTGTACGAAATCTAGTTCTGATGACGTAGTAACGGCGACCTATGCAGACGACACCGCATGCCTTGCAAGTGACAAAGATTCGACTCAAGCATCCCAGAAATTACAAGTGCAGTTGAATAAAATTGATCTTTGGTTGAAGAAATGGAGAATACAACCTAGTATAACTAAATCAGTTCAAGTGACTTTCACCCTTCGAAAGGATGATTGTGCCCCAGTGTACATGGAAAACAAACCACTGCCAAACAGTAACACAGTAAAATACCTGGGCCTACATCTAGACAGAAGGCTTACCTGGGCCAACCATATTAAGGCCAAGAAAAAGGCAGCTACCATTGAAATGAAAAGTCTATCCTGGCTCTTAGGAAGACAATCAAAATTATCCATTAGCAACAAAATACTTGTTTACAAAGCTATAGTTAAACCTATCTGGACTTACGGAATAGAACTCTGGGGATCAGCTAGTCATTCCAATATCGAAATTTTGCAAAGGTTCCAAAATGTAGCCCTAAGAACAATCACAGTAGCACCTTGGTTTGTTAGAAACATAGAAATACACAACCACTTAAAGATACCAACAGTGAAAGAAGAAATATGCGAAAAAAGCAAAACCTACAAACAGAGACTGAGCAAACACAGCAATGTCTTAGCCAAGAACCTTCTAAACAGACAAGGGGATATTACCCGCCTAAAAAGATGGCAAATCCTAAACTTGGACCAGAGACAGTGAACATTTTAAGTTGTTACAGTACTGAACCACATACTGTGAATGTTTAATGGAACATCACAAAATAAACTCAAACAAAGAATCTATCTGATTATGGCTAGATAGCCGATCGCAGATAAAAGGAGAACGCAAAAAAAAAAAAAAAAAAACTTACCTTTGTATAGATGCTTTTTTACCTATTATTATTTTGTGAATGAGTGAACATTTTAGATTCCCGGATGCTGTTTAACTTTTGTTAAATACTCCTTTTATTTTCAACCGACTTCTAAAAAGAGGAGGTTATCAATATTCGTCTGTATGTTTTTTTTTTTTTTTTTTTTTTTTTTGTGTTTGTTACCTCAGAACTTTCGACTGGGTGAACCGATTTTGATGATTCTTTTTTTATTTGAAAGCTGGTGCTTCCCGTTGGGTCCCATTTTAATTTGTTGAAGATCTGATGCTGATCTTCGGAGATATACAATAGAACTCTTCAAAAACAGAGGGCAAATCTGCAGTGATTGCTGCATCCGCTTGTAGGTTCATTGTTTATACTACATCATGACGTAACATCACGCCTGTATGCTCTGAGGGGGTACGCAGATGTGTACAATATACCCAGATTTCGTCAATTTTTGTTACGTCAGAACTTTCGACTGGGTGAACCGATTTTGATGATTCTTCTTTTATTTGAAAGCTGGTGCTTTTCATGTGGTTCCATGTCAATTTGGTTAAGATCTTACGCTGATCTTCGGAGATATAAATGGAAGTCTTCAAAAATACACGGCAAAGCTGCAGTAATTGCTGCAATCGCTTGGTTTTTTATTGTTTATACAACATCATGACGTAACATCACACCTGTATGCTCTGAGGGAGTACACAGAAGTATACAATACACCCAGATTTCGACAGTTAGACGTGTAAAGTTCCATTCAATGGGATCCCGGAGAAATAGAGGTAGGTAACTCCTTAACTTTATAGGCACACCAGAAGCGGTTTGGGTAGTTTTAGGCAGAGTACAATCTCGGAGTGATCTCATTTCGATTTGATAAAGATCTGGTGACTTCGGAAGATAGGCAACTGAACTCCTTAATAAAATATGATAGCAAATGTACTGGGATCGCTGAAGACTCACGTCTGTCTATTGTTTACACCAGTTCATAACAAAAAATCACACCGATATACTATGTGAAAGGGTAAGCATATAACCGACTTCACACAAAAAAGTGAAAAATAACTTTAGCTTCAGAAGTCGGTGACAAAAAAACTCAATCAATCAAACAAAGGTCACCGACTTCTGAAGCTAAAGTTATTTTTCACTTTTTTGTGTGAAGTCGGTTATATTTTTTGCAAAAAAGTTTTTTACATTTTTGTATAGTAAGCAACGACCTATTGTCGGCCTACTTTGTATTGACCTACGCTGTCCCCCCATACTTTAGTACTAATGCTGTAATGTAACATAATAATATAGTATTAACAAATGATTTGAAAAGAGTAACCATGGAGTTTCTTGACGGTTCTTCTCCTTGGAATCGACCAACGCAAACCGTGCACCTTTTTTGACGTTCTAAAAGTGCCCATCTAGGCCTATGTGAAATAAAATATTTTGATTTCGATTTTTGGGTTTTTTTTACATAGAAAGTTGAAGTTTTATGCGTGTTAACAACAGGCACAATGTTCACCACTTTTATAAAATCATTACTTACGCCCGCGGCTTCGCCCACGTGGAATTCTATAATTAAATAATAAATAAATATCGCTGGACATTACACACGGCGCCATCTAGTGCCACACTTAGCAAGGCTTGTGTCGTGGACACCAGATAGTTGACATACTACATATATACTTTTTTGTTTGTAAATACATGCTTATTATACATATAAACATCCATGACTCGGAAACAAATGCCCATGCTCATCACACAAACATTTGCTCCTACCGGGATTCGAACCCAGGACCCTAAGAACGTAAGGCAGCCTCACTACCGCTGTGCTATTCGGGTCGTCATAAATTGTCCTACAGGATCATACTACAGGGATAAAAATAATCCTTTGTGTTATCCAGGTTAACTATCTGTCCGTTCAGTAGTTTTGCGTAAAAAGTAATAAACATCCATCCATCCACCCATTCACCCATCCGCCCATCCACCCACCCATCCATCCACCCATACATCCATCCATTCATCCATCCACCCATACATCCATCCATTCATCCATCCATTCATACATCCATCCATACATCCATCCATCCATCCATCCATCTATACATCCATCCTCACATACTTTCGCATATTTTATTAATATTACTAGGATGTCTTATGGTCCCCTTAGCACTTGTCAGTTTCAAATAGGTAAACATAAATAAATGTACAATACCCTTTGTTCAAAATCCTTCGTATGATAAACGCGTCCTATCTTATAACAGATAAATTACCGCTGGCTCCTTTCGTTAGATTATGATGTATGGTGTTCAGCATCCGATAACGTAATGGGACCTTATCTATGTTGTTCGTTTCTTGTTGTTTCATGTACATAGGATGTGTTTGCTTTTTGTTATGATATTTTCTAGATTGGGTGTTGGGTGGGTTTTGTAGATTGGGTGATTGAGGTAGGTGGGTTCATCTTGTCTATGATTGTAAGGCCACTGCTGCAAGGTTTTGGATGGACCTGTCATTTTACAGCAATCATAATCACCTTTTTTCTTTTGTTTATAAGTGTATTGTAGTGTATGTAGTATATCAACTATCTAGTGTCCACGACACAAGCTTTGCTTAGTGTGGCACTAGGTGGCGCTGTGTGTTAATGTCCAGCGATATTTATTTATTTATTTATTTTACTAACATCGTTTGTAAGTATATTGTTACTTTTTAAATTATTTAATCACAGTTAAGATCTGTCTTGTTTTGTACAGCTATGTTTTTTGTCTTAACAAGAGGCGACGCAAAGGTTCAGGATATTTACAGAAAAAAACTTTTCCACTCTAGTCTTACATACATCTTTACATAATGTGGCTATTATTAAACATAATTAAATTGTACAAAATATGTGTTTTGTTGTAATAAATTAAGATTATTACTGCTAGTAGTAAATAGGTAATTCCGCAAATATTGTTCTGCCATACAAATTATGGTGTGAAATATACTTCACGACCTATTCTGGAATCGTTTCGGAGGAGTTTATATATTAGAAGACAATTTTTAAGCTAAACTTACTGAGCAACTAGTTATCAAACTGTCAGGTTTACACTTTCTTCGTTTAGTTTCAATGGATGACGGGTCCTTGAACTATGAGAAGATTTAAAAAACTTCTATGAACAACACAGTACACAGTCAATAAGTCGTGCTATCAAAACTCTACATAATCAAAAGCATTCTTCTATACAACTGTTCTGATGCAAGACAAAGATGTTTAATTTAGTTTGGTAGTTTTTCGGCCTGAATTATTGTCGCGCTGACGCGACGGTCGGTCGTGTATGGTCGGTCGTGACGTCAGCAAGAACAAATACGGTTGTCGGTCGCCGCTGACGTCAGTGTCGCATGTATGATGCTACTCGTATTACAACACGATGTATATTTGTACGCGACCTCCTGGAAACTAAGAGCTGATATAAACAATGTTCTTAAACAATACGACTTTTAGGACCATTTCAAGTTTCCACAGATAAACATTTAAACACTTGAAACAAAAAAGACAACTAAAGATAACATAAATTAGAAAACAAAATAACGTGATCGATGAATTCAAACTACAAAAAACTAAAAAAAAAACGAAACTACGAGTACATTCAGACGCAGTCGAGACACATTCGAGAGAGATTATTAAAAACCTACATCAACAATCGATTCAATCAAAGGCCTTTAAATCCAACAATCTTCTGCTCTGTAAGCTCCGACTTTCAAAGCGCTATACGGTACATAGAGGTACTCGTAGTTCTAATGTCACTTCAATTAACATCTACTCCACTTTGGGGAGTCGCTTTGGGGAATCGGCAATCGATTTTGGCGCTACGGCTGTTATTTTAAGTTGCCAAAAGCGCTAGAACGTTCTAAAGCATTTCGATAATGTTTCCAACATATTGAAATTGGTTATTTATTCTTGGCTACAATAACTTTTGCGAAATTATGTAATGAAATTCTCAAACCTTAGGCCCCTTTCACGACCTCATGAGATACGACTTGCGATGTTTGTAACGTAAAGCGACACGCTTAATTATGTGTCACGTGTTTCCTTGACTGGTGTGTCGCAAGTTTCGCCGCAGTGACTCGTTGCATGCTCAAAGCATAGGAGAACATAAACAGCCTGCAATGTTCCCACTGCTGGGACGCAGGCCTCCTCTCTATATGAAGGAGTGGGCTGTAATTAATAGCGTATAATTATGGTCACGTTCTTAGGATCAAGCCAGATGGGTGAAGATGGTCCACAGGTAGGTGCCTGAAGACGGCCCGTCGTAACCGAGCCAGGCAAGAAACGGTTGCGTAACAATTTGGATTATGTTTAACGGATTGGTCGGAGAAAGCAAATGAAAGAAAGAAAAGCAGCAGTGAAACAGAATAATAAAAAAGCGGCCAAGTGCGAGCCGGACTCGCCCATGAAGGGTTCCGTAGCAGCAAGTAACACACCTAATATAAAAGTTACGATTTTACGATTTATGACTACTACGTATTTAAAATTACACACTTACTAGATCTCGGTCAAACCAATTTTCGGTGGAAGTTTACATGCTAATGTACATCACATATTTTTTTTAAGTTTTATAATTCTCTTATTTTAGAAGTTACTTACAGGGGGGGGGGGGACACATTTTACCACTTTGGAATTATCTCTCGCGCAAACTATTCAGTTTAGAAAGAAATGATATTAGAAACCTCAAAATCATTTTTGAAGACCTATCCGAGAAAACTACGAACTGGATCTAAACTTTCGATACGAAAATTTAGATCCAGTTCAAAGTATGGGGAACCCCAAAAATTTATTGTTTTTTTTTCTATTTTTGTGTGAAAATCTTAATGCGGTTCACAGAATACATCTACTTACCTACCAAGTTTCAACAGCATAGTTCTTAAAGATTCGGAAAAAAGTGGCTGTGACATACGGACGGACAGACAGACAGACATGACGAATCTATAAGGGTTCCGTTTTTAGGGTTCCGCAGTCAACTTGGAACCCTTATAGTTTCGCCATGTCTATCTGTCCGTCCGTCTGTCCGTCCTCGCTTAATCTCTGTGACCGTTAGCACTAGAAAGCTGAAATTTGGTACCAATATGTGTATCAATCACGCCGACAAAGTGGTAAAATAAAATTGGATTGGATTGAACACTTATTGTGACGGACGGGAAACTACGGAACCCTACACTGAGCGCCCGACACGCTCTTGGCCGGTTTTTTGCCATTTGGCAACGGAACCTTAAAAACGCACCTGCCTGGGTTCGAACCCATGACCTATAACTCCTTCCTACAGTTCCTACATAATATCGGGGGATGTTACCACAGGGCCACTTATTAGCTCAAATCAATTTCGTTCATTTTTCGTTAGTTCATTGATGAGCAGCGGAGGCCCAGTGGTGGCGGCCCCGATTTACGTTCAGTAAGTCGTGGGTTCGAACCCAGGCGGTTCGAACCCACGACTGCAGGCGCATTACTTTGTGTAATTTATTACATCACAGCTGCTCTCAAAACAGTGAAGGAAAACATCGTGAGGAAACCGGCATATCCTAGAACCATAAATTCGAAGACACGTGGCACCTACCAATCCGCACTGAGCCCGCGTGGTGGATTATATAGCCCATTCCCCCTCATAGAGAGGAGGCCTGTCCCAGCAGTGGGAACATTAATAGGCCGATGATGATGATGAATTTCGTTCATTAATTTTCTCCTCAGTTGCTGTCACAACACACGCGTCACTTGCACGTAGATGTCGTGGCCAAGCCGTTAAAAACAAACCTTTATAAAATGTAGAATTGATTATGAATTGAAATGTTTTATTCATAAGTCAGAGGAGGACTCAACCAATTGAAGTTATCGATTAAAAACAGAACGGTTCGCTGAATATTCCATTAAATTCTACAGAGGAAGTTCGGTTGATAGGGTATTCTTAAAACTATGACTATGATCCCCAAGCTTGTAACCAATCGTTGTTATTACCGACTGACGTAGTATTTAGGAGATTTTTGAGTGAAACTTCTAATGCGACTTCCAATTCCATCGATATTAAGACCATTTTTCAGCATTTTATTTTAATTTAAAATTATCCGCCACTAAAAAATACACCTATTTAGTATGATAGAATGGATTCTCTGTTACCGTTTACTAATCACTACATTTTCGACCCGTTACAGTGTTTTTGTGATACTTTCAAGCATTATGCTCTTCAATGAATTTAATTTAAATAGTGTTACTTGTAATTGAATATTCAAAATAAAACTCTTTCAAGGAAATGACAGGCAGCATTTCTCAGGGACATGGCTATGTTCTTTTAAAATAATTAAATACCCTTGTACGTACACCTCTTTACGGGATCGTTGAACGTTCTGTGGGTATTCGTTGGCACGTATTTTACAGTACATTAGCTTTCAGGCCGTAACCGTGAACCCAAAATAAATAAGTAGGTAAACAAAAATGGACGGAAGTTCAGATAAATATTTCGAAAGTATCTTTCGATTCGAAAATATTTTGAAAGCAAGTAAGGACCTATGTATTATTCAATAGTGAATAAATAATTGTTTCCCGAATTTTGTGATGAATATTGTATTATTTTCCTTGAATCCAAAAGCGGAAAACGGACCACGATATGACAATTCTAATTTTAATATCGCCAAACCTATTTTATTTTTTAACAGCATAAGTGTAAGAAACATGCAAACTTAATTCGAAATTGTGTGGTCCATTATAATTGCTTAGTCTTGCCCTTGTAGCATTGGCAACGAAAAATGAGATTAACTGGACTTCGATCTTTTTTGGCGCCAATGACGTATGATGGTCTGCTTCGACGACTAACGGCACCGTGTGAGTAATACTACCGGGATTAGCCGAATGGACACGAAGGCACCCGAACGCCGATCGAGCTTCAATACGGTACTCGTCGCGATACAATGTTGCCAATGTGTGGAAACTTCCTCAAAGTACACGACAACATGCTTTCGGGGAAAACGGTTTTTTACATTTCATCATACACATGACGTTTTGAAATATAACGAGTAGAGAACTAATTTGAATTAAAAAATTGTGTACTACTAGCTGTATTACACACAAAAAATGAAGTGGAACAGATGCGTGCACACTCCTTAATTACTAGTATATTTTAATTTCAACATTTCGGTGAAAGTTGCCGGAAATTTAAATAGGGATACCTATTTTAAATTCTGGCAACCTAAACAAAATAACTTCGGAGTTACGCCCCTTTTCTGGGTATTTTAAAACCAACGCTGGCAACACCTTTTATAAATTGTCAGTGCAGTCGAACTCAAGTCACAACTAAAACAAACAGAGTGCTCACAACCAAAAAGGTTATAAATAATACAATAATACTTACAAAAAATGAGAGACCACAACGATAAATTACTGATCAAACCTAATATTAATATACAAGTGTCAAATGGAAGTCAAACAAACAACAAAAATGGAAATTATGAGTTAGAAGAAATAAGTAAACTCGTGCCCCAAAATGGTAAGTACAAATTAGTTACAAAAGTATTACTTTGATTGCTTTTTGTGCTAGAAATAGTGAATTCACTGAATAATACACTAGTGCGTCAAATAAAGAATTTTATTACTACTCATGAGCGTGACAGCTGATTGAATTGAACTCTAGTGACGTCTGTGACGTGAAAGTGGTCCAAGGGTTAAACATAGACTAGGCTACCAATATAATAAGTACTCGTTTCGTGATAGAAAGAGATGCAAGACTATGTTTGTTTGTTGTTATTTTTGTGTACACTTTTCAAAAATTTTTACTTGAATAATGGCCTTGAAACTTTTTGTGGGAAATGTACCATAGTTATCGTGTTTTTTTTTGCGATTAGGTTTATTTAAATAATTATCGTAAAACTACAGGTTAGTAATATGTATACTTTCTCTGTTTAAAATGCGACCTTGTCAATAGTGTGAAAAATCAATGTTTTATACCATTATTCATTACCATTAGGTCTTTCTAGAACCGAAAGCCATAAACTCGATCATCTAACTCGGAAAGATCGTGACTGTTTTTTCGTTATTATAAGTAATTTTTAAAAAATAGTCTAAATTTAATTTTTCTTATTATTTTCAAGTAATATTAAAAAATATAAGAAAAACAGACCAAAATGACCTAAAATTAATCTGTATTTTATCCTTCACGATTATTCCATATCACCTATTGTAAATAAAACGCACGATAACGACAAAATACTCAATCACAGTCGGCCACTTAATGATTATATCTCGATTGTATAAATTTATTGAGTACTTCCATGTCGATTGTTCGTCGAGTATGTTGTTGATCACTTAGATATATTGCGCGAATTTATTTCCAGTACATACGTACAGTTACAAGCACTGGTATGTATTAATTTACATTTAAAATGTATGTACACAAATTCTAAAGCGATTTACATAACATAACTGTCTTTTCGATTGTAAGTATATGTTACCAAAAGGTTAGTTAGGCACGGCTGTATCATAGTAGGTACGCCCAGGGATTGAAAACCGGTACCAATTTCGGTTCTGGTTCTTCATTTAGGTTCTTAAAAACGTTCTTCTTTTCGGTACGGTTCCGGTTCCGGCATTGGTTCCGGTTTGGGTTCCGATGTACCAGTTCTAAATACCGGTTCCTAGAACCCTTAAATCGGATGATATTTAACAGATTCCTTGTCACCCGATTTAAAGGTTCCTTACGGAAGAGAGGGTGGTGTTCGCAGCGTGCTTAGCATACCATACCTTTTCTTTTAGTTCGCCTTTGTTCGTAGTATTACCGCAACTCAAAGAACAAGTTTGGACTCGCTTTGCCTAAGAACCAGTAAAATAAAGGTTCGGTTCCTGTTCCGGTATTGGTACCTATTGGTACTGGAACCTCTAAATACCGGTAAGTATTATACCGGTATTTTGGAAGAATCGGTAACATACAGGTTTTTAATGGTTCCAATTTTGCTTCTGGGTCCTGTTCCAGTATAGGCACCGGAACCCCTAAATACCGGCATTATACCGGTATTTTGGAACCGTTTTCAATCTCTGGGTACGCCAAAATTTTGTTATCTAAGTTCAAGTCTCATAATGTAGTAGGAGAGCATATGGCCATTAGAACCAATTGCAACTTTGAGATATTATAACGATCTTGTAACACAATAGTAGGTTCCAACCATGTTCGTAACAACATAAAATTAAAATTAATACAGTAAGGTCCAAGTTCACAGAAAATATAACGGTCTGATTATCTTAAACCAGCTGTTTAAGGGACAACTGTTTTTAGATAGTCAGACCGTCATCTTTTTGGTGAACATGGACCTAAAAACAGTAGCTGACAATACAAACAATAAAAATTCTCTAGACGGAGACTCCTAGGTGACTCTACTTTGGAGTGTCAATGTGGTGCTGTTCCACAAAAACGACGCCGAGTGCCATCGACTTGCGAAGAATACATCATTATCACACCTGTTATCTCCATAGAGTTAGGCAGAGGTGTACCCATAGAAATATTAAAAAAAAAACAGGAGAAGAGGCAAGGGGCCGTGTCGGTGTCCGCGCGACAGGCACAAGACCCCCCTCTACCCTGACCTCTTGTGCCAATCATAAGCAAATGGCTATACTATTTTGCTATAAATACATTGCTCCTCAACCGCTACCAAATTTTTTCGCTAACTGACTGGACAAGCAATGCAAAAATCACCAAACGATAGTTCAATAAACACATGCGTCACGTGGTGCGGCCGCTTATTCTTACGACGAGTTAGTGATGTGCTTGTGTACCAATGTTTTTGTGTGGGTAAGTTGTGCGGTGCTTGGTAAATACACGATGTGTTTGATGGCATAAGGTTTATAATTGATTATGTACTACGTTCTGATTTAGGAAATGCGGGTGTGTGCGCGACTGCGTATCTATTGCTTTTCCTGAACTGCATGTGTAGTAGTTGCCGTGTGGTAGGGATAAAGGGATCTGAAACATTTTCGTCCAACGGGCATGTCTCCTTCTTTATTATATCTATGGGTGTACCTAATAGTACATATTCATTTCGTCAATATTCAGTCCCATGTAATTAGGGTCGAGCCCATTGCCATCAGCCGGGCACGACTTCAGACTCCGTGGCTGCTACTGAGAAATTCTTGATGTAAAAACCCAATAATACTTTGTCCGATCCGGGACTCCTCTCTATGAGAGAGAATGGGCCACGATATAATCCACCACGCGTCCAGCAAGTCACAGTCATGTCTTCGAACATTTTAGTTCTAGGACATGCCGGTTTCTTTTTTTTTTTTTTAGGATGGGAAATCTTCAAAGAACTTCTCCCACTCTGGGCGGAGCGGGAGGGAGTGTCAGACTTTTACTGACTAAGACCCATCCATGTTCCTTCCTCGCCCTTTAAGTTCCGGGGCCACGGTATCTCTTTCGAACAGTCCCGCAGCCACATGCCGCATGCTGGTTTCCTTACAATGTTTTCCAACCATATAACTTACTGCTCGTGAGTGTACCGCGATTACGTAGGTATATTATATTTCTGTGACGCCATTACATGGACAGATAACTAATTATTACGATTGATTGATGATTGCAGTAAACTCAAGATAGTAATGGTATGATTGAAATTGGTTTCAATATAGGTATAAACTATTTGATTTGTGATTTTTTTGATTTCATTTATTTTTGGATTCCGTACTGAGACCAATTTTGTGACTCACGTCATGTGACTTTTCAATTTCATGTCGGGTTAGTTTATCTGTCCATTGCCAAAATACGCGCAATAAGACGCGGTGGGGGACTTTGATTTATAGTATACTTGGTGACCCGTGCCACTTCGTCTGCGAGTGAGGGTTAGATTTTTTAAAAATAAAAAGTATCCTATGTTACTTCTAATACCTCCAAGAATATGTGTACAAAGTTTCATGATGATCGGTTGAGAAGTTTTCGCGTGAAAGCTTAACAAACTAACTTACATTAACGTTTATAATATTAGTAGGGATAGTGATAGTGATATTATTTAACACTACTATCACTACAGGAAATTCCTGATGTAATAATATACTCGTATATCATATTTTGTCACTGGTAATTAGCAATTTAAATAAACGCCAATTAAAATACCCAAAACGAGCCACCTTGTCAAAATCCAAAAGTAGCATAACAAATCGATGAATTACTGAAGGCTCTCTGAGATAAATAAAACATTTCATTTTAACCTAGTACGGTCATATTTTGTAGCATACTTTCTCGCACTAGTGCGGCAAAGCAAAGCAAAAAGCTCACGTGTTAAATGAACTGTAGCGTGACCCAAAACCGCGTAAATGCTAAGTTTCGAGTGCTGTTGATGATTTTATAAATGTACATTTATTACATCATCACCATCATTTATTAATACTTCGTGTTTTAATGTGGGCCATAGTTCAACGTAGGTACTTCAAATTGCCATCAAACTAAGGGCTCACCATAGCAAGATGCGAACTCTGGCGGGACCAACATGGTTGTATCTAAACAGACTTCCGACCCAAGTTAAACAGAACTAAAGACAATCTCCACAGTTGGGGGGTTCTGGGACGCCTCAAGTGCGTCTGCGGTCAAATTCCCGCAGACAATGGCTCACCTGCGCACTACATTTCTAAGGAGTAATAAAAAAAACATATTATAATATCTTTTCACTGCATCGGCAAGCGGTGTCCACGTAGTTAAATTATGGGATTTTGGGTTCGATGTTTTTCTTTTCATCGATTAGCTAAGAAGATGAAGAGGAAATATCGCACTTTGATGTTATGAATATTACTCATATTCGTATGCAACTCCCCAAAAAGTCTGACAATCAGTCATAACTAGTAGTTTCGTATTACCCGGTACTAACTGGGTTGTGGCGTGGCGGTCAGAAAAGCAATCGCCATGTAAAATACTGATATTCTTCTGCATTCGGTTAAACTGGAAATCGACCCCAACATAACTATGTTGGGGTCGGCAGGTAAATTATGACAACGCTGCCTCTAAATGGCAAAGTAAAATCAAAGCAGTGACTGCGAGGCCCTAAAAATACGAGTACAAACGGCCTTGAGTGTGAACGATCGCTGTCAAGGCCAGCCTTACCTTACTTATCTACCTGACAACGATGTCATGTGTGAAATGATTATAATTATGATGTGTCAGCATATTCTATAGAAACACCAAACGCGATTAAACCGACTTGACAGCTAATTTGGAGTAAATCGTTCAGTTATTATAATAATAGCTAGGTTAATTCTGAATCGTTTTCTGATTATTTTATTTTTACAAAGGGACTACTTGGTTATGAAGATTGAAGGTCAAAATTCAAACTTGTTTAGTTTCGCACGTTTTTATGACCACGCACTATTTCAGTTGTCATGAGTTTAACTTACATTTAAATATGTTATGCAAAATATTTAGTTGTAATTCCGCATTTAGTTTTGCATTACATTTAATGGCATGAATTTCCGCAAAGCAACGCCTGAATCTGTTAATCTTTCTCCCATAGGCTTTTGTATTACGTTCAACAAATTATTTTCATAAAAAAAATAAAAAAAGGAGTTGTGCAGATTTTGACTTGGTGGTGGTTTTTTAAGCTCTGTGTATTGCTTGCCTGTTTTTTCTAGTCAGGCTATCCTGCGGTTTCACTCACTTCCTAGAGAAATTACTGAATGAATCCTGTTATTTTTTTAACCATATTTTTTATTCCATATTTTAATCCGAGTTTTATTTTAAACTTACACTATCACTAACGGGATATATCTCTTGTTTTTCGACGCTGTTGCAAGCCATGATTGTTAGTACATTTTGATACACGCTGGGAAACTTGTTATTGCAGACTAGACGGAATTCATAAAAAATCGACTAGTGTGAAATAAATTTCATGTAGTGTACGATAAGAGCCAGTTTTCGAGGTAGTATTGAAGCTGTTTAATAGGCATGACAACAGTATTAAAATTGCAAATGTATTTAGTACTTCAGTTATAATATTACATTAAATCCATATTATATTAAACCAATTAAGATATTTACATCAATGATTAATGACAAATATAAAACGCATCAAAACTCGGAAGTGGGGGCTCGTGACGTCAGAACTCACTAAAAATTATACCAAGGCGTGACGTATTGAGAATTTTAAAAGCGTCGTTTCCTTGTCAATTATGGTTTACGTCACAAAAGAAAAAATACAGGTCAAATATATTTTGATAATCTAAGCGACGGACTAATTAGTATTTTACACGTATGTACAATTTCATCCAAATTCATTTAGCAGTCAAAGCGATAAGGAGTTACAAACGTACAAATTCACAAAGTCACGATTATCCTACATTTATAATTTAGCAGGGTACCATATTCTGTTTGAGAATTGAGACCTGAATTAATTGCCTATCCATTTTCCATAATAATGCGATCAGATTATTCAGATCGAGATAGATACCTTGAAGGTTTAATTAATTGTCTTATTATAATAATTATTATCTCGGATAACCTAAATTAATGTTTGTGAAATTAATAATCCTACGTGACTTCGGTAGTGAGAAAAACGATTTTTAAGGGGCTTATGACACCTAATTGATGTTATTTAAGCAGTTTTTTAAGAGAAACTATTTGTTCAAGCATAAAAAAATATATAAATGTTATTCATCACATTTCAAAGACCGTGGACGGACTCGATACAATCATAATTGGACGGAATCGGTTTGGTAGAAAATAATTGCAAAGATTGGTCTTAAAATCATTATTACACGATTTTATATCTATATTTTTTTTTGACGGTTGGGTTTGCAATTAAAAACATGAAGTCAACAATATTCATGCCTAAACCGCTTATGATTCATATTTCAGAAAAAATCCACACTTTTTTTATTTTAATATTTATTCATTATTTTCTTCCAAAACCTGGCCGCCCAGTAACTTTCTCGCTCTCGTTTACTCCAATACAAATAGACAGCGCGCATTTTGGTGTATGTAGAAATCAGAACGATGATATTCTTATCTACATAGCCTAATTTTATCATTATATTGGTCTTTTTGGTGGGCTCATGATAAGATTAGCAATTAAGATTTACTTAGATTAATATTTCAAGTCTGTTTTTCAAGGTGTCGACATTATTTTCTTATCTTATTGTCTCTGAGAAGAAATTCCTTCTATCCATTCACATAACTTAAATTATTTTGTAATACGTAATTTTTTTCGTGCATAAATATTATTTCTGCGATAAGTACTTAAAAAGCTGTCTCGTTAGTCCACTGGTTGCAAGTGGAAGTGAGCATGAAGTCGATTTCCGGGTCAGCCATTGTTATTGAGTTTTTCTTGCAGGAATTTCTCAGTAGCATCTCCTACAGAGTCTGGATTTGTACCCAGTTGATGGAAATAGGCTCACCCCCTATTACATGGGACATAAACAAAACTGGCGAAATATGGATTGACTGTTTGGTAAACCTCTGCCTAAGCCTTTAGAGATTGAAGTCGTGATGTGATGTTATATTAATAATTTAAACCAATGATGTTCCAACCAATTTACTTACTTCATTTAATATAATGGAATGCGCGTATTGTGATACTTAATTAAAGCGTTCAACGAATAATTCAATCTGTTTAAACCATTGAAGCGAACTAAATGCGTTTATTTGGTCAATTAGGTACATTGTTGGCATTGAAAATAACGCTGCATTTACTGACATATTCTTTTGTTATCGTGTGGTTAGTGCCTAACCTGGTGTCAAAATTTTAATGCCGCCCATAGGCGTCTGACTTTGCTTTACATGTCGTCGCGAAATGTTTAACATGCTGGTTTCCTCACGAAGCAAGTGATAATTATACAATTATAAAACACGCATATTTGGTCCTTCGAGCCGGATAGGATGCTTAATATGCGTGTTTTGGAAATATAACAATGAGATTTACCACGTTCGTACTATAGTAAAAAACTTATACTACAGAAACTTACGTAAGCACATATGAATCAGAAAAATCAGAGGTGCGTGTCTTAGGTTCGAACTTGAGACCTAGGACTTGGCAGTCAGACGATCACATCACTAGGTTATCACAGCTCACTGACGAATTCATGTGTATACTGGGTTGTAGGTGGCGATTGCTTTCAAGCGTTTCGTATTTAGAAAGAAAAATAGAAAATTGTGTTTATTTGACATTAAAATTCCTATAAAATTTTACATAATTCATAAACAAACAGCTTATAATTTCAAAAGGGCCTCAGCTCAGCATTATTTCAGATGGCAAAACAAGGTGTGCCACCTGACGCTGATTTTCAGCTGCAGCCCACGAGTGCTCGACAACATAAACAAACACATATTAAAGTCTAAAATTTTTGCACAAATATCAACTAATATCAATTTCTAGAATGATTTCAACCTATATAAAAATATTGTAATACCAAATGATTTGAAAAGAGTAATCATGGAGTTTCTGGCCGGTTCTTCTACACGGAAATGACTACCGCGAGGCGTGCACCTTTTTCGACGTTTTATAAGTTTCCATCTAAGCATCTAAGCTTATGTGAAATTAAATATATTGATTTTTATTTTTGACATTTAGCATTTACAACAGTTCCGATAAATTATATTTCGTCACGACGACGCTTCCAAAAAACTATAAAAGACCTTCTGAAGCTTGTATCAAGAGCTTTAGATAAAGATCATACATTTACTCCGACAGTTTCCAAAGAATGTTTTGTTATTTCCTTATGGCATATTCCCATCAATTTATCTAAAGGAAAAAAATAAGAATGTTACGTCATGTTACCACGTCTGATCTTGACGTGTGGCGATTGATAGGTGTGCCTTTTGTTTACGGATATTCTCGTTTCTTTGCAAAAAATATACATACAAGGTGTTGTAACCGGTTGTAACTATAATAATATTACAAAAAGGTAAAAATTGTTTGTCAGTTTGTATGTAGGGGCTAATCTCCGTAAGTAACGAGCCAATTCTAAAACTTCTTTCTTTGAGCTAAGTATAAATTACATTTATATCTTGAATATTAGCTGAGCTACCACATTTTTTGTGGACCCCGCTCATTTGCGTCCCGCGGGACGCAATTGGCTGGCTTCTCACGAAAATTCATTACTTCACATTTCCAAGTGCGAAATAATCAGAATTTCTGGAGACCTCGCTAATTTAAACGGAACACAATCTTCGTTACCAACCAAAATAATTGAGGTCTAAATTAATTTCTACCAACAAACTGCAGTACATGCAGTTCAGTAATAGATTGACCCATGAGATGGGACTAGGGAATGCAAATCCGTTCAGTTTCAAAATCCGGATTTTAAGGAACGGATTTTTGGTCTAATCCGGATTATCCGGATTTTACCGATTTTTCGTGAACATAAACAAATCTGCCCATATTCGTTTATTAATACGATGTTTCTTATTTTTGTGTGAATGCGTTAAAATATAAACTCAGGAAAATCAAATCATATGATTTTTTTAACTTATGTTATTTGAAATAATTCAAATTCAATACCTTGGTCGGTTTCGTTTTATAGCCATAATATTCTTTGTACTTATATATTACATTTTTTTTTTATATTTCTTAAAAAAAAAACAAAATTGTGGTCCGTCAGTGTCGGGACTCGGGAGCAGGGTTACCGGTGGTTACCGGGGATCCAGAGACAGGAACCACCTCACCATACGGGCCATATCGAGGAGGGAAAAAGGCCCTTGATCCAACCGCCTAAAGAAAGCCTCGACAGACATTCGTCGTTTTTTTCCTACTCCTCCGCTATACTTTCTGATTAATTTCGTTGCGGGATCCAAGACAGTTAAATTCATTCTCTGGGACTTCGTCGAGCTTCATTGTCTCGGCGCTTTTCTGGTGGTCGCCACTGTTGATTCTGGCTTTCAGGAGTTACAGTGGTTTGGGCGTGTGTGGCGGGCTTGTCCCAAAAAAAAAGACATTCGTCGTCTGGGCCTAGCCCATTTGTAAAGGTCCCATTGTGCCTATTGGCCTTGCTTCGTTCTGTCTCCTGCTGATATGGAGGGAAGTGGAAATTACGGTTTCTTCCTACTCCTCCGCTATACGATTAATTTCGTTGCAGGATCCAAGACAGTTACGAGTAAATTCATTCTCTGGGACTTCTTCGAGCTTCATTGTCTCGGCGCTTTTCTGGTGGTCGCCACTGTTGATTCTGCTTTCAGAAGTTACAGTGGTTTTGGGAATTGTGTGGCGTGGAACTATTATTTATTATTTTATTACGCCATGCTGATCAATCTATACGCTATGTCAGGCTTATTGGCGACAAACGTCCTGTCAATAATTAATAATAGGTGATCCTAGTACAACGTGACATGGTTTTTCTCGAGAACTGGGTCGGGCACATACTTGTAGTACGGTACCTCAGATTGCACATATTTCAAGGCAAGTTGCTGTGGAAAAATCCAATAAGGCATCTAAAGTGCTATCGTTTAACCTGCTACGAATTTACACTCAATACCTGCTGCGGAAAAAGCTCGCTCTGAATCGACGTTGAATGCACTGAATATGCTTGTAAGCGGCCTCCAAGTGAAATATCAGTTTCAGGCTTTCGGCTGATGAGCAAATTTTTGAATATTCGCGCGAAAATGTAGCCCACGAATAACAATTTCTTATTATTCAGAAAATCCAGATTAGATTTTCAAATCCGGATTTGAAAGTCGAGTAAAAATGTGGCGAAGTCCGGATTTTTCGGATCACGGATAGTCCGGATTGCATTCCCTAGATGGGACTGAATATAGCAAGATATATTCAGTGCGACACACAAATCAGTTCCGCAAACATCGGACTGCCACCGTAGTATCTGGTGGCAAAACAAATATGGTGGATGTCTGGCAATTCCTATCGTTCACGGTGTTCAGTTCAGCTCTTTGCGTTCTCTGTAGTTTCACCATTTTCGGTTTGATTTTGGTTAGATACAGCGATGAAAGGTAGTGCAAAGTATGTTTTTCAATTGGAAACAGCGATAGAAAATTGAAAATTTACTTTTTTGGATAAAAGGTACCTGGCGATTGAAAAATCAGCGTTAACTAAATTGTAACCGTTTATGTTGTTCGAAAAAGTAGAAATATACCTACGTAATATACTGATTGATTTTCCGGATTAGACTTCGATCATTTTTTGCTAAAGATAATTGGAATGACTACCTCATGAGATTTATTAAGACATCTAATAAAGTTGTTTATATCTATCTATGAATATAACTAGGACGACTTCTGACCAAGCAATAGGGTAGATGAAAAACAAACAAAAACTAATTAGTACGTCAGATGGATTTCCAAAACATATGAGACACGTATTTTTTCTTTTCTCATGTAAACAAAAAATTTAGACGATATAGTGCGTCGACAACGCGTGGTACATCATAGTTCGGTACACTTTTTACCAGAAAGTGACGTCACAAGCCCCACTCAAGATCTTTGGCACGTTTGATCTTCGTATTTTTTTATTAATTTTTATAAAACAAAAAACACGTCTCCAATATTTTTCGGTAATCTAACTGACGGACTAAACTGAATCACATCTTTTAAGTCAGTTGTCATATTGTAACAAATCTTCAAAATATTTAACCAAAATTTAAATCGACATCAGACAAGAATCTGACAACAACTTAACCCAAGAAATTCACACCATCAAGCTTGTCACCGAGCCATTAGCAAAACAAGTTTATTTCAAGCTCTAAACGCCAGTTACTGTGAAATAGTACTACAACTAGAAGGCTAGTGTTCTGTACGTAAATCGGAATAAATAACGTATCCCAGGCGCTACATCGTTTGGCCTAAATTCCTATCTGTTACACAACAGGCGGGGGTGTGTGGTTGCTGTTTTAGCGGGGGGTTGAAATGAAGATGAACTCAGCGATTCTACTAAGCAGTACCTAGGGAAAAAAGAAAAACAAAACACAATCAGAAATTCCCTTTTTGAATCGTCTGCTTCGAAGGACCGAGGATTTATTGGATCTGGTGACTGCCCCATTGGTCTAGTATTCACAAGCTGATCGTGAGGTCCTGGGTTCGAATTCCGGGCACGGCAGTGTTATTGGGATTTTGCAACAGGAATTTCACCAGCAGGTGAATGGTGGATGTACTGTTAGATATTAGGTATATCTAATCATAACATCAGCCTTTCACATATTGTAATGGGTATTACACGCGTAATGGATATCGAACTAAATTGATGGCAGTGATAACAATAGTACTTTCACAGTTTTTTGTGTATCTGTGAGAGCTGCAACCTGATAACAGGCGAATTGTAGGTGTCTTAAATTGAAATGCACCGTAAAAATAAAACATAAGAAAACAAACTAAACCTTTACAAAACAAACCATTTTTAATAACATCTACGTCCATCTGAATGATCAGGTAAACTTTTAATTTAATAATAATGTATTTGAAAACCTCAGAGATGTTCTTTTCATTTCTTAAAGGCTCACAGGGTATTAAAAATACCTTTATACTTACGAAAACTATGTATGATTTTCAAGTTAGTTTTAGTGTTTTCTGAAATAGACGTACTTTTTTTATTAGAAACATATTTATTTGTCAAATTCATTGACTTCGCTTAAAAAAATCCTCCCAAACCTCAGACTGTGTTTCTACTAAAAGCTGCCTTTCTAAACACAAAAAACACATTGCTTGTGTTGGTGTATGTGACTTTCAACATTTGTTGAGCCCATCCTACAAAAAAAAAACATCCCGTCCAGCCTGTCTGTTGCTGTCTTGCTACGCCCTGAGCCGACGTCTTTGTACCTCACAGGGAGTCCCAAAGTCTACCAACAGACGGACTGCATCGCAGCAACCGCGGTCGTTGAAATGGGTTTTGACTGGTGAATCGGGTAATCCTGTGGATGCCCTGAAATTACTAGAGAGTAAGACAAGGGCTGAAAAAAACTTGAAAGTAAGCGACGACAGGCTAACGCTGCCAGCAGACGAACTGCATCACAGCAACCGCGCGCATTCGATATATTCAACTGCATGCAGCTGTACGTTCAATTTCGTTCAGTCGTGATATCAACTTCACGCGGTCGACTGCAGTCGTGTGCAGCAACCGCATAGAGCGCATGCACTTGGATAAATCGATTGCGCGCGGTTGCTGCGATGCAGTTTATCTGTTGGCAGCCTTAGCCTGTGGTGGCTAACTTTCAAGTTTTTTTCAGTACTGGTCTTACTTTCAAGTGATTTCAAGGCATCCTCATTGCCTGCTTCAACAGCAAAACCCATTTCAACCACCCAAACATGGGAAATTCCATTTCTAATATTTACAAAATAATCCTAAACTTTTATCATCTTCATAGATTCTAAAACAATCCTTCTAGAAAATTCTAGAATGTTCCAGTCCGTTGCAACAGACACCACGCCCTAAGGCCTGGCACACATTGTAGATCGAGGCGCCAATTTGCGGAGCTACATTAATTACATGCAGCCTGTGTTATAAATACTTTTGCGGAACACAGATGTTTTATTTTAATTGTTCCGTTTCGTGTGGTTCTGCCTTTATGCCTAAGTAGTGTGTGATGTGGGAAGCCGTTAGTAAGTCCTAGTTTTTGGTAATATAGGGTTTATGTATTAAATGTGTGTATGGCCAGATGTATGAACGGTCGAACAAGCTATTTTATTACGTTAAACTGTAAACTAAATAGCTTATTCGACCGTACTATCGTGCTCACTGATAGTCGACCAGTTTTCACTCTTATGGCCTGAGTAGTAAGGTTGTGAGCGCGGTTGGTTGGTTTCTGCCTACCCTCCGTGGGAAAAAAGCGTGAATTTAAATATTTACTTTATGTTAGTAGATATTAGGAAAATTGGTAGAAAATGTTTAGGTTTGAGAAAAAAACGATGATGAATTTATTGGATATTCTAGATAAAAATGATCCCTGGTATTTTTATACTCGTAACCCTACAAATTAATTTCCTTCAGAAGGAGATTTTGCTTAACCAATCAGACTCATAGATTTCCCAGGAGATTTGAATTAATAAAGCTTCCAAGACTAGTAATTTTCGGAAAGCCTTGGTGCTAAAACTTCTCCTTATGTAATAGTTATAGCAACAAAACGCGGCAAAAAGAATGCTCACCAACCTCAACACTAAGAACGCTATCTAAGGCGTTTGATCAAGCTACCAACTATCGGCTATTTTTCTCGCTCAAGAAACGTACAATAGATTTCATCATCATCATCACAGACACATCACCACGTGGGCCCAGCGCGGGTTGGTATTATTGTTTCTGGGATTTTCTTCTTGGTTTCCTCACGATGTTTTCCTTCACCGTTTTGAGAGCAGTGGTGATAAAATAGATTACCCAAAGTAATGCTCCTGTCGGTTCGAACCCACGACTTACGGTTCGTAAGTCAAGGCCACCACCACTGGGCCACCGTTGCTCAATATTTATACATTCCGTGAAAGCAAAAGAGATGCAAAAATTAATAGTTGATCGCTGACTGTTTTCACTGCCGGCGAGGACTTGCTGCACTAGTTTGCTATAAACTGAGCGACAAAAACTATCAAAGATGATACTCGCTCAGCGATACTTGTTCAGCCATGATTGGTTGGCGATCAGAACTCATGCCAAGCAACCATTTTCACTAAGAATGCGGATCTGAGTAGGTACACACATTATTATGAACTCTTAAAACTATCATTGTTGTCTAGTTCAGACGACAACGGCGATGTTTTTTTAGTAGGTAAGATCGCACCACTCGCTTATACTGTCGCATCTCGTTTCTAGCTCTACTCGCTTCTCGCTTGCGGTGGGACAAGTGCCTAACATTGTCATCGAGTAACTGGGACGTTGATAGGACGCTATCTACCGACATCCTGACTTCACTCGCTCTAGAAGCTTTTAAACTTACTTCCTACTCCTATCTTACCTCTATTTGTTCGAACTACTCACCGCAAATGATGAATACGGTGGAAATTTTCAACACTTCAATATACTTATTCGGAATTTGAAATTTAAATGAGGGTAGGAGGGTAGCTATTCGGATTGGTGCAGTTTGTCCGGGTAACTTGTGTGCTTTCAATGATGTTTGTTTTGTAAAGCGAGACGTGGAGTTCTATTCTATGTAGGTGTGTATGTACAGGCAGGCACATCAATCTACCCTAAACTTTCAAATTTTCCTAATCAACTTTGAACCAAATCCGATAACGTTGAAAATCTATTAAAAAAATTGTATCGTGTAAAAAGTGTATTGTGTCTGTCAGAAAAATGCGATCTGACTTATACAAAACCTCAATATTTACTCGATCCAAATCTATGGGACAGATGACAGTTTTTTCGCGATGACGATGCACGATGTTTGTCCCACTGAGAAAGTTGTTCTATTTGATGGTCTGGTCCAGACCCTTATTATGACTATATCTGCCTGGTAGATGCAGTGCTGTGTCCCGCCATGACAAGCTATAATTTTTGTAAACAAGGAATTTCTACCAAGATACGTAGCTACAATTCAATCAACAATAAATACTCCCAAATTCAATCAACTCAAATTATCATACGTGTAATACGAAACTAACGAGCAATTTCACTTGGTCGGGGTGTATTTTGGCGATATTAAGCGCTGTCGTTTAATGTTTTGTGGTACTGGAACGCAACTGGCGTCATGGAACGTCAACATTTGGTAACATTTGGTAACATAGGATTACGCTGACGCTGTCATTTTTGAATTTGATCCAAAGGTTGCATACCCGAATGTGTGTTTACGTAATTTATAGCTTTTCGTGGCGGGGACTATTGTGTGTTTATTGAATTAATTGACTGTCTCGTTGGTTTAGTGGCCGCGCGACTGCTGCCCATGAGGTCTTGAGTTCGATTACCGGGTCAGGTAAAGTGTTTTTGTGTTTATCTATGAGGAATTTCTCAGAAATAGCCATGATGTCTGGATTTGTGCCCAGTTGACGGCAATAGGACCGCTCTCTATTACATGGGACTTAAACATAACTGGCGAAATGTGGGTGTACACCTCTGCTTAACCTTTAAGGGATTTTAGATTACGTGATGATGATTTGAATTGATTTACATTTTTTGTTTATTGAGCAACGACCTATTGTCGGGCCTACGCTGTCCTCCCATACTTACTAATGTTGTAACATAATATTATTGTAACACCAAATGATTTGAAAAGAGTGACCATGGAGTTTCTTGCCGGTTCTTCTCCATGGAATCGACCAACGCGAACCGTGCACCTTTTCGACGTTTTATAAGTGCCCATATAAGCCTATGTAAAATAAAATATTTTGATTTGATTTGCTGTGATTTTTGGGCATAATGCAGATCTATTAAGCATACGTATTAATGTATGAAATTTTCGACATTTCAATTAACTTGTTGGGAATTCGGAATTTAAATGAGGGATAGCTTTGGTTCAATGCAGTTTGTCTGCGTAACTAGTGTACGTGTGGCTTCGATGATGTTTGCTTTGTACAGTGAGACGTGGCCGTTTCGAGTACTACATGTATGTGTCTGGTTATGTTGGAACATGCTGCTTTAGAAGTAGGTTTTGGTGTTAGTATTGATCTGCGCTGATGTTTCAACCTGTTTGGGGCTATTCATAAATTACGTCACACGAATTTCATGATTTTTAGACCCCCCGACCTTTTCACATCTGGTCACATTTGTGAGACCCCCACCGCCCTAGTGTGACGTCACATATTTTGCAACATAAATCTACTTCCAATTATTGAATTAAAAAGCAGTTCCGAAAATAAATTTATTTCGAATAAATTATTTTTTAAAAGTAAAGTGAACCTATGTATTGTTGTTCTGAGAATAAATTCTTTAAACGGATCTGAAACTTCGGAACTACAGATCTCATTTCAACAAATTCTTTCATTTACGGGAAGCTAACATTATCTCCAAGTGTAAGTGTATCGGCTATAATATTTACTTAGGTAGATATTTGTAACTTTTGTCAAATATTAATATTATTTTAAGTTCTTGGTTACGTCCTCCGTCTATTTAAGTACTAATGAGTACTGCTACCAATCCGCACTGGGCCCGCGTGGTGGATTATATAGCCTATTCCCTCTCATAGAGAGGAGGCCTGTCCCAGCAGTGGGAACATTAATAGGCCGATGATGATGATGATGATGAGTAATGCTGTAACATTGTATTGTAATACCAAATTATTTGAAAATAGTAACCATGGAATTTCTTGCCGGTTCTTCTCCATGGAATCAACCAACGCGAACCGTGCGCCTTCTTCGACGTTTTATAAGTGTCCATCTAGATCTATGTGAAATTAAAATATTTTGATTTAAAACACGTGAGTACATTCCGTAAATAAATACTATTATATACCATCTACAAAGACGTCTGCTTAGATTATTGTAGCAATAACTCATGAGCAATGAGATCCAAGAGAACCAAGGTTACCGACGTAGCCCGAAGAATTTCCAAACTGAACAGTGGGTAGGGCACATTGCTCGGATTGACTTTAAAGTTATTACGATAAAGTCCATTTTAAGAATTTTAAATTTTTAACGTGATTCATTGTATGTTCTGCTAAGGCTTCCATTTTAGGCCCACACACTGAAAAAACTGATTGTTAAACAAGTGAGAATTTTACTTGTTTAAGTATTTTATGTTTAATCCTATCAAGAAAATTATAGAACCAATGAACCACACATGATTATTAGCGATAAAGTCAAAATTATTAAAATATTAATCATCACACATTATTTTTGCTAATATTTAACTTGTTTGAGACAGTCATTTTGAAATCGTCCCTTATAAATTCAATAAAGTATCATTGTGAGGCCGTATGGCATTGTGGATTTAAACAAGTTTTGTTTGTAGGTATAAAGTCGCTTTATAAAATGTATCAAAACATTTATTTATGGCAAGAAATGAGATTATCAAATAAATTATAGCCGGGTTTTTATGAAACATACGATTTTATTGGTCTGACAATGCTGTTGTTAAACATTGGCTGATTTTGTACTTGCCAATAGTAATATTTTGTAGAATGGGTGGAAATTCAAACCTCGGAATTAAACATAAAAATCTGAATACAAATAAATTAAATCCTTTTTTGGCTGAAATATTATTTTTATTATATATTTTCCATTCGTAAATATTTATTAAGATCAAAAGCGGTGGTTTTTAAAGCAAACCATAAGGTGTTCTACCATTTTATGACGGTACATTTTATTACTGAAATGGCAACATTATTTCTGTGTGATTAATTTGCAACAGGTTCTTTCCGGTTCTTTCTTTTTCCCTCGAAAACATCGGTACAACAAGCAAGTCGACTAAGTTTTTGTTTTTTCAAGATTTGAAATATTTCACTTGCTTGCGTGACAGCGTGCATGAGTACCAAAGAGTGCTTTAAGTATTGCGTGAGTATTCGTGTGTCGTTCGCCGTTTTGCTCTTTGACTTGTGTCTGTGCCTACGTTTTCAACTATGGATGAAGTTGAAGACCTATTAAAAGCTTGGGAATTACAAGAACTTATCCCAACGTTCCGGAGTAAGTAATCGCAGCTCATTATATATACTCGTATGCTTATAACTAGCTAGTGTTCTCCATGCCATGCCCCATACCATCGCCATGCCGGCCACTGTTTTATGGATTGCCTAGCCTTGTTATGTTGTAGCTGGCAGGTCACTGCAAAAAGGTTAAGGTGCATTATTTAGGCGCAACCTATAGGTAACAGACATATAGGTAGTTAAGTACGCCAGTGCTGGGCCGGCGCCCTGCGGGCTCCCGCGCATTTACAGAACGACCCACCGACCGTACTTTGCGATAAATAAATTTAATGTCTAGTATTACCTACTTGCAATTGGTTAAATTAACTCTAAAACTGTCAGTGGGTCGTCTCTCAGCTCAGAGACGCTATTCATTCATTTCAGAAGTTTCTTTATAGGTAAATCTGATAGTAATTATATAAGTACTGGATAGGTATATAAATATTTTTTTTATTTAATTAATTTATAAACACTGGCCATATTCACATCAGAATGGTGGTGTAGTAGGTCTATCTATCAATTTTTGACTAGATAATAATTATTGTTTCGAAAAATGTACCTTGTTACAACACACACCTGCTAACATTAATTGCTTAGCTACCTACCGATAAAATATCACCTGTCCTCGAAATTTCTATTTCAATGAATAGAGATGGCAAGTGAACTAAGAGCTATGATAACATATTTATGTAATGTCTAATCAATGTTTTTATGAAAGGGGGTTGTGTTACATGCCTAAATACTTAAGAAAAATATAAATGTAGTTTTATAATTCAATAGTTATTTACAAAGTTAAACAAAACAATAATTTTATTTTGAGGAACTTAATCAACAGGTTGATGTGTGTGTTTTTGGTACCTACCAGCTAACATTTTTTTTTTGAAACAATAACACCTACCATTCTGATGTTAAGTCGGGTGTATCTTAATTTTTAAAGCATAGGATGCTATTAATAACAATACTATGTTCTTGGTAGGTTCTTTATATAGTTGCTTAAAAATCTCATGAACATTATCCTTTTGTAGGTAATGTAATTACCATTCAAGCTTTGGCATCACTCAGTCCTGAAGAAATTAAAGAATTGGTCCCTCAAATAGGAACACGTGCATTGTTTATGCGTTCCTGGAAAACCTGGATGTTAGATTTCACAAGTGCTTCTGCTATTAATATATTAGATACATCCAATATTTCACTGAGTGTAAGCATTATACTTGTTTCAGTTAAGTTATTAATTTAATTTGTAGAGATTAATACCTACTTACATTTTTTTTAAATTAGGATATTGAATTGATGCCGATTATCCAGTCACAAACAATTGAACCAACATCACAGCAAATACCCAAATTGAACAATAACAACGATACAGAATATTTGGAATCTGATTGTTCCAGTTCAGATAGTGTATGTATGAGTTCTTTTTAATTTATCTCTAATACTTTATTAATCATATCACTATTCCAATTGAGCAAGGCCTCGTGGGTTGCCATTGCCACCCTTCAATAATTTTAATGAAACTAGATGTTGTTTATGGAATGAGAAAAAGGGTCGATTCCACAACAGAACTTTTTTAGTAAACCAAGCTAAGTTATTGTAGGTACCTCGAGAAAAAGTTGGCTGTTCAGTGGTTTTATTATCATGATTTTTTTTTTACAGGTTTTGATCAAAGTATTAAAGGAAAACCTGGAAGCTTCATCCTTGTTGCCTAGTGTGGGTGAATGCCTACCAGGGGATCCAGCACGTAACTTACTGGCGTCCATTATAGCAAAAGAAATATTAAAAACTAACAAAGATGCCCCAATCACAAACTTAATTTACAACAGATGGTGTGGAGAGATTAAAAAATGTTTTCCTAAAGAGCGGATAACAACATACTACATACCACCATGTATTACTGCAAGTGGAATCACACATCAAGCTCGAGGTAAATTAATCAGTCAAGTTTTGAACACCCGACGCAAATACCAAAAACTTGGTGTACTGAGTGTGAAAAAGAAAAGACTGAATGAAGACAGTCCAGCTTCGTCGGGCAGCTCCACACCTACACATCTACACATAGATAGTGATGATTCTGCTGCTGATGTAGAAATTGAAGATGAAATACAGTGGCTAAAGAACAGCTCCGATCCATGGTCCATAGTAGAGCAAAAATGGAAAACAACACTGAAGTACCGGTTGCTACAGTTGAAAAACATGCCCATAGAACAATATTTAACAGAGTACCCCGCATTGAAGAAACCCCATGGAATAGTTTTGGTAATTATTATTAAAATAATTCGCCTTCTTTATGAACATGGTTAAAGCTTCCGTATAAATTGATCTTCATCATCTTTGATATATTTCTTTCTGTCAGTCATTTGAGGTCATCTACTAGGTATTTCTAATTTATGATATTTTTTTACAGCTCCATAGTGATTTTGATGCAGCAAACCCAAGACAAGCTAACAATTTACATTTAAATTTTCCAATTGTAAAGCCTAAACTGCTGCAACTTCTAAAGAACAAAAGAATAAAAGACCCCTTCTATGAGGAACTTGTAAAATTGGCTGATTGTAAGTACCTATACTTACCTTTACTATGATTTTTATTATTTATTTATTATTATTTTACCATTCAGTATTTGATAGTTACACACTTTCTATGTATGTATACATATATATTAAAAAATTGAATTTCCAACCCCTACAGCCACAAGGGGTTGGGAATTCTATTTTTTTAATGATTTGTATTTATTATCCATAATTGTGCAATCTGTCCATTTATTGACATTGGCCGATTTTTGTTATTTTTGCCCAGTATTAATGAAAATTCCGACCGGATTCTGTGTGGTTTTTTTGTTTTACAAACATTAACATTATTTTTTTTTGTTCCAGCCCCAGTTGAAGAAACTACAAACATTGCAGCATTTATGGCTTTAACACATCTGATCACGACAAACGTCCTTAGCCATTCAAACAAAAAGAAAAAAACCGAAAAGGAGAAAAAGTGGAAACCTACAAAAGTAGAAGCACGTGATAGCTTCATTTCGCATGTAAGGGACGACAGCTACTTAAGATTAACCATCGACAAAAGGCACTCCAGTTGTTTAGAGAGAGGTTTGACTTCACAGCCATATATTGTTTTGGTGGGCCTTACATTGTCAGATATAAAATCTTACTTTGTTGTTTTAAATACTGATGTATTTTACAGTAGGAACAACATTTTGTCCGCTGTAGATTCATGCTTTAAAGCTATTTGGGCCCTTAACTTAGAATATTCAGCTGAATGCTACGGAGTGTGGTATTTCATTCAAAGGGCGTTTTTCAAACTCACCAGTACTCATGACAAAGGCTCCACATCTGCGGAATCATTATTGACTGACTGTGACTGTATGTGATAGTTGAGATAAAAATGGTGGTTTGTTTCTTATGCCAGATTGAACTAACTAATTTCAGTGCGTTTAAAGGACATCTTAGCTTGTTTCACAATCAAGTTGATTATAACACTTTTATTTGCGCTGAAGATAATTGTGGCCGGAAATTTAATTTATTTAATTCTTTTAAAAGACATATACTAACTCAACATAATTCTGAAGGTCCATTAAATATAACTAAACAAATTGAACAACATAACAGTAGCAATGCTGACATAGTGCCTTTAGACAATACTAACAAAGAAGCGTATGTCGAGCTTTTGTCATCAGCCAATTTACCAGATAATACTCGTAGTTCCAATGAACAAATTACATCTCAGGAAATTTTTGATAAAGCTATTTCTTTATTTATAGCAAATTTATATGCAAATGATTTTTTACCTAGAAATGTGGTTCAGTCAATTGTAGACGGATTCAAAAATTGTGTGTCTAGTGCATTACTTCCTGCAATAAACAAAAATCTAGAAGAACTTTCGCAATATGAAAATATACCGGCTTTTTTAACACAGACTATTATAAATAGTATCACACCATTGTTAACAGATACTTGGGATAAGTTTAGCACTGAATATAAAAGATTTCAATATTTTGAGACACACAATTTTTTTATTAAGCCTCAATCTATAACCATAGGTCAAAGATTAGAAACAGTCATAGAAGAAGGAGTTAGAAAATTAAAACCAGTAACCTGTGAGCAAGCCTTTATCAGTCTAAGATTAGTTTTAAAACAATTTTTCTCGCTCAAAGGTGTTCTATCAGATACCCTTAAATACATAGAATCTTTAAACAACAATATGTTATTACCTAATTTTGCTATAGAGAATTTTATCCAAGGAAGCTATTGGAGAACAGTCCAGAGGCGTTTTGGTGATAAGATAGTTATGCCGTTGTTTTTGTTTTATGACGACTATGAGCCAGGTAATGTTTTAGGAAGTCGAGCAGGACAACATAAGTTAGGGGCTGTTTATGTTTCTGTTCCATGCTTACCACCATGTCGCTCTTCAGTTCTAACAAATATTTTTCTCCTTCTCCTGTTCCATTCGTCAGACAGATCGTTTTTCGGTAATAATGTCATATTTCAAAGTGTCATTGAAGAGTTAAATTTTCTTAGTGAACATGGCGTAAATATTGAAATCCCTGACTTTAAAGGAACACTATACTTTGAGCTAGGTTTAATCCTTGGAGACAACTTAGGGATACACTCTATGACAGGGTTCCTAGAAAGCTTTTCTGCTAACTATCCTTGTCGTGTATGTAAAGTTCGAAAGGAAGTTATGAAATATCAGGTGGAGGAAGATATCTCCTTAATGCGTAATAATGAAAATTATGAATCGGATCTTTTGCAAAACCAACCATCTGAATCTGGTATAAAGGAGAAATGCGTCTGGCTTCGTGTTAAAAATTTCAACCTGTTCGACCAAGTGGGGGTAGACAGTATGCACGATGTTTTAGAAGGCGTTGCGAAATATATTATGAGTTTCTTAATCCCTTACTTTATTCGGAATGCTAATTTTTTTACTCTGGAACAACTAAATTACAAATTAGAAGGATTTAATTATGGCCCTGATGAAAGGAATCGCCCATGTTTGTTATCTCTTGATCATTTATCTCAAGGAAATGTTCGTTTATCAGCATCTGAAATGTTAATACTTATTCGTTATTTCGGTTTGTTGATTGGGGAGTTTATTCCGACCGGTAATGAACATTGGAGTCTATACTTGAAGCTGCGAACAATTGTAGAATTACTTTCATCAACTGCTTTTAGTAAAGGCACTGAAGAACTGTTACAAAGTAATATAACGGAGCTTAATTCTATGTATCTCTCTATATGCAAAGACACGTTAAAGCCAAAATTTCACAATCTATTGCATTACCACACAGCTTTGCATAAATTTGGTCCTATAATTTCATTTTGGTCCATGCGTTTCGAAGCAAAACACAGAATTTCTAAAATAGCAGCAAGGGCATCATGTAATAGGAAAAATCTGACATGGACCTTAGCTATTAAACATCAATTAAAATTGAACGAAATGTTTTTGAAAGGACAATTAGAACCTACAATTAAAACTGGTCCTGAATTGTCCATTAGTTCTTTGGAAAGAAAATACATTAGTGATAATTTACCAATAAATCCAACAAATAAACTCGTAAAGGCTTCTTGGATTAAAATATCTTCTACACAGTATGCTAAAAACACTGTGCTAGCTTATTCATACGACCCTGATAACGGCTTGCTCGTATTTTTTAGGCTGATTGAGGTATACTTATATGAATGTGATGTTATTTTGAAAGGAGTTTTACTAAAAACTTTAAATTTTAATGAACACTTCTTCGCTTACGAGGTAAGTGAACTTCAAGTTTCAAAATCTGTGATAAAACTTCACAGGGATTTGATATCACCCATTCCATGTACCATGAGCATGGTATTAAACAAGATGTATGTTACCTTGCGTAGCCCTATTTAATTTACTTAAGTATTAAAAAATTATACAGCAGGTATGTTAATTAACGAAAGGCGTTCCCTTTGAGGGGTCATTTTCATCATTTTGCTCATCATTATGAACACCTTAATATAGGATCAACAATAAAATCGCGAAAAAAAAAGCTGCCCCATGCATTTTATCAATTCATGCAAATGTATGGAACAGCTGATTTTTTATTCGCGATTTTATGGTTGGTCCCATAGGAAAAATTGTTTTTAATGATGAGCACAATGACCTTTTAAAGGGAACGCTTTTTGTTAATTAGCATTCTGTATAATTAGTGTATCAACAATTGATTTATGTCCATTCTGGGCTCAACAACAATATTATAGAAGTGGAAGTGCAAAGTGTCAACTGGCGTTGGTCAATCAATGCTGGATTCCGATACATTAAAGTACTTACATCATCTATTATGGGATAAATGACCATCTGCACTAAAGATTGACAGCTCCTAAGTTCATACTTACGTCTATCCTAAATATTCTATTTCTTTCTAAATACCTATCTAGAAAGAGATAGAATACTTAGGAGATACTATGTCTCTCAGTATGAACTTAGGAGCTATCAATGTTTAGTGCAGACGGGCAAGTGACATCGACATCACTGCTTGACAAAGTTCCCACCTGTTGACACTACGCTTCCAGACTGTGTACCTTTTACATTGTTATCAAGCCCAGAGTTGACCTATAAGACAATCAAAATAATAATTAAAATAATACTGTTGATTTTAATAATAATTTAATTATTTGTACAGTGTGGAAATGGTAAAGTGTTAACTGGTGATAGTTTTATCATCCATTGCTAGATTCTAGAACATTTAACTACATCACTTAAAATAATGTGACATCAATCTCTGATTGACAAAATTATCGCCTGTTGACACTACGCTTCCACACTGTACCTAGTACATTGTTGTCAAGCCCGGAGTGGGGCTAGAGACTGCCTAGTGGGCTATAAGTTAATAAAAATAATTTTAATAGGTAATTGTTGATTATAATAGAATGTAATTATTTATACAGTGTAGAAGTGTCAACTAGCGCTAACTTTGTCAGTCATTGCTAGATAGATTCCAAAACATTTTATTACATTTCAACTAAAATATACCTAATGTGAATCTATCACTAATTGACTAAGTTGTTGCTTGTGTCCACAATGCTTCCATGCGGTCTAACTATTATAATATTGTTTATCGAGCCAGTGAGTGTTATTATTTTGAACATGAATGTGTTTGGGAATAAATTTTTCTAAAATATGAACTGCTCTATTTTTTTTATTTTACAGATAGATACTACCCAATGTTTAATCCAATGTATTTTTAATAGAGTTAGTAATTGGTAACTATTGGTATTAATTTTGATACTAAAAATTGATAGTAACGAAAAACTAATATATTTGTAAGTAATTTGAAATTACTGTTGATATCTAGGGTTGGCATTATAGGTAAACTAAAAATTAAAAATACCTTGCATTTTGTATTACCTAAGCCTTTTGTGAATAATCTATTAAGTTGCAGTATTAGGGTGATACTACCCTTAAAAAATTAGTAATTTATTAAGGGTAGTATCACCCTAATACAAATAAATTATTATACACATTATATGCAACTTAATAAATTATTCACAAAAGGCTTATGTAATACAAAATGCAAGGTTTTATTAATTTTTAGTTTTTCGTTTACCTACCTATAATGCCAACCCTAAATCAACAAAGTTACTAATTAAAACAAATATCTCATACATTCGACTAAACATTCAATTTGATTGATCCGAATAACCTACCTTTATGAAAAATACTAAGAAATTTTATAAGATTAACTAGACAAGATATTAAAATCAAACATGGTTCATAGTAACTTTCATAAATAACCATGATTAACTTCATAAACTGAAAGAAGTGAATTTAAATATCGTCTTGATAAGATTTCATAAAGACACATGATTAGCCTAACAAAGTGATTTGTTTCGGCAAAATACTTTTAGTTATTAATCTTACAAAGGTCCTTATTAAGTCTATCATAATCCTTGTTGATCATCATCAACAACATGATCAAAAGTACTAAATGTTTTGTTAGAATGAAATAACTTCACTGATCATCACAAATATGGACTTATTTAATTCCACTATGATATTTGTATAAATCAGTGATAAAGTTAGCTTTATTGCTAGCTAACAAGTAGCTTTATGTTCCCCTATATGAACATTTTACTTGATAACAGTAAACAAAAAAAATATGGCAGCGATAATATTTTTTTTTCAGTGTACATAAACTCATGTACTTTCTCCAAGGTACGCCACCTGCCATAAATTTTAAATACTGTAGTTAACAACAAGTCAAATGTCCTAAGAGTAATAAGTGTACTGATTGACAAGGAAGTCACCCCTACTTTGACTTGTGTCCAGGGTGTGACGTACCCGTGCATCCACGCGGTGTGGTCGCGCTGGGCGCCTGCCTCGGAGCGCGCGCGCCTCGCCACGTTCGCGTTCAGCGGCAGCTACGCCGGCACTGTGGTCTCCATGCCTATATGCTCCTTGCTGGCGCACTATACTGGCTGGCCGGGGATATTCTATGTTTTTGGTAAGTGTGGACCATAATGATTCTTCTGGGAACGTACCGCTAGTGATATACGTACAACGTAGGCCGCTAAAATGAGCTGTTACAAAGGTCTTTTGTCGCGTAACCGCCATTTTATTAAACATTTTACAAAACAATCTTTCACAAATGTTTACCAAAAGGCCGGAGTGTATCTACCGCTATATCAGCATTTAGCCGTGTCAATGATACGGGGCTCCCGAGTTACAAAGGCCTCTGATGAGGAAAAAGCTAGCTCCAATTGTTAGGATGTTTTCTTAATTTTGCAAAAGTATTTTGTTTGGCATTAATGATTTTCTCCTGTTATCGTGCTTCACCACACTCAAACCGAATGCGGCAAAGAGACCCCAAAAGGAAAAAAAAAACTTGAGAGGTGTCAAGGGACACCCGGATGGAACGAAGTTCTTTCGATTAACTAGTGAAGGAATTGTAATAAAATAATCGTCGCGACACCACACTGTTCAATGCGAAATAGAAATGAAACAAACGCATTGCAACCTTCATTTATTTTTAAAAAGAAAAAAAGTGTCGTGACAACTTTTCGTAAGATTTTTTTCCGTCTAGCCCTTTCACAACGCGCGATAA
>OX465563.1:4758045-5109899 GCA_950022955.1 Xestia ashworthii | reverse complement strand
GACATTGGTAATTTGGAACTTTGAACAGACTTAGAAGATTTGCATAAGTCAACGAATAACGTTAAAGTGGTAGTTCTTGCAGCTTATTGACAATGCCTGAAGATGAAATTTAGTAAGCTTACTCGTCATCATCATCATCATTTCAGTCGGAAGACGTCCAATGCTGGACATAGGCCTCCCCCAAGTGTCGCCACATTGACCGGTCCCTTACGAATCGCATCCACCGGATTCCAGTAACCTTCACTAGGTCATCGGTCCACCCAGTGGGAGGCCTTCCAACGCAACGATCTTCGTCTTTCAAGCTTAATCACAGATTCGATTACAAGAATATCACAAACTATTTGTTTAAGTTTAACACTAACTTCTTGTTTTCGCACTAACGAACAGGGAGTAGAATTAAGCAAAATTTGTCCATCAATCCATACACTGAAAAAACTGATTGTTAAACAAGTGAGAATTTTACTTGTTTAAGTATTTTATGTTTAATCCTATCAAGAAAATTATAGAACCAATGAACCACACATGATTATTAGCGATAAAGTCAAAATTATTAAAATATTAATCATCACACATTATTTTTGCTAATATTTAACTTGTTTGAGACAGTCATTTTGAAATCGTCCCTTATAAATTCAATAAAGTATCATTGTGAGGCCGTATGGCATTGTGGATTTAAACAAGTTTTGTTTGTAGGTATAAAGTCGCTTTATAAAATGTATCAAAACATTTATTTATGGCAAGAAATGAGATTATCAAATAAATTATAGCCGGGTTTTTATGAAACATACGATTTTATTGGTCTGACAATGCTGTTGTTAAACATTGGCTGATTTTGTACTTGCCAATAGTAATATTTTGTAGAATGGGTGGAAATTCAAACCTCGGAATTAAACATAAAAATCTGAATACAAATAAATTAAATCCTTTTTTGGCTGAAATATTATTTTTATTATATATTTTCCATTCGTAAATATTTATTAAGATCAAAAGCGGTGGTTTTTAAAGCAAACCATAAGGTGTTCTACCATTTTATGACGGTACATTTTATTACTGAAATGGCAACATTATTTCTGTGTGATTAATTTGCAACAGGTTCTTTCCGGTTCTTTCTTTTTCCCTCGAAAACATCGGTACAACAAGCAAGTCGACTAAGTTTTTGTTTTTTCAAGATTTGAAATATTTCACTTGCTTGCGTGACAGCGTGCATGAGTACCAAAGAGTGCTTTAAGTATTGCGTGAGTATTCGTGTGTCGTTCGCCGTTTTGCTCTTTGACTTGTGTCTGTGCCTACGTTTTCAACTATGGATGAAGTTGAAGACCTATTAAAAGCTTGGGAATTACAAGAACTTATCCCAACGTTCCGGAGTAAGTAATCGCAGCTCATTATATATACTCGTATGCTTATAACTAGCTAGTGTTCTCCATGCCATGCCCCATACCATCGCCATGCCGGCCACTGTTTTATGGATTGCCTAGCCTTGTTATGTTGTAGCTGGCAGGTCACTGCAAAAAGGTTAAGGTGCATTATTTAGGCGCAACCTATAGGTAACAGACATATAGGTAGTTAAGTACGCCAGTGCTGGGCCGGCGCCCTGCGGGCTCCCGCGCATTTACAGAACGACCCACCGACCGTACTTTGCGATAAATAAATTTAATGTCTAGTATTACCTACTTGCAATTGGTTAAATTAACTCTAAAACTGTCAGTGGGTCGTCTCTCAGCTCAGAGACGCTATTCATTCATTTCAGAAGTTTCTTTATAGGTAAATCTGATAGTAATTATATAAGTACTGGATAGGTATATAAATATTTTTTTTATTTAATTAATTTATAAACACTGGCCATATTCACATCAGAATGGTGGTGTAGTAGGTCTATCTATCAATTTTTGACTAGATAATAATTATTGTTTCGAAAAATGTACCTTGTTACAACACACACCTGCTAACATTAATTGCTTAGCTACCTACCGATAAAATATCACCTGTCCTCGAAATTTCTATTTCAATGAATAGAGATGGCAAGTGAACTAAGAGCTATGATAACATATTTATGTAATGTCTAATCAATGTTTTTATGAAAGGGGGTTGTGTTACATGCCTAAATACTTAAGAAAAATATAAATGTAGTTTTATAATTCAATAGTTATTTACAAAGTTAAACAAAACAATAATTTTATTTTGAGGAACTTAATCAACAGGTTGATGTGTGTGTTTTTGGTACCTACCAGCTAACATTTTTTTTTTGAAACAATAACACCTACCATTCTGATGTTAAGTCGGGTGTATCTTAATTTTTAAAGCATAGGATGCTATTAATAACAATACTATGTTCTTGGTAGGTTCTTTATATAGTTGCTTAAAAATCTCATGAACATTATCCTTTTGTAGGTAATGTAATTACCATTCAAGCTTTGGCATCACTCAGTCCTGAAGAAATTAAAGAATTGGTCCCTCAAATAGGAACACGTGCATTGTTTATGCGTTCCTGGAAAACCTGGATGTTAGATTTCACAAGTGCTTCTGCTATTAATATATTAGATACATCCAATATTTCACTGAGTGTAAGCATTATACTTGTTTCAGTTAAGTTATTAATTTAATTTGTAGAGATTAATACCTACTTACATTTTTTTTAAATTAGGATATTGAATTGATGCCGATTATCCAGTCACAAACAATTGAACCAACATCACAGCAAATACCCAAATTGAACAATAACAACGATACAGAATATTTGGAATCTGATTGTTCCAGTTCAGATAGTGTATGTATGAGTTCTTTTTAATTTATCTCTAATACTTTATTAATCATATCACTATTCCAATTGAGCAAGGCCTCGTGGGTTGCCATTGCCACCCTTCAATAATTTTAATGAAACTAGATGTTGTTTATGGAATGAGAAAAAGGGTCGATTCCACAACAGAACTTTTTTAGTAAACCAAGCTAAGTTATTGTAGGTACCTCGAGAAAAAGTTGGCTGTTCAGTGGTTTTATTATCATGATTTTTTTTTTACAGGTTTTGATCAAAGTATTAAAGGAAAACCTGGAAGCTTCATCCTTGTTGCCTAGTGTGGGTGAATGCCTACCAGGGGATCCAGCACGTAACTTACTGGCGTCCATTATAGCAAAAGAAATATTAAAAACTAACAAAGATGCCCCAATCACAAACTTAATTTACAACAGATGGTGTGGAGAGATTAAAAAATGTTTTCCTAAAGAGCGGATAACAACATACTACATACCACCATGTATTACTGCAAGTGGAATCACACATCAAGCTCGAGGTAAATTAATCAGTCAAGTTTTGAACACCCGACGCAAATACCAAAAACTTGGTGTACTGAGTGTGAAAAAGAAAAGACTGAATGAAGACAGTCCAGCTTCGTCGGGCAGCTCCACACCTACACATCTACACATAGATAGTGATGATTCTGCTGCTGATGTAGAAATTGAAGATGAAATACAGTGGCTAAAGAACAGCTCCGATCCATGGTCCATAGTAGAGCAAAAATGGAAAACAACACTGAAGTACCGGTTGCTACAGTTGAAAAACATGCCCATAGAACAATATTTAACAGAGTACCCCGCATTGAAGAAACCCCATGGAATAGTTTTGGTAATTATTATTAAAATAATTCGCCTTCTTTATGAACATGGTTAAAGCTTCCGTATAAATTGATCTTCATCATCTTTGATATATTTCTTTCTGTCAGTCATTTGAGGTCATCTACTAGGTATTTCTAATTTATGATATTTTTTTACAGCTCCATAGTGATTTTGATGCAGCAAACCCAAGACAAGCTAACAATTTACATTTAAATTTTCCAATTGTAAAGCCTAAACTGCTGCAACTTCTAAAGAACAAAAGAATAAAAGACCCCTTCTATGAGGAACTTGTAAAATTGGCTGATTGTAAGTACCTATACTTACCTTTACTATGATTTTTATTATTTATTTATTATTATTTTACCATTCAGTATTTGATAGTTACACACTTTCTATGTATGTATACATATATATTAAAAAATTGAATTTCCAACCCCTACAGCCACAAGGGGTTGGGAATTCTATTTTTTTAATGATTTGTATTTATTATCCATAATTGTGCAATCTGTCCATTTATTGACATTGGCCGATTTTTGTTATTTTTGCCCAGTATTAATGAAAATTCCGACCGGATTCTGTGTGGTTTTTTTGTTTTACAAACATTAACATTATTTTTTTTTGTTCCAGCCCCAGTTGAAGAAACTACAAACATTGCAGCATTTATGGCTTTAACACATCTGATCACGACAAACGTCCTTAGCCATTCAAACAAAAAGAAAAAAACCGAAAAGGAGAAAAAGTGGAAACCTACAAAAGTAGAAGCACGTGATAGCTTCATTTCGCATGTAAGGGACGACAGCTACTTAAGATTAACCATCGACAAAAGGCACTCCAGTTGTTTAGAGAGAGGTTTGACTTCACAGCCATATATTGTTTTGGTGGGCCTTACATTGTCAGATATAAAATCTTACTTTGTTGTTTTAAATACTGATGTATTTTACAGTAGGAACAACATTTTGTCCGCTGTAGATTCATGCTTTAAAGCTATTTGGGCCCTTAACTTAGAATATTCAGCTGAATGCTACGGAGTGTGGTATTTCATTCAAAGGGCGTTTTTCAAACTCACCAGTACTCATGACAAAGGCTCCACATCTGCGGAATCATTATTGACTGACTGTGACTGTATGTGATAGTTGAGATAAAAATGGTGGTTTGTTTCTTATGCCAGATTGAACTAACTAATTTCAGTGCGTTTAAAGGACATCTTAGCTTGTTTCACAATCAAGTTGATTATAACACTTTTATTTGCGCTGAAGATAATTGTGGCCGGAAATTTAATTTATTTAATTCTTTTAAAAGACATATACTAACTCAACATAATTCTGAAGGTCCATTAAATATAACTAAACAAATTGAACAACATAACAGTAGCAATGCTGACATAGTGCCTTTAGACAATACTAACAAAGAAGCGTATGTCGAGCTTTTGTCATCAGCCAATTTACCAGATAATACTCGTAGTTCCAATGAACAAATTACATCTCAGGAAATTTTTGATAAAGCTATTTCTTTATTTATAGCAAATTTATATGCAAATGATTTTTTACCTAGAAATGTGGTTCAGTCAATTGTAGACGGATTCAAAAATTGTGTGTCTAGTGCATTACTTCCTGCAATAAACAAAAATCTAGAAGAACTTTCGCAATATGAAAATATACCGGCTTTTTTAACACAGACTATTATAAATAGTATCACACCATTGTTAACAGATACTTGGGATAAGTTTAGCACTGAATATAAAAGATTTCAATATTTTGAGACACACAATTTTTTTATTAAGCCTCAATCTATAACCATAGGTCAAAGATTAGAAACAGTCATAGAAGAAGGAGTTAGAAAATTAAAACCAGTAACCTGTGAGCAAGCCTTTATCAGTCTAAGATTAGTTTTAAAACAATTTTTCTCGCTCAAAGGTGTTCTATCAGATACCCTTAAATACATAGAATCTTTAAACAACAATATGTTATTACCTAATTTTGCTATAGAGAATTTTATCCAAGGAAGCTATTGGAGAACAGTCCAGAGGCGTTTTGGTGATAAGATAGTTATGCCGTTGTTTTTGTTTTATGACGACTATGAGCCAGGTAATGTTTTAGGAAGTCGAGCAGGACAACATAAGTTAGGGGCTGTTTATGTTTCTGTTCCATGCTTACCACCATGTCGCTCTTCAGTTCTAACAAATATTTTTCTCCTTCTCCTGTTCCATTCGTCAGACAGATCGTTTTTCGGTAATAATGTCATATTTCAAAGTGTCATTGAAGAGTTAAATTTTCTTAGTGAACATGGCGTAAATATTGAAATCCCTGACTTTAAAGGAACACTATACTTTGAGCTAGGTTTAATCCTTGGAGACAACTTAGGGATACACTCTATGACAGGGTTCCTAGAAAGCTTTTCTGCTAACTATCCTTGTCGTGTATGTAAAGTTCGAAAGGAAGTTATGAAATATCAGGTGGAGGAAGATATCTCCTTAATGCGTAATAATGAAAATTATGAATCGGATCTTTTGCAAAACCAACCATCTGAATCTGGTATAAAGGAGAAATGCGTCTGGCTTCGTGTTAAAAATTTCAACCTGTTCGACCAAGTGGGGGTAGACAGTATGCACGATGTTTTAGAAGGCGTTGCGAAATATATTATGAGTTTCTTAATCCCTTACTTTATTCGGAATGCTAATTTTTTTACTCTGGAACAACTAAATTACAAATTAGAAGGATTTAATTATGGCCCTGATGAAAGGAATCGCCCATGTTTGTTATCTCTTGATCATTTATCTCAAGGAAATGTTCGTTTATCAGCATCTGAAATGTTAATACTTATTCGTTATTTCGGTTTGTTGATTGGGGAGTTTATTCCGACCGGTAATGAACATTGGAGTCTATACTTGAAGCTGCGAACAATTGTAGAATTACTTTCATCAACTGCTTTTAGTAAAGGCACTGAAGAACTGTTACAAAGTAATATAACGGAGCTTAATTCTATGTATCTCTCTATATGCAAAGACACGTTAAAGCCAAAATTTCACAATCTATTGCATTACCACACAGCTTTGCATAAATTTGGTCCTATAATTTCATTTTGGTCCATGCGTTTCGAAGCAAAACACAGAATTTCTAAAATAGCAGCAAGGGCATCATGTAATAGGAAAAATCTGACATGGACCTTAGCTATTAAACATCAATTAAAATTGAACGAAATGTTTTTGAAAGGACAATTAGAACCTACAATTAAAACTGGTCCTGAATTGTCCATTAGTTCTTTGGAAAGAAAATACATTAGTGATAATTTACCAATAAATCCAACAAATAAACTCGTAAAGGCTTCTTGGATTAAAATATCTTCTACACAGTATGCTAAAAACACTGTGCTAGCTTATTCATACGACCCTGATAACGGCTTGCTCGTATTTTTTAGGCTGATTGAGGTATACTTATATGAATGTGATGTTATTTTGAAAGGAGTTTTACTAAAAACTTTAAATTTTAATGAACACTTCTTCGCTTACGAGGTAAGTGAACTTCAAGTTTCAAAATCTGTGATAAAACTTCACAGGGATTTGATATCACCCATTCCATGTACCATGAGCATGGTATTAAACAAGATGTATGTTACCTTGCGTAGCCCTATTTAATTTACTTAAGTATTAAAAAATTATACAGCAGGTATGTTAATTAACGAAAGGCGTTCCCTTTGAGGGGTCATTTTCATCATTTTGCTCATCATTATGAACACCTTAATATAGGATCAACAATAAAATCGCGAAAAAAAAAGCTGCCCCATGCATTTTATCAATTCATGCAAATGTATGGAACAGCTGATTTTTTATTCGCGATTTTATGGTTGGTCCCATAGGAAAAATTGTTTTTAATGATGAGCACAATGACCTTTTAAAGGGAACGCTTTTTGTTAATTAGCATTCTGTATAATTAGTGTATCAACAATTGATTTATGTCCATTCTGGGCTCAACAACAATATTATAGAAGTGGAAGTGCAAAGTGTCAACTGGCGTTGGTCAATCAATGCTGGATTCCGATACATTAAAGTACTTACATCATCTATTATGGGATAAATGACCATCTGCACTAAAGATTGACAGCTCCTAAGTTCATACTTACGTCTATCCTAAATATTCTATTTCTTTCTAAATACCTATCTAGAAAGAGATAGAATACTTAGGAGATACTATGTCTCTCAGTATGAACTTAGGAGCTATCAATGTTTAGTGCAGACGGGCAAGTGACATCGACATCACTGCTTGACAAAGTTCCCACCTGTTGACACTACGCTTCCAGACTGTGTACCTTTTACATTGTTATCAAGCCCAGAGTTGACCTATAAGACAATCAAAATAATAATTAAAATAATACTGTTGATTTTAATAATAATTTAATTATTTGTACAGTGTGGAAATGGTAAAGTGTTAACTGGTGATAGTTTTATCATCCATTGCTAGATTCTAGAACATTTAACTACATCACTTAAAATAATGTGACATCAATCTCTGATTGACAAAATTATCGCCTGTTGACACTACGCTTCCACACTGTACCTAGTACATTGTTGTCAAGCCCGGAGTGGGGCTAGAGACTGCCTAGTGGGCTATAAGTTAATAAAAATAATTTTAATAGGTAATTGTTGATTATAATAGAATGTAATTATTTATACAGTGTAGAAGTGTCAACTAGCGCTAACTTTGTCAGTCATTGCTAGATAGATTCCAAAACATTTTATTACATTTCAACTAAAATATACCTAATGTGAATCTATCACTAATTGACTAAGTTGTTGCTTGTGTCCACAATGCTTCCATGCGGTCTAACTATTATAATATTGTTTATCGAGCCAGTGAGTGTTATTATTTTGAACATGAATGTGTTTGGGAATAAATTTTTCTAAAATATGAACTGCTCTATTTTTTTTATTTTACAGATAGATACTACCCAATGTTTAATCCAATGTATTTTTAATAGAGTTAGTAATTGGTAACTATTGGTATTAATTTTGATACTAAAAATTGATAGTAACGAAAAACTAATATATTTGTAAGTAATTTGAAATTACTGTTGATATCTAGGGTTGGCATTATAGGTAAACTAAAAATTAAAAATACCTTGCATTTTGTATTACCTAAGCCTTTTGTGAATAATCTATTAAGTTGCAGTATTAGGGTGATACTACCCTTAAAAAATTAGTAATTTATTAAGGGTAGTATCACCCTAATACAAATAAATTATTATACACATTATATGCAACTTAATAAATTATTCACAAAAGGCTTATGTAATACAAAATGCAAGGTTTTATTAATTTTTAGTTTTTCGTTTACCTACCTATAATGCCAACCCTAAATCAACAAAGTTACTAATTAAAACAAATATCTCATACATTCGACTAAACATTCAATTTGATTGATCCGAATAACCTACCTTTATGAAAAATACTAAGAAATTTTATAAGATTAACTAGACAAGATATTAAAATCAAACATGGTTCATAGTAACTTTCATAAATAACCATGATTAACTTCATAAACTGAAAGAAGTGAATTTAAATATCGTCTTGATAAGATTTCATAAAGACACATGATTAGCCTAACAAAGTGATTTGTTTCGGCAAAATACTTTTAGTTATTAATCTTACAAAGGTCCTTATTAAGTCTATCATAATCCTTGTTGATCATCATCAACAACATGATCAAAAGTACTAAATGTTTTGTTAGAATGAAATAACTTCACTGATCATCACAAATATGGACTTATTTAATTCCACTATGATATTTGTATAAATCAGTGATAAAGTTAGCTTTATTGCTAGCTAACAAGTAGCTTTATGTTCCCCTATATGAACATTTTACTTGATAACAGTAAACAAAAAAAATATGGCAGCGATAATATTTTTTTTTCAGTGCAGAGATAGCCGATGGGGCCGTAAAGTTCTGTAGTAGTGCCCGCGAACCGGAAGACGATGCGTTGGAAGGCCTTCCACTAGGTGGACAGATGACCTGGTGAAGGTTGCGGGAATCCGCAGAATGCGAGTTGCACGGGACCGGTCAATGTGGCCACAGTTGGGGGAGGCCTTTGTGCAGCAGTGGACGTCTTTCGGCAGAAATGATGATGATGAATTAGATTTGTCAATCAATGTTAGTTTATAGTTATGTTACAGTATCCTACTAGGTATTTTAAATACAAATGAAACTCTAGCTAAAATTAGGATATAGCTAATGGGTATTATCAATCCGTTGAAAGCTAAGCTTATTTAGATACCAAAATGAATGTAGGTACTACCGTAAACCTGCCAATAAACCTATCCGAAATAATCCCAATAAGTACGCTAATAACCGTAATAAACGAGCTATAATGATAATATTTTATCATGTTTCATTCATAACATAATAATCCTTAATAACACTCACGTTAAAGGTTATAGTTCATTAATTTGTGTTACAGTACTATCGTTATTCTTCGTACTGTGGCTTTGTATCTACATTTGTAGTGAATGATTGTAAAAAGAATACATTTAAGCTTGGTTCTAGGGAAACTGAAATTATATATATCCATTACATTTTCAGGGAAATGTTTTATTAATATAAATTATAAGGTCAGTCTTGAAAATGTAATTATTATTGTGTAGGAAAACGTAAAAAAAGGGGGAAAGGAATATTAGGAAAGTAGGAAATCAAAAACTGTAATGTTTTGTTTTCTTGGATTTATACAGCTTAAAATGATTAATCATCATATATTATTGTATTGTATCCATATTTTTATTGACTATTTTATACTTTGACATTTAATTTTATCTAAAAAAATATTCTTTTTGAATTGTAATATGATTTAATAAGTAATAATTCCTATAATGTAATCTTGATGTAATATTGTCACGGTTTATGCACGATCTCTTCCTACCAATTTGTACGCCTCGATATGCGGCTGAGCATGTTAGAGCTTTTCTGTATAATATATCTTGCATGCAATGTATCATGTACACAAATAAATTTCTTACTTACTTACATATCTGCCCAATCACCCACTGCAGGGTACTGGCCTACCCTTTTTTCTGCCATAATTCCCCATTCTGTGCTTCCTATATCCAGGGCCTCAAGTCTGCCATTACCATAGAACTACAAAAATATGTGTTATTGTGTCTGTGTGGGTAAGTTGTACGGTGCATTGTAAATACACGATGTGTTTGATGGCATAAGGTTTATAATTGATTGTGTACTTCGTTCTGTTTTAAAAAAATGCGGGTGTGTGCGCGACTGCGTATCTATTGCTTTAACTGAACTGCGTGTGTAGTAGTTGATGTGTTGTAGGGGCAAAGTGGAGGCACAGGGTTCCGATACATTTTCGTCTAACGGGCATATCTCCTTCTTTATTATATCCATGGCAATATATAGTGTCCGAATAGTCGATCATAGATTTCATAATGGTCAAGTTCTGTCAAGTTAATAATTAATCTGGTAATTTAATCTACTTATATAATGGCGTCATTATGACTTTCCAACCAGTGACACTCCATTGAAAGAAATGTCATAGAATGTTTATCTCGTACATATTGACAAATCTGTAAAAATATGTTATAAATGAATTCTGGCATGAATAACAATTTGCATTCAATAGTAGATTTCGAAAACCATAATATACTAAGAGTTTTATAATAATGGCAATACGACAATGCCATTAAAACACAATTTTATTACGAGATATTGACCGACCAATGATCGACCATTGTGAATTTAGCAGATTACGAACTTTAAGCAAAATGACAATGAGATGGGAATGGAATCGTGTTGGAATGACGAGTTTATAAAATAGCCTCTGGTGTTTCTAGCGACTTTAACAATAAAAATTATTCATATAAAAATAAATCATTCTTCATTCGTATTTTTGGTTTTCGTTACTTTCAATATCTAGTGATCTAAAGCCTCGTTATACTTTGTTAAGTTCTTGTTCGATTATCGGTTTCTTTTTGGCGTGCGTGCTTCATACTAGGCCACATCATCGCTTCACATCACGCTAGATGTGACCAAACATAAGCCTACTAGTGTCGATCTTTAGGTTAAGCCGTGCTTGCCTAGGTTGGTCTGTGGATGGGTGACCACCCGATCACATACTGAGTTTCCTTCGTGCCTCTGAAAGCACGTTAAGTAGTAGCTCCCGGCTGTTTGTGGAGGCCAAAAATAGTGGCCAAAAAAGTCTGACAACCAGTCTTACCAAGGGGTATCGTATTACCTAATACTAAGCTGAGTTGTGGAGGTCAGATAGGCAGTCGCTCGATGTAAAATATTGGTAATCAGCTGCATCTGGTTAGACTGGAAGCCTACCTCAACATAGTTGGGAAAAGGCAACGCAGATGATGTTATCACTGTCACCAAGCTCGATATCACTCGTAGTACATACTTTTCATCCTACCATTCTCCAGGATTCCATGCATCTTTCGCCCACACATTCCACAGTAGATAATTTATCTGAAATAAAAATCTCAGCCAAATTCAATTTTCCGACCGAAAAATTTCAAATTTCGTGACCCTAAAATAGAAGGCCTGTGACACACAAAAAGATAAACTAAACGTAAAGGTATCGCTAGCTTCGGGTACAGTATTTATGCAAAAAATTGGAGTCGTGCCGAGCATGGCCGTCACCTGTCTAGCTTGACAGTGATGCGTGGAACTGACGTGCTTCCGAATGGGTTCAGATTATATCTGGGAAGACTATGGATGGTAAGCTTTATTTTCCTGGTGTTTTGTATGAAAACTGTGATTAGGTCATCGAACAAAGCGTGCGCATTGTACTTATACTTAATATTATAAAATGCGAAAGTTTGTGAGTATGGATGTATGTTTGTTACTCTCTCACACGAAAACTACTGAACGGATTTTGATGAAATTTTGTTCTAAGATAGTTTATAATCTAGAATAAAACATAGGATAATTTTTATCCTGATGATAAGATACCATGGGACACTTATCAAACATCACGCGGGCGCAGCCGCTGCCAGAAGCTAATTTGAAATACTGGAAAACGCCATTTGGATTGAAGTTTCAGAGTATTGCCAGATTACCGTCATTGGATCTGGAGGCAATAGTCCTCGCGCGCCTGCATGAATGGCGCGCGGAGGTGCTACGCCGGGGGGAAACCACCGCTCAGCGGTGTTGCGATAAGATCCCTTATTTAGGAGCTTGAGAATCGCCACGGCGTCCTCACCTTCCGCCTGACGCGGGTCCTCACCGGACACGGCTTTTTCGGGAGGTTCCTGCATCTAATCGGGCGGGAGGAAACGCCCGGGTGTTACCATTTGTGAGGATCGACTGGAGGACACGGTGGAGCACACGGTGGAGGTTTGCCCCACGTGGGCGGAGCACCGCCGTGTCCTCGAAGTGGCGATCGGTGGCGGTAACCTCTCGCGTTCGACCCTGATTCAATCCATGGTCCGGAGCAATACGGAATGGGAAGCCGTCACCTCTTTCTACGAAGCAGTCATACTAGCAAAGGAAGTGGCGGAACGCGAGGGAGAGAACCTCTCGTCCCAGCCGCCGCGATAGACGCACCGGGCATCGGGAGCTATTTGGTGGCCCCCGGCCACCGTAGGCGCGGGCCTGTGAGCTATGGACTAGCTCGCCGTCCGTTCGTCTTATGACGACAGGCCGTGTCGGCGCGTTCGTGTCCCACGCGCTCCTCAAAGAGATGTCAGCAAACTAAAGGGGCCCGCAATGGCCGATGCGGACACTCCGTCAGTCATTGGATTATTTTCCATCCGAAAAAAAAAAGAGTTTAACACACTAATGAACATTCTCAATAAATACCGTTTTATTTTAACGTGACAAGTGAAACCATTAGACCTTGATGATTTTTTTGTACAAGATAGTTAAAACAGTTAGAAAACATATGAATACGGGTATTTATCGCGAATTTACCTTTACACACACTACTGTACACTGTTAGTGTAGTGTGCTGTTCACACTAGGACAACGCGAACCGCCCCTAGTGTGAACCGGCCCTAATTAACATTTAGGAAGATTAGGAAGGGTAGTTGAATAAACGCCTTCACTTTGCTGTCTCGGTACCTCCAATACTTCAGTCTCCCCGCGACCACGGCTGGTGCAATCCGGTCGAAACGTCGGGATTAAATTAAAGGTAAATTCGCGATAAATACACGTATTCATATGTTTTATAATGTGTTCGGATCGTGAAAGTTTAAAAAAGACAAAAGTTAAAACAGGTTTGATAGAAAAAAAAAGTGTATGCTATTGAGTAAGTGCAAAATTCTGAGTGTAAGCAAATGTCATACACCTTCAAGTTACTTTTTTGAAACAAAAGACAACGAAAGTTCCAAAAGTAACCAAATAATTCAAAAAACACGCCATTTCGCGTCATCTTCTCAGCAAACAATTTCATATCCACATTATGTGAAGGCATAAAATTCCTGGACCGTCATCCTTGAGAGTCCGCAAAATTAGATTTATAATGACTTCACTTTGCTAACCATTACCCAGTACTAACTGGGTTGTGGAGGTTAGATAGGCAGTAGCTCCATGTAAAATACTGATATTCAGCTGCATCCGGTTAGACTGGAAGCCGACCCCAACGTAGTTGGGCCTTTTCCCAACTATGTTGGGAAGTCAGTAGCTAAGTCATCCATTGTCATCGAAATCAAACCAGGAAACCGGGAAATGGGTCAAGATTTTTTTACATGTGAAGCTAAAAATAACACGTAGGAATCAAGTACTTATTCTAAACATTAAGCAACAAATACAAATAATGCACAAACGTTCAAATATTGCATAAACTAACCGCCTGAATGCAACCTACCCGTAATAGAAGTTTAACCCCCAACCCTTCAAGATCTGGCACGTCTCCAAGATAATTGTTTCAATAGTGTCCGACGGTGTTCACTGCTTACCCTACCATGCAAGTCAACGTAGACTTGAGTGAGAGAACTAGGTTAAACCGACGACGCAGCTATTCAATGAAGTTACTGGCGAATGGGATCGTTTGTTCAAGTGTTAAGAGAGAGTAATCTATAGTACCCACCCCGAGAAGCCATAAATTTTGTAAACACACATTCGGGTTTGCAACCTTTGGATCAAAATTAAAAAATGTCGTCAGCGTGATCTTACTTCAAAATGGCGGCCCAAATGTTTACGTTCCATGATGTACCACAAAACATTAGACGACAAGGCTTTATATCGCCAAAATATAACCCAACCAAGTGAAATTGCTTGTTAGTTTCGTACTACACGTATGATAATTTGAGTAGACTGAATTTGGGAGTATTTCTTTTTGATTGAATTGTCGCCACGTATCTTGGTAGAAATTTTTTGTTTACTAAAATTATAGCTTCTCGTGGCGCGAACTATATTCTATATCGTATCATAGACTGCACTCACGCCGCAGAAACTATAATATGTCACGTGCTACTATCCTTATGTATTTGATCCGTTTACTTACATACATCTATACTAATATTATGAAGCTGTATGTTTGGTTGATCGCGCTAATCTCAGGAATTGCTGGATGGAATTGAAAAAAATATTGTTTTTGATAGTTCATTTATCACGCTACGACCAATACGAGCGGAGCATAAATGAAAAATGTGGCAAAAATGGGGAAACTTTATTCCTTTTATGAACTTTTTCTCTCTTATGTGAGGCAGACAAAGTGGCGTGGGTAAGCTAGTCTGGTTATACTTGTACGCCATAATTATGTAATTTATTACGATATACAATTTAATCTGGGATTAACTGACTGACAGAAAATGCACTATAGTAAATGAAATATAGCTTGATTTATTGCCAGCTGTCAGCAAAAGAGACGACATAATAATAATATCCTACTTAATACTAATATTATGAATGCGAAAGTTTGTGAGTATGGATGTGTGAATGTTTGTTACTCTTTCACGCAAAAACTACTGAACGGATTTAGATCTAATTTAGCACACAGGTAGTTTATAACCTGGATTAACACATAGGATACTTTTTATACCGGTAATAAGATCCCATGGGACAATTTCAAACTTCACGCGGGTGAAGCCGCTGGCAGAAGCTAGTATTTGTATAAATAACGAGTGATTTGCAACAGAATTGTTTCAACAGTATCTGACAGTCTGTTGCTTACCTTACTATGCACGTCAACTAGGCCCGGCTAGGCTCAAACCTACGCAGCTATACAATGTAGTTACAGGCGAATAGAATCGTTTGTTCGAGTTTTAAGAGTCACGTGTATCAGTTACAGAGGAGTCATGGGTAAAGGCTCAGATTTATGAGTTGCAGGTCGACGGTTGGACTTAGGCTTTGAGTAATTTATATTGATATTTATGATGAATGTAATCCATTATAAATATCAATATAATATATTTATAATGAATTATATTCATTATAAATATATTATATTGATATAGGCGGCATTATGATCAGGCGGTGAATGAAAATATCTAGATAAAAACGGCTTATCCTAATCCAAAGGTAATGTTTCGTTTTTAGAATTCACCCCCTTGAGTGAATGATACCTTGATGCTGGCTTCCATTAACTGCGATGAGCATACGAAGAGTTTTGTTTAACGCCAGAAACACCAGCTAGGCAGAAAGATCTCAAGTTATCACCCAAAATTAACGTTACATCCCTTGTTTAAAACTCGCTAAAATTCACGTCCCTAGAGAAAAAAAGTGTGTGAAAACCAGTTAACAATTCACCCTGAAACAACGTAAAAAACACAGCATCGCTACCTTTTAAGGGAGTGCCCATAAATTAAATAACGAAACTTTTACGAAAACATTTTAAATTGTTGAAAAACAGCGTGGCTTCTGCCCCGGGCGGGGTCCGTTGTCAAGCAGGCCCTTTATCTCCCAGTTTTATATCTCAATTTCCCCGTTTTTTAGATAGGATTAGGGCTGTGTTCCCATACATAAACGGCCCCACATTCGGATGCCCGGAGCACTTTAAAAATTCAATGGAATTGGTGAAAGAAATTTTATTGGCTCCATTTTTCTAGTTTGGGGTAAACTGTTAACTAACGCGGGAAATAGTTTTCGTTTCGGGGAATAAAAATGGTCGGTAGTTCGCGTACTTTGTTGGGTTTTATGGTCTCTCATTTTTCTCTTCGTTGTGTTTTAAAATGATGAGATTAAAGTGAAACCGTGTTACGTTGCTAAACAAATCCGTTAAACCGTTTTTGCGTGAAAGAGAAACACTTCCATATATCCTCAAAATATTAGTACAATTCCTTATTTTACTATCAACGGTAATTCTCTCGGAATCCACGTGGTATCTATTACTTACAACTAAAACATCTTATAATGGATGAAAACCACTTTAAAAGCTTTATTTAAGATTTCCTCCGCAAGCAAAACTGGCAGTCAGCTTTCAGGTACAACAAAGACTTATTTTTCAATCACTTACCTAAAACCAGAACTTCCAAAACATTAATCTTCTATTCTACAATTTAGAACGTTAATGCCTAATACCTAAGAGCTAAGTTTAATCGACTGGAAGTGCTTTTCACTTAACATAATCAGATCGCGTTTATTGTTGGTTTATGTGGTGCCAATAAAATGATAATATTTTGTAAAGAACTTGTTGTTGTTAGTGGTTCGAACCGGATTTTATAAATATTGTGTGGCTTTCACTGATCTTTCTCCAAAACAAGATACTGCTTTTATACCGCCTTCGTAAGCGAATTTCAAAGGGTACTTAGTTTCCACCATCAATAAATTGCAAATCTATTTAGCCCATCAGTTAGAGTATTGAAAAATAATGGACACGTATTTTTTATTTTTGTAAATCAATGAATACTGACAAAGATAAAACGCATCTAAACTCGGGAGTGGGGGCTGACGTCAGAACGCACTAAAAATTATACCACGCCGTGACGGAACGAGAATTTTAAAAGCGTCGTATCTTCGTCAATTTTGGCTTACGTAACAAATGAAAAAATATGTGTGTAATATTTTTTGATCATCTAACAGACGGACTTATTGGATTTTTTCAATACACAAGCCTATTGAAGTAACAGTGCCTTCGTGTTTGAAGCTGCTATCATCATTTTCGTGCTCTTGTCCCATGTTGGGTTGGCGCAACACGTTTTCTTCTTCCATTCTCCTATCAACTGTCACGCTATCATTTACTCCTTTATCTTTCATATTATTCCTCACACAATCCATACATCGTTTCCTTGGTCTTCTTCTCCCTCTCCACTCATCAACACAAACAATTGAGAGCTAATAGTGGTCAAAACAGAAAGGTTTTTACGTTATTTTAAAATAGAAATAAACTATAATTTGCTTGCGGGTTTGCCTTCGTGAAGATTGAAAATAATTCAACGTGAAAGCACCAAGAATCTGAATAAAAATCCTATATCCTTAACCAAGATCATTGTCCACGTGTCTGCTTAAAATCGAAATACGTTCACCCGTTAAAAACACAGGCTGACAAAGTTATTTTCGCATTCATCGTGTTATTCTTATTCTTTATTAATAAATAATAATAATAAATTTGTTTTATTCGGAACAACATAGGCACCATTTTTGTTAGTAAACACAATAAATAGACTTATACACTAGGATTAGTAAACAATTAAAGAAGAGAAGTACAGCACACAAAAAAATTACAAGGAAAAATATACACAAAATTAAAAAATATAGCTTATGTACAACGGCGAGCTTAACCCAGAATTGGGTTTTCTTACAGCAAACCATACTTGTGCTGAGAGCTTGTGTTAGTATGGAATGCCATCATTAGTTTACCACTACCTTTAATTGTAAAGTTATAGTAAGTTGCGTGTTTTTACGATCGATCGGTCAGTTACTATTGATCAACCGACCGCTCTATCGTAAAAATAACGATATTTGGGACTTGAGTGCATCTTGCAAAAATTTTGTTGGATAAAAAGCTCTTTTACTTTTACAAGATCGTTACCCTCATGCCCAATCTATAACCAATAGAATATAAGAGTGAATAGGGGAACGTTGGACAACCCTTACTATACGTCCCTGATATCAATCTGATCCCGTGCGGATATTAAGTTAATGTAACTTACGACTCACTTACTTTTATAAGTTGGATCCTATTATATGCTATGTTTGTTTTATGGTGAAAGATATAAAATAAGATGTAAATAAAACAAAATTCGATTGTGTCTTTAAAAACAGGAAGTTTAGCTTATGGGAAATAATTAACGAAATTAAGACAATTAATATTAATTATTATGTGGAAGAAATGAGGAGAGGCCTTTCCCCAGGAGCACAGCTCAGTCTAAATAAAAAAAAATATACCAACTTTGTTTGTTCCCCAAAAATGTGTAGTACTCGCAACGCACGTACCTAATGCGTGTATGACCAAATGTATATTTTTTTGTTTAAAAAACTGTTTCGTTTACTCAAAAGTCAAAATTTTTGTTCGGCACCTACTACGTTTTATTTGACAGATCGCTAGCCCGCGTGGAGACGCGTCTCTGGACACCTCCACGCGCCCCTAGCTTGAAAAAATTTTAACCACCCTGAACGTGGACGATGCAAAAAGATAGTACCAGTCACGTCAGTGTCTACCTCCAAACAAAAGAGGCGCTATTATGTAGGCCTAAAAAACTACGTCGGATTTCTATTTAATAAGGCAACACCAACACGCTATCTGCCTAAAATACGACTTCAGAATGAACGCAAATTGTTTTTTTTTCTCCTGTGATTCTACATTTGTTTTACCACGAAAACTCACTCACTCCAATCATCATATATTAAGCCTAGCCTTTTCCCAACTATTTTGGGGTCGGCTTACAGTCCAACCGGATGCAGCTGAATACCAGTATTTCACACGGAGCGACTGCCTATCTGACTTCCACAACCAAGTTAATTCTGGCTAATCCGATACCACTTGGTAAGACTGGTTGTCAGACTTTTTGGCCCTCTGACTACCTGTTACGACTGTCAAATATGGACTGATGAGACAGCCGGAAGCTTAACGTTCCGAGGCACGGAGGAAACTTGGTATGTAAAGGTGGTCACCCATCCATAGACCTACCTAGGCAAGCACGGCTTAACCTAACGATCGACCCGAGTGGCTGTTATTATTCAGCCACGAACTCCTCTATCCAAATCACGAACTCACTCACTCCAATTAACACTTGAAAATGATCAGCCTCTGTATCGGACATCAGAATCTTATATCTCAGTACCACACAATGAAGCAATATACGTACCTCAATGTACCAATACACGATAAATCATCTCTGTCTTAACAGAAGCAGTTGAGATGTCACATCTGACATTAAGTGTCCTAGTCATCACAATATATCATATCACGATCATTGTAACTAGATTCTGCAGCTGACGCCTGCATTAGCGAAATTGCTTCGACGTCGCTCTACGTGAGCTGGCTATGTGATGCAGGAATTTTAACATCATATAGTTAGCTATGTGTTGCTGAAAAACGTGATAGACAATGCTTATTCCATCATCATCATCATCAAGACGTCCACTGCTGGACATAGGCCTCTTCCAAGTGTCGCCACATTAACCGGTCCCGTGCGACTCGCATCCAGCGAATTTTTGCAACTTTCACCAATCGGTCCACAGCTTATTTATTAAATTTAAAATAATAGCATAAAAAATCCAGTTACAAAAAAGAATCGAGATATCGGTTAGAAAAAAGAGAAAACCCACACAGAAAGAGAAGCTAAGTTTTCGCTGGGCTACACGACACCTAATTAGATGCATCATCATCATCCTTCAATGTTCCCACTGCTGGGACAGGCCTCTTCTCTATGAGAGGGAATGGGCTATAATCCACCACGCGGGCCCAGTGCGGATTGGTAGATGTCACATGTCTTCGATTTATTGGTAACAATTTTAGATGCAATTGAATCAAAATCAAAGCATTTATTTCAAGTAGGCCAATTTACAGGAACTTTTGAATTATAGAAACAAAGATGAAAATGAAATGTAGCTACAGTCCCAGTGAAAAGACATAAAAACTGTGAAAGCTATCAAACTTTCTTCAGGTTTCAGGCTTCAAGCTACAGTACTTTCTTCTTTCTTAATTGCTGCAGGTTCGGAGTCTGGATTTGTGGTAGATTGATGGCAAGCAAGCATGAAAGCTATCATACTTTCTTGAGGTTTCAGGCTTCAAGCTACAGTACTTTCTTCTTTCTTACTTGCTTCAGGTTCGGAGTCTGGATTTGTGGTAGATTGATGGCAATAGGCTTGCCTCCTATTTCACCGAAGCATACCTGGTGAAATCTGGGTGTACTATGCATTATTACGATTGCAGGCACGATGTCATGTTGTTACAAAGCTATGCAAGTTACTCGCATAATTTTGTGCAAGTCTAGTAACAGTAACTTGTACAACTGTGTATTCCCGGTTTAAAGCTACTGAATATGAAGATTTTAGCCAACTACTTGGCCTAAACAACTGGCAGAGCTTCAAGAAACGCGGAGTGCGTTTGTGTCTCTTTTATCCAGACAAATTAATGGAGACATTTTACTTTATCACGCCTGGGAGGTTATTTATGGCTCTCGTCTTCGTATAGTAGATAATTTGTTTAATTTCGTTTTGGCTGTAGTTTCTAAGTGAAATGAAGTTCTTAAGATTCTTAAACGGTGCATACAATTTACAAATTTGTTTATTGAATTACCTGCTTTACACAAGTTCATAAAACATGGGGATTTTTTTACTAGTTTCAGTAATATTTGATGTTTTATAGAATAACCTTTTGGAATAATTCCTTTTAGCAATAGTGTCAATTGCATAAAAAATTGTTCCATAGTTTACTAGAAAACACAAATAGTTACAGATGAGAAAGCGATTTTGATTTCTGTGTAAACATAAACGCATTAAACACAAGTCAATCAAAATATTAATTTCACGTCAGCTGCACATCAAACATTTAATTAAGAAAATAATGTTCTATCAATAATCATATCAGACGGATTTACTCGCGTTTCCACGTAAACCAGAACCCATAGAGTACACTCACGTCAATCGAAATTGACGTCTTAGTAGGAACCACTAGAGATTCTCATGTCAAACAAAATCCATATCACTCGCTAAATTGACGACCAAGACGTTAACTTTACCGTACTACTAAGGAACTATCTAGGATTTCGGAAATACGGAACTCCGGATCTCCGGAACTCCGGAGCTCAACGAACTAATTCACTAAACTTGAATATTTCTCCCCAATAGAACACTACATGCAAAGTATTTTACTTTTCATAAAGTTCTACTCAAACGGGAATATAAAAGTTTTCAGCAAATCTGTTGGTCCCTGTACTGTGAATACCAAATATTTTATTGATCCGTAAAGTTTGGCGAAACTTTTTATATTTGGCAGCTGGGAACGCTTTCATACTGAGAAAATAAATTGTAGTGACGATTGCTCTGCGCAATGAATATAATGTGTTTTTATGTGTTCATTTATTTTGACGGTCGTTAGCTGAAAATGTAGTGTAAAATTGCCTGTGGTCCATTTTAGCTGCACTCACCCTCAGAGCGTGTGAATATTTAAAACATAAAAATGCAATTTGAGATGTAATTTTGAAATGATGAGGTTGGAATTAGATTTTCGGTCAATTTACCTTCCAAAGCTGCAGTTTGGTAGTTATTTAAGGCTAAGCCTAAGGGTATTTTCAGTCTGATAAAGTGTACGTTTCGGAAAAAGCTCAAGTTTTTTGTACTTTTATAGCATCGAGGCAGTGAAGGCTCAGGATGTTAGGCCCCTACCTTCGAGATGCGTTTTTTAATTTTAATTTGTAGGTTGCTTGTCCAAGCCCATGCCGAGTCGACGGTAGTGGTGGCCAATATTTAAAAGACATGTCACCAACCAACGTGCACTGGATCCGATGGTGGAAAACGGTCCACATTACGTCCCTCTTCTCAAAGAGAAGAGGCCTAGGAAGTCCCAGCAGTTGTAACGTTATAGGCAGAATACAAGATAATATCACCCCTATCATCCCCGAAGCGTTAATCAGAGGTGGACCGATACTACACCAATCACCCAGATTTCGCCAGTTATACGTTTCAGTCACATGTAAGGCACAAACCTAGACTCCGTGGCTGCTATTGATAAATGTCTTATGCGGAAAAATCTTTACGTAAGAAAAACAGGGTGTAAAACTCTTCATCCCCCATAGAAAAGGGAGGATCCTCCGACCAGACGGGTGTTGTGTCTGGTGGGCCACTGCCCAACAGTTTATGTCGGGTTCTTGTATATGTCACCGTAAAATTGTCAAACACGTTAGATTGTAATCTCTCTAGCGGGATTATAAACTCTCGAAATATTTTCAACTGAACATACTGTTACAATATAATGCATTATTTTTCGGTATATTGTAATCTATCGAAGTGAAATCGTAATATTGTGAAATGCATGCGACGGAAGTATCTCTGTCATCATAATCGGGACTTGGGGCACCCCCACGTTAGGTTAGTTAGATTCCTTTTAACCCTGCAGACGGAAATAGGGGATATCTCGGGGCATATCTCGCGTAGCGGGGCTTCGTCGACTACGCTTTTTAGGAGAATATTAAGTGTTTTGAGGTTAGGGTATATTAATCGTAATTTTTGTTCAATGTAGCTGAAGTACTTTTTCCCGATTTTTTCCCTACAACAATTTTGCCCGATGTGGAACACCTTTCCACCCCAAATTGAAAGTAAACTACTAACACCCAGAGTTAACTTATACTACACCATCATAAACTAAAACTTAAGGGGAAGATTTATAAAACAATGATTAGACCTGCTGTGTTGTATGGATCAGAATGTTGGGCCACAAAAGGGATGAATGAAAGGCATCTGCATGTCGCGGAGATGAGAATGCTAAGGGGGATGTGTGGTGTTACGCGAATGGATAAAGTAAGGAATGAGTATATTAGAGGAAGTCTGAAAGTGGCGCCGGTGACTGAAAAGTTGTGTGGTACTCGGTTGTCGTGGTATGGGCATATTGTGATGCGGAGGAATGAGGAAAATGTCGTGAAAAAAGTTTTGGGTATGAATGTGGATGGGTATTTGAGTAGAGGAAGACCAAAGAAACGATGGATGGACTGTGTTAAGAAGGATATGGTAAGAAAAGAAGTGACTGATGAGATGACGAAAAATAGAGCAGTATGGAAGAAGAAGACATGCTGCGCCGACCCCAAATAGATTGGGATAAGGGCAGGAGAATGATGACACCATCATCTGCCTAGTCTTTTCCCAACTATATTGGGGTCGACTTCCAGTCCAACCAGATGCATCTGAATGCCAGTATTTCATTAGATAACACGAACCAATAGAAACAGATGGATCGTATCGCTGTATTTGTATATAGTTTCTCGTCACCTCCATTGAGATGTTCTAGACGGTAATTCAAACCGTCTTAGCATTGGAGGTGTTACGTAACGCAAGGCTCGTCTGAGCTCTACAAAGGAGGGTTTACGTTCCACTTGGGTACGCGAGAACAAAAGTATTAAAACGGTAATGAGATGTGCTTCAAAATTATACGTATGCGTTCTTAGTTATGGAGAAACGTTTTGATCGTGGTATCGTGATGGTTTTATCTGGAACAACGCCTTTGTATATAAGGTCCCACAATAGATGCAGAAATTTTAACACAGCGTTCAGTATCTACGTCTATTAAAGATATCTCCAACCAAAAGAAACCGGCCAAGAGCGTGTCAGGCCACGCTCAGTGTAGGGTTCCGTAGTTTCCCGTCCGTCACAATAAGTGTTCAATCCAATCCGATTTTAATAATATATTTTTTTTTTAAAAAAGATACGTTCCTGATAGTAAAATATGTAAACGAAGTTAAAAAAAAAATGCTTGCATATACGATTACACTACAAACTTAGTCCAGAAATTATTTTGTAAAACTTTTTGTCTTTTTTGTACAAAAACTTGTTTCCATCCAAGTTCAAAATAATTTTCCTAGTAGTCCTTATAAAGTTCTACTTTTCAGATTTTTTTCATATTTTCTCAACTTATGGTTCAAAAGTTAGAGGGGGGACACATATTGTTTTTTACTTTTGGAGCGATTATTTCGGAAATTATTGACATTATCAAAAAATGATTTTAGTAAACCCTTATTCATTTTTAAATACCTTTCCAACAATATATCACACGTTAGGGTTGAAATAAAAAAAAAACACTTCCCACTTTACATATGGGGGGCTACCCTAATAAAACATTTTTTTCCAATTTTATTTTACCACTTTGTCGTCGTGATTGATACACATATTGGTACCAAATTTCAGCTTACTAGTGCTAACGGTCACAGAGATTAAGCGAGGACGGACGGACAGACAGACATGGCGAAACTATAAGGGTTCCTAGTTGACTACGGAACCCTAAAAGGCACTGATTAAAGTGATTTTTTTTTACCTAAAATAAACACATTCATTATGGGCGCGTTCTCGTAAGTATTTACCAGTCAGTTCTGTTAATATCATTCTTTATTTAACTGTAGTAACTAGGTGACTGACTACACATAACCTTTTGAGAATAGTGTTGTTAGGATAAGTAGAACATAGTAGGTAATTACGCGCAAAATTACATCACTTTTTTTTGGTTAGATATCTTTGGTTAGACGTACTGAACGCTGTGTTAAAATTTCTCTATCTATTTAAATGGGATCTTACAATATGTTACAGTGAAAACTGTTAATCGGTCAAAACCGCTTTTGACTGGCGTCAGTTCAAAATCCGTTTACGTACGTAGGTTTCTTCTACACCAAGGAAGCTGATTTCGATAAGTTTTTTTTAGTTTACTTTTTCTTTAGATTACGCTTTTAGGGTTCCTTAATACGATAGATAAGCAGCGTTGTCAGTATTTCTGCTTGGGTTAGTTTATTTTTGTAGAAAGTATACTGAATAAATAAAATTATGAATTAAATTTATAATTGAGTCTTATTGAAATAAAAAATATCATTGTTTTACATTTTAGTTAAGTTATTGTCATTTATTATAGAAAAATTTGTTTATTAGTTTATTTAACCATTTAAATACGTACGTTTTATGCATTAAAATGTGTTGTTGTAGAACGCCTCTGTTGTAATTACCTAGTCCTAGAATACATGGTGTTGTTCAAAGTGTCAGAAATAATACGTAAAAATAAGTTTCTAAATAAAATAAGTAGGTTTTCGCAGCTATGGAGCGTCCTTGATAAAGTTATTCAAACAAATTGAAAAATTACCTTATAAAAACCAGGGTAACGCTTAAAGAAAGTTATTCATCTATATCATAATTCGGGTAGGATAGGAACGAAACGACGGGTCAGAGGCCTACTCCCTAACGCTTCGTCCATATATTCCGATCTATCCGTCTCTATCGCACACGTCTGCAGACGAGTGCGTGTGAGAGACGCGGATAGATTCGAATATACGGACGAAACGTTAGGAAGTAGGGCCTCAGGTTATACATATAGGAATAGGGTTGCGTTCGGAACAATCGTTATTCTTTTTTTTTCAAGTTTCTATTCTAACCCGCGACCAGACCTCATATTCACAAACGCTCGGAATGAATTTCGATTCGACAAGTCATATGTCTATCCTTTTTTGGAATAACGAAAACGAGCGAGATAGACATACGATTTCCCGAATCGAAATCGAACCGAAGCGTTGTGAATATGGGGTCAGGTTAGAATTTCAGGTCAGGGTTCGGAATAAACCAATTTTACAAACACCCTGGGTTTGTTATGGGGGATGCACCAGAGTAGCCCGCTAAATTCACATTACCTTAGGTTTCTTGCAATTTGCTACACGCATGTACCTAGTTCATCATCATCATTTCAGCCGAAAGACGTCCACTGCTGGACATAAGCCTCCCCCAAGTGTCACCACATTGACCGGTCCCGTGCGACTCGCATCCAATGGATTCCAGCAACCTTCACCATGCAGGTCATCGGTCCATTCATTGATCATTCTGCGAGCAATGTGCCCTGCCCACTGCCACTTAAGTTTGGCAATTCTTCGGGCTACGGCGTCGGTGACCCCCTTGTGGACCATGTACCTAGTTCTCGAATTATAATCATCATATTAATCAGTACAAGTTACCCTTTAAGTTCGTTTAATCCCATTGAATGGCTTTTTCGTGAAGTAGTGTTCACGGTCGTTAATCATATTTGAATCAACATTACAACCTAACACTGACCTAATAATCAATTAAAACTTTAAAAAAAACTTGAGTGGACTACTCTGGCGCTTCCATCTTAAACGAAGTGATTTGGTAATCCATAATTTTATTTCTAACTTTCAATACTTTAAGTAGAATCCGGGACCGGGCTCCTGATTCCAAAAGCCCCACGACCCTGCCAATCAGGATACCAATGTTACTTCATTAAGACATGCCAGAATGGCACCATGGTAATCATTTTCGAACACATGTGTTCGAAGACACGGTGCACAGATCTCCAAATTATCTTAGCTAATCCGCAATGTAAACCAGTGCCTGTGCCTTATTAGATCACTACCTAACAGTCATGTATATAAGTACATAATACATAAGGTTCTGTTTCCAACCCAGGTGTTCCGACCTCGTGTACCGCGGACATCATTAATGAATCTTTAATTTAGAAGCTATCTCCAGGTGTGGTCACAAAGTTAGCGATGATAGAAGAGTTTCTATACTAATATTAAATTAAAAGGAAAGATTTGTATTTTGTATGTAACGAATAAACTTAAAAACTACTGGACTGATTTCAAAAATTCTTTCAGCAATGGATAGCTACGTTATCAGCAAATAACATAGGCTATAATTTTTCCCCGTACTCCAACGGTAAAGGGAACGATGCGGGTGAAACCGCGTGACGTCCGCTAGAGGTTACAATGTTGTTAGCATCTTGTATGGCTCATTAAGCTTTAAAAACCGACTAAGTGCGAGGGGGGTTCCGTACCATCGTAGTTGGGGAGCCCCCTTTAATTTTAAATGTATTTTTATTATTTGTTGTTAAAGCGGTAACAAAAATAACCATTGTGTGAAAAGGAGATGCCCAAAAGTGGTACCAAAAAGTCTCATGCCTCAAGATTAAAATTTGTATAGTTATTATTTTCATAATTTATTGTTTACTACATTACGCGCCAGGGATTATAAAAGTATGAATATTGTTTAACTCCCTTTACATGACGTTCACACCACCCGTCATAGAGATGTAGAATGTTATAGAAACTATTTTGATAAATCGACAAACTTATCATTCCAGCTGATTCTTTTTTGTTATAAATACATGAAACGTTTGCTTTAAAATCATTTAACGAATTATTCGTATAACATTTGCTTTGTTTTTGTTGAATAACATTAACCATTAAGTAAAAGCGGTATTTGATATTACTAATTGCCACAAAATCGATTTTCTTACGAAAGATTTTGATATAACGATCTCATCCCTAAATGACATTGAGATTTGATGTGACGTTTACGTCCGTATAGTTGAGATAAATTAATAATTGTGAAGATATGCTTGTATTTTGTTAACTTATTTCTGTTTATTCTGCAAATATGTCAAGTCATAGGGTCAACCGAATAACACCCTCAGTCACCCGGCAAAACCAATGTATCAAAAGGTTCATTTTCTACTTGTAGGGTTTCGGGGTAATCTTCGATATCATAAAATTACTCCGAAACTCGAGCTTTGTTTACAAAACTAACTTTTGTAGGAGTAAATAAAATAAGTGTAAACAAAGTTACCTGTAAGAATAAGTTACCCTTAAAAACAAAGACGTTACATTTTGACGCAGCATGGTACAGAATTCCATATATCCTTGAGCATTGTCCTTTCAACTGTCTTCCTATCGGATCATGAGATACAGCCCGCTGACAGACGGACGGACGGACAGCGAAGCTTTAGTAATAGGGTTCCGTTGGTTTCCTTTCAGATCATCATTTATCGTTTACGGAACCCTATAAGGATTGGAGACCAATGACTTTTTAATCGTTTTCAATCACTCATTGAAACTTGAGCGCTAGACTTGCCATTGTCTTTCTCCTGCCTTTATTCCATTTTTATGGTGTCGATACAGTATGTCTTTTTTTCCATACTTGTCTATTACTCCTCATCTTATCTGTCATTTCGTTCTAATAGCCATATCGTCCTTCCCGTAGTCCATTCATAATTTCTTTGGTCTTTCTCTACTCTTATAGCCATCCATACTCTTACAGCAAGAAGAGGAAGAAACATATTATTTATTTAACGTCAGTAATTGAAGCACACACACAGTATTATAAAAACGATACAAAATATAGAGGAAAACATAGTATATCCTGTGAGCCTGACGGCTGCGCCAAAAGGGTCCATTTCAGCATTCATGCCATACAGGTGATGCTAAGTTTGTTTATTTTACTACATATAAGTACATAGAATAAACCTTTCCATGCAAATATTAAAACTGACGATTTTGTGGAACAGTTTAAAATATGTCAATAACAGTGTTGAAAAGGCCACGGTTTATGCTGAACTTACCAGGAATATCAAACAGGCACTGAGTTTTTTTATCAATTTTGTGGATTATTATTTTATAACACCACAACCAAAAATCGTTGGCTACTGCTTATGTGTAAATATTGTTTTCACTCCTCTTGCTCGAAAAGACCGTCTTAATAGCGTACCAGAGGGGCCGTAAAATTGCTCATTACAGCCCTAGGGAAAATAAGCTTTTTTTTTTAAATTTCGTCGTCGGTGTTCGAAAACGCAAAGTCTTTACTCATAATTCATAAAGAATTGACTTATTACTGTTCTGGAACCAAACGCGCCGAACGCCGAACTCTTTGGCAGGATGTGCGCGTTGCGTTCCAGCTACAGAAGAAATAAAAAAAACCGGCCAAGAGCGTGTCGGGCCACGCTCACTGTAGGGTTCCGTAGCTTCCCAGACCATTAAAAATACCAACATTTTTCGTCAGCAAAAATAACTTTGTTTTTCATAGTATTTGTATGAAAAACAAAGTTATCATTTGCGTTTTTTTGAAAAAGTGCTATATAACTCAAAAACTATTCAACTCATCAAGTTGAAAATAATTTTCCTAGAAAGTTCATATAAAGGTCTACTTCTGTGATTTTTTTCATATTTTTTAAACTTATGGTTCAAAAGTTAGAGGGGGGGGGGACACATTGTTTTTGACTTTCGGAGCGATTATTTCCTAAAATATTAATATTATCAAAAAATGATTTTAGAAAACCCCTATTCATTTTTAAATACCTATCCAACAATATATCACACGTCAGGGTCAAAATTAAAAAAAAAATCGCTCCCCACTTTACGTCTGGGGGAGGTACCCTAATAAAAATGTTTTTTTAAATTTTTATTTTTGCACTTTGTCGGCATGATTGATATACATATTGGTACCAAATTTCAGCTTTCTGGTGCTAACGGTCACTGAGATTATCCGCGGACAGACAGACAGACAGACAGACATGGCGAAACTATAAGGGTTCCGTTTTTTGCCATTTGGCTACGGAACCCTAAAAAAGCATTGGCGCGAAATTTTAAGATTCTTTCTGTATTATTTATTGGAATTTCTTTTTATCTCCTACGTTTACCTCTATTGTCCATTTCATTTTTAATAAATTAAACTATCATAATATTAAATATGGTTATTTTATTTTCTCGCAATCGTAGTGAAAAGTACGGTGTAACACACGGCGCTAAAATCCCATTATAACTCGGTTCCTATTTACTGCCTCGCTAAAGCTCGGTAGTAAAACTACCTCGTCTATTAAAATTATCTCCTTTGCTGTTAAAAATAGTTTTCTTTTCTCAGAAAATTGAATACCAACATATCAAAGATAACCAGTGGTATACCGCATTATATGATTACGTTCATATTTAGTTGACAATTACATTGAATAGTTAGTACTATTCAGTTAGTTCAGTTTTATTGCCGCTGTTTTCACTGGAAAGAGTCAAAGAATTAAGCGAATGTGCTTTTATTTCTCCAGTTAAGTATAAGAGTATGTTCTAAGTAATAGAGCTAATCCTATTACAAAAAAATATATTTACAACTATGGCCTCAATTCCTGCCACGCTGACGTCGGTCGCTCACGGTCGGTCGCGTACGTCAGCGAGAAAAACACAGTATGGTGCTATAACAAAATGTATACTCGTACGCGCGACCGACGTACGCGACGTCAGCGCAAGAAGAATTCAAAGGGCTCATGTACAAGCCTCCTTGCATCGACATTTTATTTTTATTTTTGAATTAAAAGCGGGCCGCGCCACGTCTTCATTAATAAACCCTAAATCTATCATACAGAAACATTCATTGGTTAAAGGCCATCTTTCCAGCCATTTTCAGTGCTTAGCAATGCACCTCACACAAACAGCTTAGCAAAACTATATATTAAACTGAATCCACCTATCTATGTTATATTAAGATATAGTAGCAGTTGCACCAACCGAGAGCGCAGGTGTTCCTGTGAAACACGGACACCATTAACGAATGATTAATTCGGGAGCTATGTGCTGTACATAGGTCAATGCGTGGTCCCTGTATCAGCGGGAGAGGTTCGTTTAATCAGCATATTCCATGATAAACAGCAGTTTTAACACTGTTGTATTCTTCGGAAGATTAAGTAGAAGTGTGGAGTTACGTTTAAGATCCATCTTATAGAAGGCGAACTTATTGTTATCAACTGGATGCAAAGAGAGAATACATATTTAAAATAAACAATTGTTCTTTCTTTTCTTTTGTTTTTTGCTTAGTGAAATGTTTTTTTATTTCCTGTCCGTTCTAAAGTAGAATGAAATGTGGAATAGCACAAGTTGTTGTTTGTCAAAAAGTGAATTATACCTTTATACTCATAAATAATACCAGGATTTTACATAGAAGACTGCCTATCAGACCTCCACAACCCAGTTTGTACTTGGGCAATACGATACTCCTTGCGAGGACTGGTTGTCAGACCTTCGGGCCACTGACTACCTGTAATGACTGTCAAAGATCTACGAATGACAGCTTAGCTACCAACAACTTAAGGTGCTTTCCGAGGCACGGAGGAAACTTGGTATGTAATAGGTGGTCACCCATCCACAGACTAACCCAAGTATCACCACATTGATCACCACATTCCCGGGGACAGTTAGTACTGAGTAATACGATACCCCTTTTTAAGACTGGTTTTCAGACTTCGGGCCAATGATTACCTGTAACGACTGTCAAAGACCTATAAATGTCAGCCGAGGCTAACAGCTTTACGTGTTATCCGAGGCATAGAGGAAACTTGGTATGTTATTGTTGAGAGTTTGGACGCCTGCGCTTTAGTACATTGCAACATGTGATGTGATGCGCATGTGTGCATAGTAGTTTCTAGAGGTGTGTTCGTCCATACATTTGTGCATTGACAGTTACGTTTTAGTTTTAAATAGTTATATCTTGCACATTGCCCTGCTTCTTATTTCATCAGTAATGAGTGGTCACCAATCCCCGAACCAACCAAGGCGAGTGACCCAAACATTGATTTTTTCACTCAAATAAATATATTCAACCAAAACGCTGCTCGCTGATACTAGCACCCCACCTCACCCAGTATAAATGGGACTTAATTCAACGAGTAGTAACACCATCTTATAACTATTTCATGAATGCCTGTTTTGGTAGCAAAGTGCCACCGTACCGTAGAGCGTGATTATCGCGTATAGACTAATCCATAGCCGGTTTTATGCGGAAGCTGAATAATTTAGTGCATATTTACAGAGCATTAGTCACGATATACGTGTGTAAAGGTATTTGGTGGTGTGTTTGCATAGCGTTATTTGTACTGTGATGGATTGTTTGCTTGTAATAGGTACGTGTTTGTTGCGCAAGGTGGTGTAATTTGATTGGTGTTTAATTTGTAGTAGTTTAACGTTGCATTAATTATGCTATTGGTGCCGATTCTGTTGTGCACAAACTAAACTTAATTTAGGCTATTACTATCTTTTTCTCACCAATAAAACGAGAAAGAGACGGACGTAATTTAGAGCTGTCAAATTTAATTCGAACTAATATTTCCATACAAATGAAGGGTGCACGTAAAAACATGTCGACTAATAACACGGTGAAGCGCAAGGCATAAACTAGTTTGACATTTCTAACTTAGTGCATAGCTATAGCCGTCCTTTTCTCGCCCTGCTTTTTAGTAAAAGATAGCAATAGTCTAATTAAGTTTAGTTTGTGCACAACAGAATCGACACCATTATGTTAATTTTTTTTTTTTTTTTTTTTTTTTGTGTAGGGCATCTCGCAGTTCAGTCTACGAAGACTGGCTTCTGCTTAACCGGGCAAGTCCTGTGGATGCCTTGAATTTAAGGCCTCCAGCCAGGGCAAAAATGACTAAAAACTAAGCGACAGCGCTCTAAGGGCACCCCCTGTGGGGTACGGACCTCGGCTTAGGGCGTCGCTGGGGGCAGCAAAGGGACAGGCTGGATCTGGTTGTCTTTATTTAGGGACTGTTTTATTGCTAAAGGCTCAGCATCGCGGGCTGGCTCAGGCAAGGGTCGGGGAGGGATTGACTTGGGATTACGCGCCGGACCTCGGCGGCGAGGTCGGAAGGTTTTCGGTTTGTATTTGTACAATCTACGAACTGTACTGGTATCTTTCCTACTCTCTTGCAAGATAGTGATCGGATCGTCGGGGGTGACTAAGGTGTGACGCGGACGTTGGACTGAGCTAATACGCGATGGGTCGTACCGGGCGGCCGATGCGATTAGGGGGTTCCTATGTTTGATGGCAGTGTCGAAGTAACGCTTGGACAGGCGTTTCATGAACTGCTTAACGGTAGGGATTCTAAGGTCTACGTGTAGACTGTCGTTACGGACGTACGGGGGGGCACCGGTGATCTTACGGAGGAATCGGTTCTGCAAGGTCTGCATCGTGTGGATATGACGCGGGTGGGCATGAGCGAATACGATACAAGCGTATGTCATGATGGGACGGATGACTGCGGTGTAAAGACGCAACTTGCACTTGAGTGACAACTTGCTCTTCCTAGTGATCATGAAATGGAGTCGGCCCATAGCAAAGGCAGCTCGGTCACGAGCTGCTTTGATATGAGCCTTGAATGACAGATGGTCGTCAAGAATAACTCCAAGATATTTGGCTTGCTTCTCCCAAGGGATAGGCTTGACAAACATAGTGACGGGGGGACCTGGCGAACGCTTAAGGCGTGCCTTATAGTACAGAACTGCCTGGCTCTTGTCAGGGTTAACCTCAATCCTCCACTTACGGAACCAAGCGCCGAGCGAGTCGACAGCTGTTTGGAGGATGCGACGGATGTTAGTCTGAGAACGGCCGGTGTAGTAAATTGCCGTGTCGTCGGCAAATAGGGCTAACTGAACCTTCTTGTTCTTGGGGATGTCACTAGTATACAACGTGAACGCGAGGGGAGAGATAACGGAGCCCTGAGGGACTCCGGCACGGATAGGATGGGGAGAGGATAACGTCTTACCCACACGGTAGCGGAAGGTACGGTTTGACAGAAAGTCTCGTAAGATGAGCACGAGACGGTCAGGCACACCGAGTTGGTATAGCTTATATAATAAGCCATTGTGCCAGACCTTGTCAAAGGCTTTCGCTATATCGAAATACATCACGCCCGTCATCGCTCCGCGCTGGAAACCAGCGCTAACGTGTTCAACGATGCGGTGGACTTGATGTATGCAAGAATGTTCCGTCCTGAAGCCGAACTGTTCTTTAGGGATGAGGCCCTTTGTCTCGGCAAAATCTCTGAGACGCTTATAAATAAGCCTTTCATAGATTTTGCCGAGAGCACTCAGGAGACTGATCGACCTGTAGCTCGAAGGCTGGGCTTTCGGTTTCCCAGGTTTGGGAATACCTATAACAGTGGCCTCTTTCCACGCTTGGGGGAACATATTGTTGCTCAGGGCGCCATTGAAGATGGCAGCCAAAAGGACTATGAGCCGGGCGGGGAGGGCTTTAAAAACTCTATTAGTGAAGCCATCGACGCCTGGGGCTTTCCGAGGCTGTAACTTATCTATGATATCTTTGACCTCTTCCGGGGTGATGACGGGGAGAGGGTCATCGGGGTCTTCTACAGGGGGAAGCGATGCTCTACGTTCGACTTCTGCATCCACCTCATCAAGGTGCTGCTTGTCTACTGGTAGAGTGCTCGGTGAACATTGGGATTCCAAACTGTCGGCCAGACATTCTGCTTTTTCAGAGTCGTCAAAAGCGACGCTCTTATCGGGACGGATGAGGGGTGGAGAAGAAACCTCTTCCGAGGTGCGCAACTTCCTCTGAAGCTGCCAGAAAGCTAGGTGAGTGGGCTCAAGTTCGCTGAGCGTTTTGTCCCATTGACTCGAACGAAACTCACTGGTGCGTTTCTTTACAGCACGCTGTAAGGAACGCATGTGAATCTTGTTCGCTTCGATGGGCCAAGAGCTGTAGGCACGTATGGCCGCATTCTTCTCGTTTATCAGTTCACGAATGTCGTCGGGAAGTATCCATCGTTGATCGCTCATCGCTGGTACTTCTCGAGAACAATCCTTCAGTATGGACTGAACGTGTTCTGTAAACGAGTTGATTGCGGCCTCGGTGTCTGCGACAGAGACAATATGGTCGGGAATACCATCAAGAAGCGGTGACGTTTCAGATTTCAGCATATCGCTTACTTTCCTCCAGTCAGTGGTGAGAGTGGTGGGAGGGGGTTGGCTGGGGTCAATGATACCCGAGCGAGGAATCAAGTGCATGAGCACTGGACGATGGTCGGAATGGAGCTCGTGTAACGTCTCAATCAAGTGTAACCGAAGGTTCACGTTCTTGAGCAGCGCTATATCGAGCACGTCAGGATGATAGCTGGGAGTGTCGGGATAATAGGTGTGCTCGATAGGAGCGATCGGGTCAAAGTTGAGAGACAGACCTAGATCGTAGAGGACTTTCCCTCTCGGGTTCGTCATTCTACTGTTCCAGGCTGGGTGTTTGGCATTAAGATCGCCCGCGATGATCACGGAGTCACTTAAGCCGAAAAGGAGGGTGAGATCATTAACCAGGAGGTTGTGATCTTCCGACGTGTTAGAAGGGGCCAAATAAGCAGATACTAAGTGGATCGGTTGATGACCGGTCATAGCTAGCCGACAGATTGAAACCTCAAGTAGGGACTTTAAAGGAGGGGGGTCGATAGGGATGCAGTGCAGTTCCTTGCGAAAGTAAATGAGAGTGCCACCCTTGTGGCAACGTAACCTATCATTGCGAACTAAACGGTAGTTTGCAATCTTGGGGTCGCGGTGGCTGGGTTTAAGGAAGGTCTCCTGGATGAGGAGTACATCAACGTTGTGGTCACGGAGGAAAGAGGCGATCTCGTCGCGTTGACCTCTCATGCCGTTGGCGTTAAAGTAACCTAATCTAAGGGACCGGGGTTGGGTGCAAGAGATTCCGGGTGTAATATCCATTACGGCGCGAAACTAAGGTTGCTTAAGGCTGACTTGATGACCGGATAGGCATCAATGATATCAACTACCTGCTGAAGGTCCGTTGCAGCCCTGAGTTCGGCCACCATGCGGTCGGCCTCAGGGGTGCAAAGGGGCTGATACTTCATCAAGTATTTGAGGTTAGATTCCTGTGAAGCAGAAGCGCGGGTTGGAGCGACGGGAGCGCGGGTTTGAGAGACGGGAGCGCGGGTTTTAGGAAGGGCCTGAGGGGCGACCACGGGAGTGGGCGCTGGTACAGGGTTTTCCATTAGACCGGGCATGGGGGGGTTGGGTTGGGACTTCGCGAGGGCTGGGAACGCTTGCTGATGGTTCAGCATGTTCCATGGGGAGGGCCTCTGCGGGCTGAGACGCTCGGGGAGGACCTTGGAGGGGACTTGAAAGGAAGAGGGAGCTTCCCTCTGCTGGCGTTGGTTGGCGCGATTGGCCAACTTACCAGCGGACTGCTTGGGGGCTTTGGGACAGCCCCTGTAGTTAGCCGGGTGGCCAGACTGACCGCACAGGACGCAACTAGGTGGCTCTGTGCAGAGATTCCTGTCCTTAGGACGGGTGCAGTCTGCCGTGGCATGATCGCCGAGGCACTTTACGCACCTATGCGGTGCGTAGCAGTGCTTTTGGCTGTGGCCATAAAGCTGGCAGTGATGACACTGCCCGACGACTTTAAGCTTTTTAGGCCTCTCAATGATGATGCCCGAGAGCGAGCATACTGACCGGACTTTGAAGATGGGGTGGTGCCCTTCAACTGGGTCACATATTACGAGTACCATGTCGTACTCGTCACCCCCTTGGGACCTATTCTTGTGAAGGCGGTGGACCGCCGAAACGGGGATACCCTGGGAGGTGAGATCCTCCAGGATGTCTTGGGAGGGAATCTCCTTGGGGATCCGCTTGATGACCACACGGGTCGGCTTCTCCTCAGGGAGACTATACGTGTGGAAGGCGACGTTCCTTCCACGAAGAGCGTGAACTAGACTTCTAAAGTCCGTGGACGTGGGGGTTTTCACCTTGATACCCTGAAGGGTAGAGGTGGCATTTGTGTAGTTGATCTTGCGATCAACACACATTTTAGAGATTTCTGTCCACCTGGATTTCTCCTGGATGTACAGCGCGGGGGGTTTTAACTGCTTCTTTGAAGAAGAAGCAGCTGAAGAGGGGGCTGGCTGAGAAGCAGCCATAGGGCTTGCAGGGCGGCTGACAGGAGCCGCACCTTGCGGTGAGGAAATAGCCATAGGGCTGGACGGGCGGCTGCCCTGGGAGGCAGCTGGGGGTGCAGTAATACCGGACGGGGGCGGGGAGGCTAGGGGAGCAAGGGGAGGCGCATTGAAGTCTGTGACGGCCTTCTTGGCCTTACCGGCCTTCGCTTGCCTTCCCTTCTTCCTCTTGCCCTTCTGCACCAACTGAAAGTCCTCAGATTCAGAGGACGAGGAGTTGGTGCCCGAGGTCTCCGGAGAGCTCTCAGGGGCTGGCTGGGACTCTACTATCTCCATGTCGGAGGATTGAGCTAACGGGTCGGGGGAGCGCGTGGGCGACCTAGAAGGTATCTCCTTCCTAAGGGCATTGTAGCCGGCCTTTTCAAAAGGCTTTAAAAGGGCCGAGTACTTGTCCTGAATATAGGGACTGTCGTCAGCCAACAGTACCTGTATCAGGTCGTCGAATTGTGCTTTCAGCACTACGTTGCGCGCCGCCTGGTAAGCCATATTGGCAGGGGGAGCCTAACAGCCTAGTATCCTAATAGTGAGCTAACTAAGAGCTAACTACCTAGTCCCGAGGAGACACGTTAAACGTGAACTCCCCGGGCAGACAGTTCCCCGTAAAAACGAACCCACCCTTGTGTTTTTCCTAGTGTTACTGGCAAGAAGAAAAACACAAACAAACTTGCCAGCGACACGACTGTCTGAGAATTGCCTGAAGGGCCTATTCTGTTTGCCTATCTAGCGATACCAGTACCTAACTCCCCGGGTGGGATAACCCGGGGATGTGTTCTCTCCCTGTCGGTGACACAGGGAGGTGAGTACCTAAGGTGTGCCCTAAGCTTGTAAACCTGTCGCCAGTCTTATTGTGCGACAGGGCCCTATGGGTCTTGCGACCGATCCGGGCCGCTGGGGTAGAGACACCCAGACGTCCCGGGTGCAGCTGTGGACAAACGGGGGTTAGGTGCTACCAGACTGCGACTAGGAGATCCCCCAAGGCCGCAGTCAGAGCCCTTCCAACGGATTTAATTTAATTATGCCTATAACTAAAATTTATATGAGAACGTTGCGGTTTTAAAGAAGATCATCATCATCATTCCTACCGAAAGACGTTCACTGCTGGACATAGGCCTCCCCTAAGTATCACCACATTGACCGGTCCCGTGACTCGCATCCAGCGGATTTTAGCAGCCTTCACCAGGTCATCAGTCCACCTAGTGGGAGACCCTCCAACGCAACGTCTTCCAGATTGCGGTCGCTACTCCAGAACTTTTCAGCCCCATCGGCCATTCGTTCTGCGAGCAATGTGCCCTGCCCACAGCACTGCCATGCCACAATTCTTCGGGCTACGTCGGTAACAATGGTTCTCTTGCGGATGTCTTAATTTCTGATTCGATCATAAAGAAGATTTAGTGACATAAATTGAGTATGTTTAGATGGTTTGGACATGTGGAGAGAAAGAGTGAAAGGCGAATAACAAATGGCAGATGTGAGTGGCAACGCCAGGAGGTGGACCTTATTGGTGAGGTCTTCAAAAGGCCAGGTGCGTACTTGCGTATTACTTGCAACCGGTGTGCGTGTATGAACAGATGTACGGTCGAACAAGCTATTTGGTTTACACTTTACAGTGTAATTTGTGGGTTAAACTGTAAACCAAATAGCTTGTTCGACCGTACGAATGTGGACGAGGCAAGAGAAGTATGTAGGTATCGTGGCAGCGGGTGTTCGGAAGTTTCTGCCTATCCCCAAGGGAAAAAGGCTGGAGTTTATGTATGTTTATAAGTTTCGCTTGCAAAAGTTGCGATAGCTCGACTATTTTTCATAATGTCAATGTAATTTATATCCTTTGTTACTTGGTAAAGACGTAGCTTTCTAATGGTGAAAGATTTTTTAGAATCGGTAGTAGAATAGTTTTAGAGTTAAATTGTAACACACAAACAAACAAGAAATCTAATCTTTCCTCTTTATAATGCTAATTTAGATAGCCTATGTTACTTGCTAAAGATGTAGCCTACTAATTTCTAAAAACGGTTGAGTAGTTCTTGAGTTAAATCGTAACAAACAAACTTTTCGGCGCTGTTGCGCAAGCACCATGATCACGAATTCACTCAAATAAACTCAAAACAAGACATCTCGCACACATAGACAGACAAATTGTCTGCATGTTTGTGGGGTTATACCTCAACAACCACTGTCATTTAACATTATGTTTTCTGAGTTATGTTTCAATATTACATACATAAAGGAGATAGAAAACGGTTGAATTTTATGAATACCCCTACAGTTACTCATCAACTAACTAAATATTTATTTAAGCTACCAACGCAATACTTATCAAACGACAAGCAAAAACAACATTTAAGACACATACAAATAGAAATGATTACAGGAAATTACTACATAATTTTATCTAAAATTTACACTAAGATATCAGCTCTTACTTGGCCAATATAACTTGAGCTCTGAGGTACATTCCCTTGGGAGAAATCAGAGCCCAAACTAGACTGGTAATTAATCATTCATCAAGGACTTTGCATCAAAATCAGGCTCTGTAACGCAATATTATCAGTACTATATTAATACTGAAACTAGCTGTAATTATTATGTAAGAAACTCTTTTGTAAACGTATTAATTACTTTACTTTTAAAATTAAAATAATCTATGCATAAATTATAGATAGGATTTTTATATATTTTTGCAAAAAAAAAACACTTTTTTGAAGACATAGTATTTTTAAAATAAATATGGCTGACGCAAATATTCACGTGGAGGACAAAACTGGTGCGTATGTTTTTACTTTTATATTGTACATACTAGCGGACGTCACGCGGTTTCACCCGCGTAGTTCCCGTTCCCGTGGGAGTACTGGGATAAAATAAAGCCTATGTTACTCGCTGATAATGTAGCTATCCATTGCTGAAAGAATTTTAAATCGAATCAAAGTTTTTAAATGCAATCGTTACATACAAAAAAACAAAACTTTCCTCTTTATGTGTATTATTAGTGTAGATTTAAAATAATACAAAAAAAAAATTGAAAATTAATAAAAAAAAAAAAAAAAAAATTAGAAGACAGACTTACCGGACGAAATACATGTGCAAGCACGAAAAAATGTAACACTGCCTGCACAGCAGTCAAACATAGACGGTGTTATAGGCCGAACTGTTTTCCTTTGTCTGTAAACTTTTTTTTTGTAGATTTTTGACAATTTCAACACATCAGAATGATTTAACACTTTGTGTGACTACGTCTTTTGGAATTATTATACATCTGACAGCTGCAATGCATTAGCAGCCTTATTGGATTAAGAATAACGATCACTTTATTTAAAAAAACTTGTCAGTGACAGCAACCGACGACCAACCTTATAGTAATGACAGTGAAGATCATTGCAATTTTGATAGTGACGTTAAGTCGCAAGGTAAAACATCTGTGAAAAGACTGTTTATTACAAAAATCTTTTAACGCACAAGTGACGTTGGTAGATCTGATAGTGTATAGTGTATGTAGTATTTTGTGTTTTTCTTTTAGTACGTAATTGATAAAAAATAACGGTGTTAGTTCAGATTTTGGTTACCCTTTACAATATTCTTATACGGCCGTAGTAGTTTAGAGCATATCCTACACTGACAATACTGTACTTTGAAGTGATTTAAGCTGGAATTCCGCTACACTGACGTCGGTCGCGTACGTCGGTCGCGCGTATGAGTAACCGTTGTGTTCTACGAGTATAGCGTCATACTGCGACGCTAACGTCAGCGACACGCATGTTGCTACTGCTTTTCTTGCTGACGTAAACGACCGGCGTCAATGTAGCAAGAATTCAAGCCTTATACAGGGTGTAATTTTTCAATGCCTCGTGAGGGAAAGTACTCTAAATACTGGAGATCGAAAATTTTACTTAATGGAAACATTCATTAATTTTTGAAAAGAAACAAAAGTGCATTCACATATTTTCGAAAATTTCATAATTAACCGACCATAAACCTTATTTTGACTGATGTAAAGATCACTGATGTTTTTTCAGAGATCCCAAGTCACAGGAAAATACGTTACTATGAAAATTCGTTAATTCTGTAATGGATCTGCTTTAAAAACATAAATTAACAAAATACAAGATAGTTATTCAATATTTATATACCCAACAAACTGAAACAGGAAATATTATCCCAGCAAAGTATTTAGGGATCACCAGGGTAGACCATCGGTCATCATAATCCCTGCTTCGGTCCACGGTCTTCCTTATGTAAGGGTCATGCTTATATAAAATTTAGTTAACGTTATGTTATTATAGGCCCAGCTTTGGCTAGTGAAGCAGTAAAAGCTTATGTGAATAATGTTTATCTTTTAAGTAAGTATAATAAACTAGCATTTTGCCGCGACTTCGTCCGCGAAAACTGTGATAGCTCGGGTAATTTGCATGATATCAATATATTTTAAACGCAAATGTAACTTGGTAAAGATGTAGCTTTCTAATGGTAAAAGACTTTTCAAAATCGGTTCAGTAGTTCTTGAGTTAAATCGTAACAAACAAACAAAAAATATTATTAGATTTGGATTTAGATGAAGAGTGTATTTTGTATAAAATACGAGTGTTTACAGTTGGACTGTCTGGTTGGTGTGGTGGTTCCAAGCGCGACTACCGAGGATGAGGCTCTCAGTTTGATTCCCGGGCCGGGTAAAATGTTATATGGTTTTCCCATCACATCAGATTCTCAGTAACAGCCACGGAGTCTGGAGGAGGTTTTATTATTTAGCACGGAACCCTAATCTTTTTTTCAAAACAAAAGTAGCTTTAGTTAATCCTCATTACATTAGCTATCTGCCAGTTAAAGTCCCATCAAAATTGATCCTGCTATTTTGGAGATTAGCCGGAATCAACAGAGACAGAAAATATCCAGGGTTGTATCTTTTTGATTAAGACTGTAGTCTGTAAATCTCAGGATACGAGGTTACTAAGATAGCCTCATTGTCTAAAATAAACTTTCCCGTTTATTTTTTAATCACAAATGTTGCCTATCTTAATCAATCAGAATACCAGCACTGTGACGTTATTTTAATGTTACAGCACCATGCTGAGATAGGAGCCTTTTGGCCTCGTTCAGGACCAGTTTCTTTTATTTTTTTACTAGCTTCTGCCCGCGACTTCGTTCGCGTGAATTTCCCGCTTGTAACATTTCTTATTGCTGCTCGTCTCCTATTGGTCATAGCGTGATGTTATATAGCCTATAGCCCTCCTCGATAAATAGACTATCCAACGCAAAAAGAATGTATCAATTCAAGCTGGAAGTTCCTGAAATTAGCGCGTTCAACCTAACAAACAAACAAACTCTTCTGCTTTATATATTAAGTATAGAAGTATAGATGTATGTTTAATTTTCATTAGTTGTAAATAATATTAATTTTTATGTATTTTGTCCTGTGCGGGCCAATAAATGCTATTTTTTTCTTTCTTTCTTTCTCAACGAACTTCTCCTCTGTAACAAAATGATAATCATACTTTATCCAATTTCTCTTTTTTTGCAGAACCAGTAACACCTATGAAAGAAATCAACAAAGCCTACGAAGTATGTAAATTCGGGAAGTTTCACGTCAAGTTACTATGTGTGTCATTCTTCGGGTGTATAGCCAGTATCCTAGTTACTAACACCACTTCGTACTTATTACCAATCGCAGAATGCGACCTCAATATGAACCTTAAGCAGAAAGGTTTACTGAATGCTATGCCTTATTTTGGTAAGTGATTACTAGAATATTCATGAATGTTTCAAGCATATTATATAACCAAAATAAATTCTAAACATTTCATCCAGGGCCAATGTTAACTAGAATTGTCAATTTTGGTTAATTTTGGTTAAAAGAATTGTCAAATTTGGGTAAAAAATAATACGAAAAATAAAAAAAGTTGAATACATAAGTATTAAAATTTTGGTACTTACAAGTTTTCATGAAAATCTAATTTTGTCCATATATTTTTAACGTGTTGACTCAGAACTTTGATTTTTCCTTGATACACCTAATAGGAACTATAGACTTCAGTATCTGGTATCAATTTTCTGGTATAAAATCGGTGATGACACACGGACAGATGGACAACAGAGTGGTCTCATAAGGGTACCTTTTTTACCTTTATAAGTAAGGATCTCTAAAAATGATCAATGCCTTACTGGTCTTTCGTTTGGTCTATCTCGTCTCATCATAATGGTGTAGTGAGATGATATTGATGTCATTATTATCATCAAATCAACCCAGAATTACCCACAGCTGGATAAAGGCGTGCCTCTTTTGTCAGCCATACTTCCCAGTTTTGTGCGTCGACCATGGAGTTTCTTTCTTTCTTCTCCATACAGATCTACGCTAGGGAATGGGCAAGTACAGTACTTTCCCAAGTTGTTATGCCTTGTGACTGTGATACAAAAATGGCAAAGGTGACAGACCTTTGCCATTTTTGTATTTTTGACATTCAAATGTGCCGTAATGGTCTAATTGAAATAAATGCTTCGTTTTGAGTTTGACCCAACGAGTTTTAGGACGGCCTTAGTTTCTTTGGCCTAAAATTGGCCACCACTCGATCAAAGCCTATCATTTAGTCTTCTAACCTAATCCTGCTAATATTTATTCTTCATTTCAGGCATGTTTATATCAACAGTAATAGCCGGTTTCTTGATAGACACATTTGGGAGGATATATTTCCTAAGGATCGGTTTTGGAGGAATATTCCTATGCACATTATTTTCTGCCTCCAGTCAGACTTATGAGATGTTGGCGGCTGCTAAGCTCTGCGAGGGTATACTGTGAGTATTTTTTATAATTATAAACCTTACGGTGCTAAGGAAAAAGTTCTAAACACTTCATAAAGTTTTGGTTGAACATAAGACTTTCTTGGTTACAAGCAAAAACAAGCCTCGATTGATTCAACAGCAAACTAGAATCTAAATGTCTTAAAATTATGGTATACTTTCCTTTTCCATGCTTAAAAGTATATTTTTTAGCCTCAGAATCACCAACGTACCTGAAAACAAAGATAAACATAATTAGGAGATGTAATAAAGCCCCCTTAATGCAGCAGGATGTCAAAAGTAAATTGGAATAAAATTATTATGAAGAGGGGTTGCAGTGCCGTCCTTGAATAATTGCAATCATTATAAATGTCTAAAAGGATGTCTTATCAACCTCTCTGTAAAGTTAATCAGTGAAATTGTTAATTTGTTTACCCCAAAAACGTAATTAGCAGGCTTAACTCGTCCGTCCACATTAACGGCCTCTGCTGAACCCTTAAGTTTAAAGGAGCGTGAAGATAAAACGTGGCCGCGGACTTGTCATCCTAGCACCATAATAATTCCCTCTCTGACGGATTCACCAGACCGACGCGATAAGCTGTCGACTCAGTATTTTTCTTTCATTCCCACTTTGCTTCAAAAACTGGAATTTTTAAGTGGAAAGTTTATTTAACAAACCACTAGCCACGGGTTCAAAGTAAATTTTAAATTGAATGATAAGGAATATCAGTCTAAAGCAGTGCTTTTCGTCCTCGTTGAAAAATTACGAGGATTGTGTACTGGCTGGAAATAAAACTTCCATGATGCGAATGCAAAAATTTGCTAGCGTAGCTTTAGTTATTTTTGCGAAACTCCCGAGTTATACGTGGATTTTGGAGGAAGGCTCGTAGCTAGCTTAGTAATTAAAATCGGTAATTGGGCCAGCACCAATTTGGTTAATTAGGGGCGAAGGACTGCATGAAAACTCATGCAAGCTCGTGCGCTGGATACATTATTTTGAGCATAAACATACAGTGATATCAAATGATAAAATATGTCATAATTAGTAATTTAATTCGGTTATTTATTTTTGTATTGTAAAGAGAATTTATACACAAATATCTGATGATAAATTCTAGGAAATTAAAAAAAAAACTAATACCACAGATTAGACAAAATTATAGAGTAGCTCGTTTTGAAGCTGTAACAATCGCTTGTAATAGCGTTTCGTATTTCTACCGAGTATTTTTTTAGTGGCGGAGAACTTTTTAAGTCAATAAATTTGTCTTAATAGCCATTTGCGATTGAATATAATTTCGGACGTGTGACCCTGACCACTGCGGCTGGCGCAAACATCGCGTAATCTAGAGGTCCAATTTGCAAATATTCATCGCAGTATATCAGGCTGAACTTCAGATGTCACAAGCATTTCATCATTTTCAAAGCTTGCATTTATAGTCCGCCAATGTAAATACGTCTATTAATAAATAATTAATTAATTCCCATGCATTTAAGCTTGTTCCACTATCGTTCTTACTATAATAATAAATAATAATACGTTTCATTTATTTAAATTTTATTTAGTTTTATTTATTTAACTTACTGTTATAATATCAACTATTTCTAAGCCCTCTGGAAAGATTAAAAGTGTAAAAATACCCTTAACCAAGGCGAAAGGTACTTGCTGTTCCCGTCATTGTGATATTTTTTTGTTCTAGGATCTAGACCATATCCTGGGAACCTTTTTGACATTGAGTTATTGGAAAACAAAGTTCCAAGTTTTTTTAAATATTAGGTTTTAAGGTAACAATACCTCCATGACCCGTTTACTATTCAAACCATCCATCAGCACAATGTTTTGAGTGCGTTACATTGAGTTTTACCGTAAAACTTGATTTTTCGTCCCAAAGAAAAGTAATTTCCCAGCAATATTTTTTGCATAAAGTTACTTAGTTTGATGTACAAAATGTTTGATTGCACGGTGTATGTTTTTTGAATTAGAACTCAACCTGCATTATTCCCTTTTTTTCAAAACTTATACAGACTTACTACCGTACCAGACACATCTATTATTTCCTTCTAAACTTCCAATACAATATCGGCATCGCTGCTAGCATCCAACACGGTAAATAATACAGTATTTGTGCAGTACACTCGAGTCCCGACTGCATGTTGGTCACGTGCCCAATTCCCTGACAGCATTATTACCTTGGCTCAGGGTATGACATGGGGCGTATGTCCTCTATTGCATCTAGTTATGATATATTGTGTTTCTCCAATTTTAGTGTTTGATGTTAATATCTGTTTAGTCTGATATGACATGGGGCGTATGTGTAATTGCTGGAATCACGGTGATTCAGGGATCGTTGAGAAATCGATTGCATCTGGTAATGAAAATTTTGATTGGTGATTATCAGAATATTTTCCTGTTAAATTAAAGTTGTAAACTTCATTTGAATTGGGGTAGAAAATTATGACCATGGTTAGTTCTTTATTATTTATTAGCCTTGACAGTAGATTTTTTGCCAGTTAAATCTGATCTAGAAAACATTGGATGAAATTTTCGTAGGACTTCAAATAGTTCCAGACATTGTAATAACAATAATAATTTATATTTTGCCCTGGATATTATTTTACCGAAATTGTCTGCCATCTTTTTGGAACGAAGTTCCTTATCGCGCGTTGTGAAAGGGGGCTAGACGGAAAAAATTCTTACGAAAAAGTTGTCACGACACTTTTTAAAAATAAATGAAGGTTGCAATGCGTTTGTTTCATTTCTGTTTCGCATTGAACAGTGTGGTGTCGCGACGATTATTTTTGTCGAGTGAACATTATATTTGTTAATAATAAAAAAATATTATTATAACTTAAAAAAAAAAAAATTATTACAATTCCTTCACTAGTTAATCGAAAGAACTTCGTTCCATCCGGGTGTGCCTTGACACCTCTCAAGTTTTTATAATACTTTGGCTATCATAGCTAAAATAACAATCTTAAAATAATATCGGCAAAGGATATCAAGAACACTAGAATTAATTTCGCTACGTTGGGAAAAATCTTTCAAAGGAGACTACTTTCAATAAGTATTCTGGAAAGAAGTTTTGAAAATAAAAGACAAAATAAATATTTCAATACATTTTAATGAAGAGCTTGTATCTTTTCGTTTTTTAGAAGAGCTCGTGGCCAAATAATAACAGCTGCGTTTGGCTAGGCTGGTTCTTGGATGGGTGCACATTACATACCGAGTACATAAAAAAAAAAATAATAATAATAATAATAAAATAATAATTACATAAATCACGTCAAGCTGTTGGTCCCTGCTGTCATTAGTAGACTTTTGACAGTCGTAACAGGTAGTCAGTGGCCCAAAAAGTCTGACAACCAGTCTTATTAAGGGGTATTATAATATTACCCAGTACTAACTGGGTTGTGGAGGTCAGATAGGCAGTCGCTCCATGTGAAATACTGGTATTCAGCTGCATCCGGTTAGACTGGAAGCCGACCCCAACATAGTTGGGAAAAGGCTCGGCAGATGATGCTGAAATTTTTAATAATGAAATACGAGTAGATAGATTTTCTCATTGAACTGATAAAATATTTAGCTTACAATTGGACAACAAACATAACAATTATAAAAAATAAACAGATAAATTGTGGTAAACAAGCATTCATTATGAAAGGGTGAAATCAATATATGAATAAAACAAATACATATTTACACAATTAATAAATAGCGAAGGGTGTAGTTTTATTAATTTATACGACGAAGATAATGAGTACGGGAAATAAAACTGCAGCAATGAAACTGTATTTACATATTTGTTGTTATGAGCCACAAGACCGGATTTCATTATTTTATTTCTTCCGATTTAAAGAATATGGTTTCGTTTGAGTGTGTAAACGAGGGTTCGTTTATACCCTGTAAACGAAATAGGAAGCCGCTAACCAAGCATTCTTTATACCAAACCAAGTAACACTATGCAAAAATTGTTAATGGGAAACGACTTTTTTTGTTATAAAAATTCACTGTTACAGTCTAGCGCTCAATATAAGGCACTGAAAATATCGTGCTGATGTCTGTATGGTATCATCACTATCACTACATATTATAAAACAAAGTCTCCCGCCGCGTCTGTCTGTCCCTATGTATGCTTAGATCTTTGAAACTACGCAACGGATTTTGATGCAGGTTTTTTTAATGGATATAGTGATTCAAGAGGAGGGTTTTAGTATATAATTTTACGCGGGCAAAGCCGTGGGCATCGGCTAGTTTAAAATAATATCAAAAGTTTGAAGTTCGACCTTCAATATCTCTAAATGCTATAATGGTTCAGAACAAAGATATAGCAATGATGGGAAGCACAAGTGTCTGGGCTTCGTTAAGGGTGTTTTTTACAACCTTTGTATAGGTTCCTTTTGGTTCCTAACTGAAATAATAAAACTATTTATATTGTTGACTAAGTAAAAATCCATAAAGCTACTTTTATTTTAAAGTATCTTTAGGTTTTAGTCGCTATATAGCGCAGGCTACACTGGCGGCGTCGTCGACTAGCGAGCATCGTTTCTGCGCTTTTCATACTTCGGTTCAGAACTTTCGATAGTTCGCGGTGTGAACTGAAGTATGAAAAGCGATGAAGCGATGCACACCAGGCTCGCTTGCTCACTCGCTAGCTGGCATTGTGGCCTAAGCCTTATGTTGTAAAACCAATATCCGTATCATCAAAAACAGTATCTTAAGCGTAATTGCCAGTCGCCTGGACTGTGTTCATGTGGGTCACTGCTGTGCAATTACTCATGGGTTGTCGCAGCAGTGATCCACCGTAATTTGTTGTGTTGTTTGTTTTGTCAGTGCTTACTACCATAGTCGTATGTTTTACTCACAGCTCTTGAGGAATTATATTCTATTCTATTCTAAAAAGCTTGTGTCCCAGCCGTGGAAACTTCATAATATGAAGTTTTACATTGGTGCATAGTATGCTAAACGATGGTGCAATAAAATTACTTCCATCAATGCTATAGGTTAGCATATTATGCTAAACGATGGTGCAATAAAATTGCTTCCACCAATGTCAGTTTCTAAAGTTAATATTTTTTTGTAGATTTGCAACATCGTTAGCAGCCATATCATGCCTCACGTCAGAGTTCTGCCACAGCTCAGTGAGGGATCGCATCATGTTATGCCAATCATCATTTTCTGCTTTTGCGCAGATCTTATGCCCAGCTATGGCATGGGGCATACTTATACAGAATTGGAAGGCTAGCTTCTTTGATGGGCGTTTTGGTAAGTAAGGCGGTGTTAGCAAACATGTGATTGAAATACCATCTTCAATTCCTGATAGCCTAGTACTTCTGTACATTACTGACCAAAAGTTGCTTGAACACTTAGTTCCAGTAAATATCTGTTTGCCTGGAAGTCCGTTTAAATATATTAACAGTTAAGACAGTTGATTTAAAACTGTCTATCGATATAATGAATTAATTCATCTTACCCCTCTCTATTTGTTTATCATGGTATGGTTGCGCTCTGAGGAATGATTTAGTTGCGCTTAGATGGGTGCGCTTAGAAATAGGTGCGCTCTGAGGAATACCCCTTTTAGCGTATAACGACTTTTTTTAAATATAATTTGAAATTAGAACGCGAACTTGATGTAGCTTCTTCCCATTGAAACTATACACATTGAAGCACTGAAATAGCCCTAAAGCCTTTTTATAAAAAAAAACCACCTCGTTAAAAAGTTTTCTTCAAAATTATTTCACCCCTATGATTATGACGACTCAAATGGTGCAGCGGTAGTGAGGCTGCCTTTAAGTTCTTAGAGTCCCAGGTTCGAATCCCGGCAGGAGCAAATGTTTGTGTGATGAGCATGGATATTTGTTTCTAGTCATGGATGTTAATATGTTTAATATGTATTAACAAATAAAAAAACTATCTGGTGCTCATGACACAAGCCTCGTTGCTTAGTGTGGCACTAGATGGCGCTATGTGTAATGTCCAGTGATGTTTTCTTAATGAGTTTTTTTTTTTTTTTCGTAAGCCTACTCTATGTCCTCTTTTCAGATAATATCTCAATTTTAGGCACAATCACATACAGATTAGCAACTTTCCATAAACATTATTCTTCACCCTTTTTTTTTTTCTTTTTCAGTACTTAACATTTGGAACTTCTACCTCCTTGCTATGTCTCTATGGTCATTGACCGCTTTCCTATTATACTTCACAATACTACCAGAAAGTCCAAAATTCCTGGTAACACAGAAAAGATACGTGGAAGCAAGGGATATTTTGATCCGAGTATATTCTGAAAACAGTGGAAAACCTGCCGACACATTTCCGGTGAGAATATTGAATTTTATCAGAATTTTTCATGTTAAGCCTGGTCTGGGAATACTAGGAAACAGCAAGCTATATTTTATTCAGAAAGCGAAGTTGGCAGGTTACAGGTGTTAATAAAATAGCTGGTTTGAATGGGTTTTTGTTAGTAGAGTGTATCAGCGCCGACATTGTTAATTCAGTATTAATTCCGTACCTCAAAAGGTATAAAAAGGAACCCTTATAAGAACACTTGCTGTTTGTCTGTCCGTGTGTTCGAAACCTCTATGGTAGTTCCTGTTGACCTAGAATCACGAAATTTGCCAAAAAGCAAGGTCTTACAGCACATGTCAAGGAAAAAAAAACGATATTACTATTACAAACTTATTATTTGCGGTTGGTGCAACTGCCGTTTCTGGGGAACGGACAGCAAAGTGTGTCCTGGATGGGTATGATTATTTACTGTCAAAACTAACACTTAAATATATATGAATACATTAAAATATATTTGTAAACAAATGAAACATATCAATATTTTCTTTAAATATTTGAACTATTCATTTGGGAGAAGTAGGCCTCTAAAGAGAGGTCTATTTTGAGTTTGGCGTTATCATTCGACCTTAAGAAGTTTGTACGGACCCCCGGTGCGCACTTGACCGGTTTTTTTTTTGTTTTTAGTGTCATTGCAGCATTGGGATCTTTTGGTGTTCGAATGACATTGACAGAGAAGCGCTGTTGGTATCCATCTGTGTAACTATTTAAAAATAAAGATGGTGGCGGTGGCGACTTCAGACCCGATTACCAATAATTGTCAGGAGCTTGTGGCTAAACAATAACAGCCACTCGGTTCGATCTTCGGGTTAAGCTGCGCTGGCCTAGGTTAGTTCGAGGATGGTTAAACACTCATTACATACCGAGTTTCCTCCGTGCCTCGGAATGTATGTGTAGATTTTTGACAGTCGTTACGGGTAGTCAGTTTCCCAAAAGTCTTAAAACCAGTCTAAGAATATTGTATTACCTAGTCACAAATTCGTTGAGATCAGATAGAGTGTCGCGCATTAGAAAATACTGATATTCAACTGCATCCAGTTAGAATGAAAGCTAAACTAATCCTTACGTAGTTGGAAAAAGGTTGAATTTTCCGAACTATGTGAAATTCAAATAATTTCACTTATTTCTTGTAGACTATATAGATTTACAGGATTTACATTAACCAAGATTTTTTTTATGCTTTTAGTATCCAAACATATTTGAAAAAGAAATCAAGGAGGTGGACTTGCAAAAGACTGATGATGGTGAAACCAAAGTGAAGTTTCGAGATAAAATCATGACTGGTCTTAGAAACATGAAACCTTTAACTAGAAGACCATTAAGTGGCTATGTGGCATTAATTGCGTTAAGTCAATTCATTACTCTGGGAACGTACGTATTTATATTTATATTAACTTATAAGTATTTAATTAAATGAGAATTAAATTATTTAAGTACATTTAATTTAAATTTTATTAAACACAGAAAAAATGAAAATTAAACTATTTAATTTGAATTTAATTAAATACCATAGAATGCACGGTTCGTGTAGGTTCGTCGCGCGTTCGTGTTAAAATTTATGTAACGTTTAACATTACAGCTACATTATTATTAATTAAGTATTTAAATTAACCCTTTAATTTTAGATTGTGAGCTCACCTTATGGACAAGTTGATTGAAAAGGTAGGAACAGAGATTGGTATGCCAAATCATATTGTTTTAAATTCATGGGATTATGTCACCCTTTCTTTTCACAAGGGTTGTGGGGAGTATAGATGTATGGGAAATTGGGTAGAGATTTCATATGAATGCCATTGTAATGCAATCTTTTGGTATTCTATAGAGACATAAAACATGAAAAGATATACAAACGAAATTAGTAAAAACCGACTTCAAAAAGAAAAAGTGAAAAATAACTTTAGCTTCTGAAGTCGGTGACGTTTGTATGATTGATTTAATTTTTTTGTCACCGACTTCAGAAGCTAAAGTTATTTTTCACTTTTTCTTTTTGAAGTCGGTTTTATTTTTTGCAAAAAAGTTTTTATTTTTCACTTTTTAGTGGTTCACATGGAAAGTGCATACCGTTACAATTACAACAAGCCCAAACACGACTAGGATACATTGTCTCATTATGGAGTTCCGTGACTCTTGGCTTCATCATCAGATCTGATGGTAGAATGGTTCTTATCAAACGCAAATGCTTCACTTGTTGTAGAAAATATAAAAATTGCTGTACGTTATCCTATAAAATTTGAAGAGTTCCCTCGATTTCGCCAAGATTCCATCATCAGATCCCGACTTGGCGACTATGGGACCAACTTGGAAGTATACCCTTTCAAACAAAAAAAGAATTTTTCAAATCGGTTCAGGCGTCTTCGAGTAATCGGGTAACATACATAAAAAAAAAAAAAAAAAAAAAGAAAAAAAAAAATACATACAGTCGAATAGAGAACCTCCTCCTTTTTGGAAGTCGGTTAAAAATAAAATTGTTTTGGTTAAAATAAAGTATTTACATTTGTCTCTAGAAATTCAAACACTATTTTTGCTCGTTTTCACTAACACTAGAAAACACGTAAAACATAAAATAAAAGTGAGATGTTAGATTTTCCTAGTGCGTTTTTATGTAAGCATCAATATTTATTTCAGCCTAGTGTTGTGAAAACAGACAAAAATTTACACACCATTTCACCTTTTCTGTCACTTATGGCTAAAATCTTTATTTTATTCTTTAAATTTCCACTGCAACGTAGATTCAAAGAATTTTAAAACATAAAAGAGGGTATTAACCCCGTTTTCTACCTGGACTTCTTTTTTATTTCTAGTTTTTGCCTTATCCAGTTTTTGCACGAGACTCAAAGGGCAATTTCGCCTGATTCTACCCATTTGACGGCGTTCGCGTTATTTTTTTCGTCTAACTGAGCCGTCGTCAAAGCGTTTAAGGCTTAAGGTTCTGAAAATCGACCCATTAGGAACAGTCGACAAAAGTCTATGTAAAATACTGGTATTCAATTGCAGCCGGTCCCAACACAGTTGGGAAAAATCCAGGCAGATTATGAAATTATTATTATTGGGCTTAATTATTTAGAGAAAATGTGAAATTAAAAGTAAAAATCTTACATTAAAAACTTTTATTTAAAAAAAAAACTTGTGAAGACATTTGAAATTTGACCCTAAATATCTCCGTAACTGGAAGGTTCAATGTCCGCAATGACGTGGAAAACAAGTGCCTTTCGGCTTCGTAAATAATATTTTTACACCCTTTATTTAAATGAGGTGTAGGTTAATCGTCTTTTGTACTTGTTTTCATTGAACTGCCCTACCCTGGCTCCCCAGCCAGGGTAGGGTAGTTCAATGAAATCTATTTTAAGGTTAAAAATTACTTTAAGGCCCCCGCCATAAAGTAATTTTTGGCCACCACAGAATAGTCCGGTTAAGTAGTTAAGCAACCTTAGCGAGTTGCAACTACGAGTGGTCATACCTAAAAAAAAAGAAAATAATAAAAAAGAAAAAAAAAAGGACTGCTCTACCACAGCCCTACTACATAGTGGGCAGACATAGATTTACCTACTGATATTCAAATTAAAACACTTAATTTTATGAATCTACCGACGTTCAAATTTCATTAAATTTCAAAACAAAATCAACTTCCCGAGTCAAAACACAAGGCACAAACTCGCGTAGCCCACAATCACAGCGACAATTTCCATACGAAATTACAACCTAGATAAAATTGAACAGATAAACGAATTTCAGTCTATTTTTTCAGGCACAACGTCATCAGGCTGTGGTTCCCACAATTATCTACAATTGTGGAACATTACAATTTAGATGCAAATCAAAATCTATGCGACCTGCTTGATTCCTATACGGGGAGTTTGAAAATCAAGAGCGCTTCGACTAACGCGACATCAGCAGTTTGTGTTCCGGTAAGTTGACTTTATTGAAAAAAATAACGAAACAACACTTCGCCTGAAATCCGGTAAGTTGACTTTATTAAAATAAATAATGTAACATAACACCACGCCTGAAATCCGGAAAGTTGACTTTATAAAAATAAATAATGTAACATAACACCACGCCTGAAATCCGGAAAGTTGACTTTATTAAAATAAATAATGTAACATAACACCACGCCTGAAATCCGGTAAGTTGACTTTATTAAAAAAAATAACGTAACAGCCAGAGGTTTGTCTTTTTTAAACTTTCACGATCAGAACACATCATAAAACATATAGAAACGGGTATTTATCGCGAATTTACCTTTAATTTAAGCCCGACGTTTCGACCGGATTGCACCAGCCGTGGTTGCGGGGAGACTGAAGTGTGGAGGTACCGCCACAGCAAAGTGAAGGTGTTTATGCAACTACCCTCACCCCCACCACTACCCTATAAGAGAATGGTTCGGGAAGCGATTGAGATCAAGAAGTACCCTAATTTCAATTGCGAAGACGGCTTCAAACTCTCTTCAGCTTGGAATCCAGTGAAAGTGTACTCGTCAAGTGAAATCGCCTCAGTATACTGACACGGTTAGCGTAGTGTGCTGTCCTAGTGTGAACCGGCCCTAATTAACATTTATGAAGATCAAGTGAGGGTAGTTGAATAAACACCTTCACTTTGCTGTGGCGGTACCTCCACACTTCAGTCTCCCCGCGACCACGGCTGGTGCAATCCGGTCGAAACGTCGGGCTTAAATTAAAGGTAAATTCGCGATAAATACCCGTTTCTATATGTTTTATGAGCCAGAGATTTGCCTAATAGGACACTTTGTTATTGAGAAATTCCTGATGAAAAAACCCAATAACACTTTGCTCAAACTGGGAATCGAACTCAGGACCTCATGCTCAGCAGTTGCGCTTGCAACCACTAGACCAACGAGACAGGCTTAGGTTAGTACCACCAAAAACCTTCACTATCTTAAGGTGAAAGCGTCAGGTCGCCCGCGAAATTCAATTTTTCTTACGTTTTTTGCAAGTGCTAGGTTGTATATCGATTCAAATATTGTTTGCAACTGTAAGACGTATGTAGTTATAGAATTATAATCATTATCATTATCAATACAACCCTCCAAGTTCATATAGGTCTAGGAACGATTATGACTTTGAAAAAGCAGTTTTTCGAGTTTTATGAACTTCGAGGGTTGTGTTGATGATTTTAATGCTCACAATTCTGTAACTACATACGTCTTGCAGTTGTGAACAATCTTTTCATTAAAACATAGCACTGGCCCGCAAATTGCAAAAAATATAAGAAAAATTGAATTTCATGGGCTACCCTGAAGCATCAGCCTTAAGACGCATTCACATTTGAAGTAAACCAAAGCCTTATTAAAATAAAAATCCCATTAAAATCGAACACAGAAAACCTAGCGGTTATAACTCAAACAACTTCCGCAACTATCGAAGAAAGAACTAAAAAACTCCAGGTTTCCATATCTTTGGAAACAGCTTGAAAGTAACTAAGTAACTTATCGCCAACAAATATGAAGACAGTGATATATTATTCTAGAAAGTTCGGCCTGCAGTTTTACCCACTTTGAAATCGATGATGGGATCCTCTTGAGACCCAAATTGAGTTCCGGGTGAAGATTTATGACGTTAGATTCACTTGTCGCGCCAAAAAGTATTGACGTTTCTGTTTTATTGACAAATTATCTGCTATGTGCTGTTAAAATGTAAGCTAAGCAATATTATAATTTTTCTCATTTTTCGAAGTAATTGAAAAAATCACTACTTATTATTTTTAATGTTTTGGGTAATTTTGGTTAAGTTTGACATATTTAACTGAATTAGTAAGAGATTCGAAGAAGCGATCGAATTGTGTTAGAAGTGTCCCTAAAGAGAGGCCTTAAAAACACTAAAGACAGCAGGCACGATTATTGTGGTTACTTACTAGCTCTAAGCAATTTAAATAAGTCACACCATCGATACGAAAGAAGAAGAAGATAAGTGTTGTCTCGCTTACTCATATAAAAAATCATATCTATGGTTTCACGCGAGATCTGTGAGCCCACAATTCTCAGTGTGAACACTTTTTACCACGACCTTAGCACAGTGAGGGCACATCCAACGCTTTAAACCCTTGGCTCCGGGGAAAAATATCCTACTTAGTCCCTCCGCCATGATTTATCTTCGTATAATGTTTCACTGAAATCGGCCGAAGCGTTTTCGTGAAATTGGGTAACAAACAAACTGTTTTAGATTTGTTATGTAAGAGAGAAAGCTGCGTGGTTCTCAATTTCAAAAACCGCCTCGTAACTTAGAGGGCCTTTTGAAATGGGAGCGCGAAAATTAGGATGTAACTTATCTGCCACTTACTGATGGGTAGGATGGCTTAATCAACTTATTTCTTAGTATTTGGGATCATGGATTTAACTAAAACTAATGTTGACCAAGTTAGTTTTATGTTACCATCTGGTAAAATTCTACTTATAGCGAGTGCCTTATGGGTATGGTTATATTTTATAGGTATAAGTATTGAAATTTTGTACTGGACAGCTGATTTTTTGGTGATTTTGATGGTGGTCCCATGGAGAAAGTTTCAGTTTGATGGCCTGAATCAAGAACTGAAATGTGACCACATCTTTCTGATATACGCTGTAGAGTATTTCTGCCTACGGTCAAACCAACTGGATCTAGATGGATAACCGTGCTGAATCTGAAATGATACACAGGTTGGAATTTTTCAATGCCACCTGGAGGGAGAGTACTCTTAATACAGGTGATAGCAAATTTTACTCAAAGGAAGCATGCCTTGATTTTTAAAAAGAAACAAATCTGCATTCATATTTCACCCTGTATATTTGTCAAAGTCTGGTGTCATCAGTGAGTCCGGAGTCCGGTCCAGTCGAATTGACTAAACCGTAGATAATAAAATCCTAAAGCACTGACATTTTCCTAGTTACTAAATAATGCTCATTGTTACCCAAACTCCTATAATTGTGTAATCAATTACCTACTGCCAATTCCTATATTTTAATTTGTCCTGTGTCACTTAGTTTTATTGGGTCACACAGTATTTACCTAATTAGTTCCTTGTTGTAAGTTTTTCACCGTGTATCTTTAATTAACAAAGTGATGCGTAAGTTTCAAGCTAACCCATCCAATTAAGGCGAATGTGCTTCCCCTAATAGCTTCCCCACAATAATTCGATGTGGTTTAGTTTGGAACTATACACAACCCTTAGCATTGCGGTTTTAGTTTGAAAACCGTAATGGTTTCTATAAATTATCATGGCACTGCTTTTATTATTATCAATTTGAAATGATAAAGAGGTAATAGGGGCCAAAACCTTGTATTCAAATTCTAGTCATTTGCACAAACTTCGTTTTACTGGAATTCTACTTCATATTCTTTCGTGTCGATGGTAGTACCTAAATCTTGTAAAATTCCTTTGGATCTGTAGGCCCGTTAATAGCGGCACCATTGGTGATTATAACAAACTCTTAACTACGAGTAGCATACCGTAGTGCCAGTTACTGGCTGTCTTGATAGGTAAATTAATGTCTATAGGTATAAAATTTTGTCAATGATAAAACTAATATAAAAAAATGCTAACTATTTTCAGTACTATGTGATCAAAATAAAGAACACCCACTTTTGATGTCTTACCCAAACCGAATCTATCATTTATCTGATGACGTCACGAAAAGAAAATGTCCCTTAATGTCGTGTAATAATGAGAACTATTAATGGTCTTCCGGTTTAGAGATAGCATCAGTTCATTTATCGGGACCGAGATAATATATTTTCTTAAGTAATATTACGACTGTCTTATTCGTCCGAATTTTGGTTTTCGGATCTTACGGAAGTTAGACATTATAGTAAGACTAGACGCCTCTTCAAACGCACATCAATCTACTACAATCTGTCAAATTACTTTAATAGATTATCGACTTAATCACTAAAGCGTTAAGTTCAAGGTTGATTGGGAATATTTGAAAGCTTCGGGTAGCTTGAAGTGGTGGCTTCTGTACCTTATAGAAATATTAGCGTATTTAATACGTCACGTGGTATTCATAGAATACTTACAGAATTTTCATCGCCTAACGTCTGCGAATGAGTCACTACACTAATGGGTATGACGACGGAATAAATAAACTGTGATTCTGTTTATTCCGTCAGTTAGATTATCGAAAACTATTGGATGCGTGTTTTTTGTTTTAAGAAATTAATAAAAAAATTACGAAGATAAAACGCATCATAGATGAGTGGAGCTTGTGACATCACTTTTTGTTAAAAAAATGTACCGAAATGTGACGTCACAGGATTTTTCGAAGCACTGTAACATCTTCAATTTTTTCTTATTTGAAAAAAGAAAAAAGCGGCCAAGTGCGAGTCGGACTCGCCCATGAAGGGTTCCGTAGCAGATTGATTGAAAGGTAAATTGCTGTTTACGATTTATGACGTTTTAAAAAAAACTACTCACTAGATCTCGTTCAAACCAATTTTCGGTGGTAGTTTACATGGTAATGTACATTTATATTTTTTTTAGTTTTATCATTCTCTTATTTTAGAAGTTACACACATTTTACCACTTTGGAAGTGTCTCTCGCGCAAACAAATCAGTTTAGAAAAAAAATATATTAGAAAGCTCAATATCATTTTTGAACACCTGTCCATAGATACCTCACACATAATATGGGTTTGAAAAAGTTTTTGAGTTTCAGTTCTAAGTATGGGGAACCCTCAAAATGTATTGTTTTTTTTTTCTATTTTTATGTGAAAATCTTAATGCGGTTCACAGAATACATCTACGTACCAAGTTTCAACAGCATAGTTCTTATAGTTTCGGAAAAAAGTGGCTGTGACATACGGACGGACAGACAGACAGACATGACGAATCTCTAAGGGTTCCGTTTTTGCCATTTGGCTACGGAACCCTAAAAATATGTATCCAATATTTTTCGGAAATCCATTTGACGGACTAATTTGTTTTTTTTTTGTTGTCCACTCTTTTCTAACACCAACTATAGAACGTTTTTTTTTTTTTCTTACAGCACGTAACCGGCACAGAAACTTACATAAACAGCATTATCATTGGCCTCGTCTGCTTACTCCCCTACTTCATCAGCGGGGTCGTAGTCAACAAAGTCGGCAAGAAAGTCATCCTCTTCATCGGAGGAGTCTTGTCTGCATCCACCTTGCTTGGTTTAAGGTGGTCTAACTCGAAGACTATGATGGTGGCCTTGTTCTCAACGAACATAGCAGTTACGCAGATTATAAAGAGTTTGGTTCAGGTCGTGCTGATTGATGTTATTCCTACTGCTATGAGGTGAGGGTTTTTTTTTAATTTTTTTTTTATGGTAGATTGCCATGATAATTATCTAGGGTGTAAACACACTCTTAACGAAGGCGAAAGGCAGTTCTCCTCGTCATTGCAATCAGTTTTTTGTTCTAGACCATATCTGGGAACTTCTAGTTACTGAGATATTAGGGGTTAAAGTACCAACTTTTTCACAAGTGTTTTTTTTAAATACATGTTTTTAATGTGAGGAATTCTTTAAACACCTCCACGACCCACCCCTATTCAATTCATCCATCAGCACAATGTTTTGAGAACGTGACATTGAGTTCTACCACAAAAAAAAAGTTTTTTTACCGAAAAAAAAAGTCATCACTTGCCAATAATTTTTGTGTAAAGTAACTTATTTTGATGTACAGAACTACATAATGATTGGTTGACGGCTTTGTGCAGAGTTTACACTCTGCATAGCATGTGATGCAAGGGCAAGATTGTCATGAAGAAAGTTTGAAATATGCATGTAGATAAGAGCGTTTGTTGCCCGTAATGCCCTTGGTACTACTTACTACAGGTAGTGGTACTACTGGTAGTAATACTAGTCGGAAACATCCGAGGAAGTCTGAGGACTGCATCGGCAGTCATCCCAGAAGTGAAAACTTAGTAGTCCATATCAGATATGGATTATTTATTTATTTAACAATTTATGTACACACTACATACAGAAAAGAAGAAAGGAACTAAGTTTTAGTTGTACTAAGTTTTCACTTCTGGGATCCCGTAAACCCGTAGCAGATTCTGCTACGGGTTTTGCCCCGTCCACGCCATCATGGTGCTACGCCGTAGCGGATCGGCTACGAGTGCTACGAAGCTTTACATGACGGTCAAGCGAATTCTTTGATTTTTGTACACCTAAAAGTACTCAACGCGCCTGGAGAAGTTTCACTTAAAAAAAACCATACTACAAAGCGACCTAGTAGTACTGCGGGAACAGTAGGAAAGGAACGGACAAATAAACGACAAACTGGACCGTATCAAATGTGATACGGTCCAGTTTGTCGTTCGTCGTCGTCGCGATTTGTCACGTAGTCCTCTCTAGATGAAGCCCTTGAGGGCTACGTGACAAAGAAAATAAATAAAACAAAATTTCATGTACTTTGTGTATTAAAAGAAAAAAAACAAAAGTTACACGAATGTCTAAGTAAAAAAATAAACTAATAAAAACTAACTCAGCGACAGGGGTCGCTTAAACAAATGGGTTCTTTGGTGTGTGGGGGCGGATTTCCTAATTAAGGTGTTACTGTTAAAGAAAGAATGTAGCTTTCACAAGTCCCAACAGATGATACCACTGTTATAAACCACTGTGTCCAAAAAAAAAACAATGCATAATGATGCATTGTTTGTTTTCTGAGTAACATAGGCTATATTTTATCTCCGTAATCCCTAGGAAACGGGAACTATGCGGTTGAAACCGCGTGACGGGTGCTATTCTTTCATAAAGGATTATTTTAAGTTATAAACGCCAATATTTGTAGGTTCTTTTGAATCCCTGTTTTAATAAATTCCACTTTTTCTCTCCACCAGGACCGTGGCTCTATCCCTAGTGATGGTGTCGGCCCGTATGGGAACTTTGGTCAGCAATGTCACCTTCCCCATTCTACTGGGGATGGGATGCTCTATACCCTTCTACACGATGGCTGCACTGATGTCATGTAAGTATACTAATTTGTACTATTACCATGAATTTTGAGGCTATCGATTTTTCCACCTTTATGATTGCCGAGGTAGCCTGCCGTGTCCGTAGGGTGGGTGTCGTATTTGACTTCAACGTTTTATTTTCGTTACTTTTTAATTGTTGAATCAGATATCCAAGAAAAATGTTGCAGGTCTATTGTATTGTATTGTATAACGGGCTGGTGTCCACAACTCCACGTCAAAGCGCGTATTTTGCGTATAGGCTATAATCTACCACGTGGGCCCAGTGCAGATTGGCAAATGTCACATGTCTTCGAATTTTGGGTTCTAGAACATGCCGATTTCCTCACGATGTTTTCCTTCACCGTTTTTTGAGAGCAGTGGTGATGAAATAAATTACACAAAGTAATGCGCCTGCCTGGGTTCGAAGCCACGACTTACAGTTCGTAAGTCGGGGCCACCACCACTGGGCCACCGCCACTCTCGTTGCAGATCTAATTGATAACTCGATAGAAGAAGTAAAAGAATAGAGAATATGCATGTAATTCTTTCTTCACTTAAATCAATGAAGTTCAATACAGTTACTATCAACCCAAGGAAATAATTTTAAGTTAAGTTCACCGACTGCTTGTCGGTCAAAAAAAATAAAAAATAAAAAAATAAACTTCTACAATTTTCTACCATAAGTAGTTCAAACGTCCGTGACTATTGCGGCCATTCCTGTCATAGCGGTTGACGTCATTTCCTTCTATCTGCCTTGTTTTACACCTTATTTTTTTTTTTACTTATTTTAATATTTTTACTCAATGTATGTGCTATAGCTAAGCAAGCGTTGCAATAACAATATTATAATAACATCTTTGTGAAATTTAAAACAGTTTTCCAATAAATGTAAGCGTTTGACGTCACTACCGGCGACGATGCGTTTTGAATTGTGTTTCGTTTCACCAGAAACACGCAAAATCAGTGTTGTATTAGAAAGTTTAACAAGTGTACCACAATGTTTATAAGGGGCAATACAAGGCATTTTTTTAAGAAATAAAAAAGTTTTGAATTTCTTGCATATTCCCGCAATCAAAACTTTTATCTGATTCAATTTTTGTTCCTAAATAAAACGCAGGGATACTGTTTAGAGTATATTCTGAACAAAAAAGGTATTTTATAAGATAACTAGCTGATGCCCGCGGCTTCGCCCGCGTATAATTATATACAAAACCTTCCTCTTGAATCACTCTATCTATTAAAAAACCCCGCATCAAAATCCGTTGCGTAGTTTTAAAGATCTAAGCATACATAGGGACAGACGGAAGCGGCGGGAAACTTTGTTTTATAATTATATGTAGTGATGACATAGATTAGCTACTCTGTAGGTTTTCAATGTGCTAAAGCTAACGACGAAATTCCGGCAGCTTTCCTTAATATAAGCTAGTTCGCAAGTCTATGCAAAGCATTTTGTAACTAGAAGCTGCACCGTCTAAATGCTATTTTGCATCCTGACATTACGACACATTTTGCTAAGCTAGAGTGCCGCAGTTTGGCCAGTATCTACGATGTAAGGTCACTGGTTGCAATTAGATATAAAATCTAAGTTAGATCACTACGTTTTCAAACAAATTCCTGATTCGAGAGATTGGAAAACGTTAAATTTAATTTTCATAATTTTTTAGGTGAATAAAGTAAAAAAAATACAATAAAACTTGTACTTAAAAAAAAAAACTTGTCAAAAAGTTGTAACTAAGGTTCCCAGGTACAGTGTAGAACAAAAAATTATCGCAATTACGGGGAGACCAAGTGCCTTTCGGCTTTCTTAAGAGGTTTTTTATACCCTTTATAATTAACAGCCCAGCCAGCTCAGCCTTTTTAATTTATTAGAATGGGATTAATAGTTCTGGAGATTACCCCATAAATACAAACTCACATACTTAAAAACCGAACCTTTTTATAATATTAGTTCATCGTGTTTAGATCCATGCACACGAACATAATCCCTATTATTTTCAATATTCCTAGAACTATGCTTTATCTAACGAAAACCACTGTTTATAAAATTCCTGGAAACGCTATTAAACCATTCTATGTAATCTATGAAATAATAACAAGTTAATTATGTCAGGCTTGTTGGCTTGATCATGCCAACAAGCCTTTGAGTATTCGTGGCATAATTATTCTCATATTCGGAGGAATTAGTTGTTTAATAACTAGACATAATCCATTAGGAATTTCTCAGTAGTATCCCGGAACCTGGGTTAGTGCTCGGTAGATGGCAATAGGCTCAACCCCAATTATAATGGTACTTAAACATAACTGGCAAAATGAGGGTAGGTAGGTAGGTACAACACTGCTTAAACATTTAAGGATTCGACATATGATTTTATTTATGTTTTGTGATGTACGAAATGATGTGTGTCTGTGACGTGATGTGCTCTTTGACAATTGTATTATAGGTGCCTACGACCAACTCCCTGTAACCATCTCTTTCTCTTTTTTTTTTGTGTCGCAGACGAAGTTGCGTGGGTCAGCTAGTCATCAAATAAAGGTACAACGCGAGGATGCTGATGCCAAATACTTAGAATCAGATATGCAATAATTTCTTCTCGTATCGATAACTGAGATTTGGTTCGACCAGTACTTAGTTAGCTGGATTACTGGACAGATCTGTTGCTTGCCTCATTCAAGTGCTAAAGGGTGCAATTAGTTTGCAATAATCATCATCTGCCTAGCCTTTTCCCAACTATGTTGGGGTCGGCTTCCAGTCTAACCGAATGCAGCTGAATACCAATATTTTACATGAAGCGACTGCCTATCTGACCTCCACAACCCAGTTAGTAAAGGGTAATACGATACCCCTTAGTGAGACTGGTTGTCTGACTTTTTGGGCCACTGACTACCTGTTACGACTGTCAAAGATCTAAAAATGACAGCCATGCTATCTGATGCACGGAGGAAACTCGGTATGTACGGGCCACCCATCCACAGACCAACCTAGGCAACCAGGGCTTAACATAAAGATCAACCCGAGCGACTGTTATCAATTAGTTCGCAATCATCACGTGTTTAATAATGTTCTTTTTTGTTTCAGTTGTGGTTCTCCTGACAATATTCCTGCCAAAGAAGAAAGAATAGAAGACGTACTTAATGAACATAAATAATAAAGTTGATTGTTCTTGATCACATTTATGGTTTTATTTTATTAATTCCCACCCCAACTTGCAGATTGACAGACGCAAAGCTGTTTTTTTTTTTTGTATAGTCCTCCTTCTAGATTTCGATAACGGAGACCCTTAAATAAACTTAAATTATTTCCGGTTGTGAGCTTGGATATGACTTGCTATAGTTGCTGGCACCTACATTTATTAAAGTTCCTAACTTTGAGTCTTGAATCGTCATCTTTTGTGATATTCAACATTTTTTTAAATTGAGAAACGATACATGGATCATTTGTTTCGGTTCGTACGAAGAGATATATGGATGGGCAATGGCCCCTATTGCGATCTTAACTGATGAATACCCGGTCACAACTAGAGTAGTAGTTAAAAGAGGTCTTCTGTCTTTTCGATTTGGTGTTTTTCTTAAATTGTTTTGCTTTTCTGTGATTTCATACGAAATGTACCTATATAAGAGATGTGGCGTGTGGCGCGGGTGCGGCGCGGGAATGGCGCGGGCGTGGCGCGGGCTTGACGCTGGCGGGACGCGGGCGAGTGGCATGCACAGGGAGAGAACAAAAAACTTTTTTGCAAAAAATAAAACCGACTTCACACAAAAAAGTGAAAAATAACTTTAGCTTCAGAAGTCGGTGACCTTTATTTGATTGATTTAGTTTTTTTGTCACCGACTTCTGAAGCTAAAGTTATTTTTCACTTTTTTGTGTGAAGTCGGTTTTATTTTTTGCAAAAAAGTTTTTATTTTTCACTTTTTAGTGGTTCACATGTGCATACCCTTTCACAGCGTACCAGCGTGATTTTTTGTTATGAACTGGTGTAAACAATAGACAGACATGAGATTTCAGCAATCCCAGTAAGAGACACACATTTGCTACATTTAATGAGGAGTTCCGTTGCCTTTCTCCGAAGTTTTTCATCTAATCTTTACCAAATTTAAATGGGATCACTCCGAGAAAGTAGTCTTTCTAAAACTACCCAAATCGCTTCTGGTGTGCCTATAAAATTTGAAAAGTTCTCTCTATTTCTCCAGGATCCCATTATCAGGATCCTGACTTGATGATTATGGGACCTTCTGGGAAGTATACCCTTTCAAACAATTAAAAAACAAATTCGGTCCAATCATCTTCGAGTAATCGGGGAACATTGAATTGAGAAACTTCTCCTTTTTGAAGTCGGTTAATAACGACGTTATGGTACGTGACCCAAATATCCGGATAGCCTTTAAAAGATTTGGCCGAGTATCGTTAATTTGCTTCTAAGAACTGAAGAGCTCCGTTCCTTTGTTATGGATCCCATAATCAGAACCTAACCAAATTCTCATCAAACTACCCTTGAAGTACCCTTGCCAATAAAATAAAAAAAAACAATACATGTCAAGGTAATAGGCTTATCCCCAATAAATGGAACTTAATACACCTAACTGTCGAAATCTGGGAATATTGTACACATCTGCGTACCCCCTCAGAGCATACAGGCGTGATGTTACGTCATGATGTTGTATAAACAATAAACATTCAAGCGATTGCAGCAGTTACTGCAGATTTGCCGTGTAATTTTGAAGAGTTCCATTGTATATCTCCGAAGATCCGGATCAGATCTTCAGCAAATTAAAATATAACCACACGGGAAGCACCAGCTTTCAAATTAAAAAAGAATCATCAAACTCGGTTCACCCAGTCGAAAGTACTGAGGTAACAAACACTGTCGAAATCTGGGTGTACTGTACACATCTGCGTACCCCCTCAGAGCATACAGGCGTGATATTACGTCATGATGTTGTATAAACAATAAACCTACAAGCGATAACAGCAATCACTGCAGATTTGCCGTACATTTTTGAGGAGTTCCATTGTATATCTCCGAAGACCAGCAGCAGATCTTCAGCAAATTAAAATGGGACCACATGGGAAGCACCAGCTTTCAAATAAAAAAAGAATCATCAAAATCGGTTCACTCAGTCGAAAGTTATGAGGTAACAAACACAAAAAAAAAAAAAAAAAAAAAAAAAACATACAGACGAATTGATAACCTCCTCTTTTTGGAAGTCGGTTAAAAACAGCTCCATTCGGGTTGTCAAAATAGACAGATGTGATTTTAGGTATAAAAATGAGAGAGACAATACAACTCAAATGTCAACTAAGCAGAAAAGTCCTTAATTTGAATAAATTTAACGATTTATAACTTTATGCAACTGATTAATCAATTTGAATTCTATAGCACAGAAGCCAATCACGCACCTGCATGCCTTTTCATTCATCAACATATTTTATGCACAAAAACATTGTACAAAGGCAGATTTAATGTCGTAGGCTTTCTCCACCAGCCTACCTTGCCTTTGTTACTCCTGGCAAACTATTATCGCGATATCAGATTGAATGTCCACTATAAAACAATGGACTGCAAAGGGGAAGCTTTTCAGATGAGGAGGAGGAATAGAGCTATTCATTTTATGTTGCAAAATGTATTGTCATCGAATGGATGGATTAAATTAATGGAGGCTAGAGAAAATAGTGCAGAATAAGTCTTTTATGAATCTTTGATAGGTATTGTCAGCGGGATACCGGATGGATGGAACGATACAATGGATTCGAAAATGAGAGTTGTATTAAATGGAAGAAGTTGAAGGAGAAACTTTGTTTTTTTTTTATTTTTATGTGTTCATTTAGAATTAGAATTTTATGTTTTTTTTATTTTATATTTTAAATATATATTTTATTAATCAATTATTTATTAATAATATAATTTTATTTATTAAAATTAATTTATTATTTTTTTTTTCTTTAAAGAATAACATGTTACATCACGCTTGTAATTCCCGAAGAGTAAGGCAGAAGTGTAAGCACCTAATAGTAGGTACAACCACATTTCGCCAAAAGGGTAGACGACAAAAAAAAATCAAATCATTACGTCAGGTAGATTATTAAAAAATATTGGATCCGTATTTTTTCTTTTGTTACGTAAATCAAAATTGACGAAGATACGACGCCTTTTAAATTCTCCATACGTCACGCCTAGGTATAATTTTTAGCGAATTCTGACGTCACGAGCCCCCACTCCCGAATTTTGATGCGTTTTATCTTTGTCAATATTCATTGATTTACTAAAATAAAAAAACGTGTCCATCATTTTTCAATACTTCAACTGACGGACTAAATGAAATGAATGTAAATGACTAGATTTGCATTTTTTTGATACTGTCGTCATGCCTTTTATGTTTAAATACCATGTAAAACTTTTCCCAACCTGGGAATCGAAACGAGGACCTCACGATCAGCAGTCGCCGACCAATGAGGCAGTCTTCCCCTCCCTTTTTTTTCCGATTGTAAATCATCAAATGACTTCTCCCACGCTGGGCAGGGCGGGAGGGAGTGTCAGTTTTTTACTGACTGAAACCCATCCACGTTCCTTCCTCGCCCTTTATGTTCCGAGGCCACGGTATCTCTTTCGAACTGTCCCGCAGCACCGGAGTCTTACCCACTGCTGTTATTTCTACATAGAAAATCCACGATAAAATGCCCACTATATCAGAATCCAATAATGTTGCAGAAAGAAACCTATCAATTGAACCTGAGATCATTTCTACGTCCACACAGAAATACTTTCCCTCTATGACTGGTAAATAAAACTAAGCCCTTATTTGTATAGAAATATCACATAAGTAATCGAGAGAGCTTAATGTAAGGCGATCATGATTAGCTGAACGATCAAGTGGGCGATGGTATTAGTTTCGTGACGCAAAACTTGCTGAATGACGTCATATTGGCGTGGCGTATGATATGATGTAGATGTTCGGTACCTATTGTAGTTTGAATATCAAAAAATATTAGACCCACATTTTATCGTTTGTTACGTAAACCAAAATTGACGAAGATACGAACGCTTTTAAAATTCTCAATACGCCACGCCTTGGTATACTCCCGAGTTTTTATGCGTTTTATCTTTGACATTAGTCACTGATTTACAAAAACAAAATATTCGTGTCCATTACTTTCCAATACCTAACTGACGAACTAAATAGATTTGCAATTTTTTGACACTGTCGTCATGTCTAGGAGAGAATTTTGAGAAAAGATTCGCTGTCTAATCTTGAGACGAGTCGAAAATCATTTTTGGTAACACAAATTATGGCTATTTAGCACCACAAATTACTGAACACGTTTGACCCAAATGAATTAAAACATCATTCCGTTTTTGTCAATTATTTGAAGATGGCAGAGATAAGATGCTTTTTAAATATGTAGTTTTTTTTTTTCGTTGGCCTATTTTGTCCCACTGCTGGGCAAAGGCCTCCCCCATTTCTTTCCATCTCTCACGGTGTTTTGCCTCCTCTGGCCAATCAGGCAGAAACAATACGTAGAATAGAATTTGTATTTTACTGTTTACGCCAACTGTTTCAATATTTCAGGAGAAAATAAAGATTCATGGAATGAGAAAAATGTTGAGGATGAATATAGATGGCTAGAAGAGTAGACAGACCACTGGATGGAGTTACACAACCCAAAAATCCTTGCCCATGAGAAGCATTATTATAAGAGAATGGTTCGGGAAGCGATTGAGATCAAGAAGTAGGTACCCTAATTTCAATCGCGAAGACGGCTTCAAACTCTCTTCAGCTTGGAATCCAGTGATCACTAAGTGTACTCGTCAAGTGAAATCGCCTCGCGATTGACAGCGTATTCTAGACATTTAAAAAGTAATACCAAGACTTTTTGTAAACCTTTCATATTTCATAAAAGGACACAATATAAAGCTGGATTTTTGTTTTTGTTTTCAGGTGAGATTTTACTAAAATCAAACAAACAAAATTACCTAAACGTAAAAAATCTGTGTGCGCGAAAATTCACGTGAATCCAACTTTTGTTGAGATTTTAAATCTACAATAATGAAACCACAAATAAAAAATATACAGATGAGTTTTCCAACGACGCACTGTATAAACAGTTAAAATATATTCTGTTCAAAGTAAAATATTACGTTTTTCCTCCGCGCGTTGAACAAAATTGGTAGTATAGTATAATCAACTTTGTAAATAATTGTTTTATGTGTTTCATTCTTTATTCACATTTACGGTAGCGGAATGTACACATCCTGTATGTTGGGAATTTAATCTGGTTTTACACGATAGGTTTTTATTTTTGAAATGCTTTTAACAACAACAACAACAACAATCATTTTATTATCAGGCAACTATGGCCCATAGACAAAATACACAAAATAACATATAACAGCAATATCAAATATACTAATACATAATTTAAAAAATAAAAAAAAAACTTCACCCGCGTGGACAACGTAAATCATCCTGGAATGTATAACTGAGATAAAAAGTATTAATATACAACATCATAACGCCTGTAACTCCTGAGGAGTTAGGCAGAGGTGTATCTAATGGTATACTCACATTCAGCCAGTTATGTTTAAGTTCCATCTAATAGGGGGTGAGCCTATTGCCATCAACGGCATAAATGTAGGCTCCGTTGCTGCTACTGAAAAATTCCTAGTGATAAAACCCAATAACTGGGAATCGAACGCATAATTTTATGCTCAGCATCAGCAGAACAGATCGCAATAAGTGCCTTTCTATTTAAACCTTATAAGCAAAAATATTCTAAGAAAAATTTTCGTGTACAATAATCCTAATGCAAACACTGACGTAAAACCCGTCAATTATCAGTAGCAAACCAGAAACAGAAAATGATAACATTATCTTAAGTTTACTCCCTCATTAAGAACAAGTATCAAAACCTCTCACTCTCTCTACTCCAAAGAAAATTCACTAAGCCGCGTATGAACTTCACACAACAGCAAGGATCAAGACTAATTGGTCGTAGTAACAAGGCCTTTGTCATCTAAGATAAATTAATATTATTACGTCACATTAAATCATAGTACGATGTCATTAAAGCAGTTACAACTGCCATGATAAGTAGGTGTTATGAAACTTTTATACGTCTATATTTTTTGGTGAAAAAACGAAATAATAGGTTTAAAAGAATGAGTGATCTGGATTTACCGGCTTTGGCGGCGAAGGAAAGAGGTGGGTGAAAATTAATTTACTTATTTGACTGTCCGTCATCTGCCTAGCCTTTTGCCTTTTATAGTTGGCTTCCAGTCTAAATGAATGCAGTATTTTACATAGGGCAATTGCCTTCTGACCTTCACAACCCAGTTAGTACTGGGTAATACGATATCCCTTGGTAAGACTGGTTGTCAGAACTTCGGGCCTCTGCTTTGCGACTGCATATAACGACTGTCAAAGATCTACAAATGACAGCCGGGCGCAAGTGTTATCATTCAGCCACGAGTTTGTCTGTTTAGTTGACTATCAGTTCCTCTATTAGTTGAGACAGGTACCTTTCCTGAACATAGCTGAGAAAAGGTGCATTCAGATCACACAAGTCTACTGCTAAGTATGGTGTGCCCGGAGATGATTGCCATATTAGTTTGTATCTAAGCCAGGCATCCGTGCGTAGCGTGGCCGTGACTTGCAATGGACATTTAACCAACATTTTTACATACTGACCGGAAAAATCAGCTGCTGTTTTATTAAAAATTGTTTATGGTGTAGAGGATTTAATAAATATAACAAATTTTCTAGTCAAGTTAACGGTTTGCATGTAAATTTCCAATTACCTTACTGGTCTGTCCCTAAAACGTTCGAAACTAAAAAGTGAAACACAAACGAAACTGAAAAAAATATTACAGAGGCCCATGAATTGCTTTTTCTTGTAACCTTAAATTTAGATATATCAAAGTGTCGAAATAAGTAGACTGAGCCATTTTGAGACCGCTGGGGAGGTTTATTTTAGATACAGCCGACAGCACATGTGATTTAGGAGATATATTTATGTAAGCATCGACTTTTCCAAGTAGGTTTTTGGTAGCCAGACTAATATATTGTCCCTCTCTCTCTCTCTATTCTTCAATCTTTGGCCACCCAATTTTTTTTTAATTTGGCGGTTTAGTGTCATGGCTTTCCAGTTTCTTCTGGCCACTTTATTGAGATTGTCTGTCCACCTACTTGCTATCACCATCTGACTAGTGTGGGGCGGGTTTCGTGCATAATTGTATGAAGCTGATTACCAGCATTTTACATGGACGACTAATATTATCTGAGCTCCAGAATACAATTTTATTATGAGGGTATCATGATACCCCTTGGCAAGACTGGTTTTCAGACTCTTGGCACTGAGCAAGAGCACTGTTCAAGTGTTTCATCATTATCAGATTATTAATATTCCCACTGCTGGGCAACAGGCCTCCTCTCTACGAGAGGGAATGGGCTATAAAGGGTGTAAAACACCTCTTCACGAAGTCGAAAGGCACTTGTTCTCCCCATTATTGCGATCATTTTTTTGTTCTACACAATACCTGGGAACCTTCTAGTTACGGAGATACGGGGGGTCAAAGTTACAACTTTTTGACAAGTTTTTTTTTAAATACAAGTTTTTTTTGTAAGATTTTTACTTTAATCACCTCTACGACCCCCGTACTATTGAATCCATCCATCAGCACAATGTTTTAAGTGCGTTACATTGAGTTCTACCACAAAACACGATTTATAACCTCAAGAAAAAAAGTTGTTTCCCAGCAATAATTTTTGCGTAAAGTTACTTAGTTTGATGTACAGAATGCTTGGTTAACGGCTTTGTGATGAGGTGGTTTACACCCTGTATATAATCCACCACTCGGGCCAAGTGCAGATGTCACGTGTCTTTGAATTATGGTTCTAGATAATTATGCGGGTTACCTCACGAAGTTTTCCTTCACCGTTTTGAGACCAGTAGTGATGAAATAACATACACAGAGTAATGTGGCTGTCTTTTTCTGCGGGTTTGAAGCCACAACTTACTGTTCGTAAGTCGGGGCCACCACCACCGGGCCACCGCTGCTCTCAACTGTACTGGTTTAACAGGTTTTTTTAATTTTTTGGCAAAAGTATAACATAACAAACAAAATTTATATTATTTTTAGTCGTTTTGCAAGGAAAGTCATAACAAAGATGGTATTGTCAATAACATTGTTTGTTTGACATACATTGATGTAACTATTGTTAAACATTAAATAAATAAATAAGCTTAGACATATACCATTGTGACGTGAACTAAAAACAGTAGTGGGTGTACATTAATACGCCCTTACCAGACGTAAAGGGATTCGTTATATTTAGTCAGATAAAGATAGTTAGGTACTCTCATCTCATAAAAGATTAACCTGATCTTAGAAGACGTAAGTTCCACCTACGCGGATCTGCAAATAGTCGGTGGATTCGGAATAAAGGTTGGATTCGTTTGCAAGCTTATATTATTACAACAGTATCTTCCGGTAATAAGAATAGCTAAACTATTAGGTTCAGTGAATCGCTAGTCGTAACAGGAATGGACTACTATAAATACAGTTAATTCTGTATCGTATATTATCATTTAGAAAAAAATAACACCTGAAATAGCGATGTAGACGAAGGATGTAGAAAAGAAATCTCTTCTTCTAGAAAACCAAATTACCAAGTTGGTTTTTATTTCGGATTCATAGCTACCTTATTAACATTTAATTTTCAGCTTATGTTACCTGGAGTTACGCAAAGATTCGAAAGTTATAAATTACATCAAAATCGGTTTAGGCATTCAGAACTTATGGTAGAATAAAGACAGTCAAAAACAAAAAAAAAAAATATTTTTGAGCAGTTGTGTAGTAACGGGAGAAGTTCAGACAAAAATACTGATAAGAACACATTATCAGTATTTTTGTCTTACGGTAAACGTGAGAATAAATACCTAAATATGTAATATACACCCATGACTAGTGTCTTTTTATCAGTATAAAACAAATATTACAGATTTGACATAAATGATTCAAAATAGAAGCATAATTTCGTGCACGTTACGTAGGTAGGTGCGAGATGGAAAATTTCAAACTCATTGTAATTATTCTGCCTACTTTTTAACGAATATATAGAGGAAGAATTCTAGTCTAACCGAATGCAGGTGTTTTTTTACTTAGCCTATATTGTCCCACTGCTGGGCAAAGGCCTCCCCCATAGCCTTCCACTCTTCTCTCCGATTAATAGGGACCTAAAAAAACTATTTTGTTCAAAAAATATTTAACGTAAGAAGTTATGTCATGATGAAAAAGTTTAATTTCAATAAACCTTAGTAAACCAATATTAGAAACAGGGTGTAAACCACCTCATCACAAAGCCGTTAACCAAGCATTCTGTACATCAAACTAAGTAACTTTACGCAAAAATTATTGCTGGGATACCACTTTTTTTTTTTTGAGGTTATAAATCATGTTTTGTGGTGAAACTCAATGTAACGCACTTAAAACATTGTGCTGATGGATGGATTGAATAGTACGGGGGTCGTGGAGGTGCTAAAAGTCAAAATCTTACAAAAAAAACTTGTATTTAAAAAAAAACTTGTCAAAAAGTTGTAACTTTGACCCCCCATATCTCCGTAACTAGAAGGTTCCCAGGTATGGTGTAGAACAAAAAAATGATCGCAATGACGGGGAGAACAAGTGCCTTTCGGTTTCGTGAAGAGGTGGTTTACACCCTTTATTGTCCCACTGCTGGGCAAAGGCCTCCCCCATAGCCTTCCACTCTTCTCTCCGATTAATAGGGTCCTAAAAAAACTATTTTGTTAAAAAAATATTTAACGTAAGAAGTTATGTCATGATGAAAAAGTTTAATTTCAATAAACCTTAGTTAACCAATATTGCGAATTAGATATACCTTATTTCATGTTTTAAAATGACCTCTAAACAATTTTGTTAAGGAATCCGCTAACTTGTATTTACATTAAAAAAAGACTAAATTACGACTAAAATTAAGAAATCTATTACTCTTTCAAAAAAAAAACTTATTTCTAAAATTAAAAAGAATAAGCATATTATTTAGTTTCTAACTACCTACCTCCTGTAGGTATACATATTTTCGTACTCCTGTGCCTTTAAAAAGCACTTAACAACCTAGTTTCTTGAAAGCCGCGTTCATGAAAAGGCAAGAATAAAAAAGATTTAAATGGTGACCTAGAACTACCTACAGCCACACACAAAGGTCTAAGTCTCAAGACCTTTATAGAATGACCTAAAAGCGTCGATTCTCCTTACATTATTTTTTCTTTGTTGCCGCCACAATTTCTAACGGCAGTCGATTTTTACTTGTCCGACTAGATTGCTCCTGGAATCGACTTCATTTTTTATTCACACACAAATATTTTATTAGATTACTCCATTTCATTTGATTTTTGGCGAACGAAGGACATGACCTGTGTGAATAATATTAGAACAAAAGTTTCTTCAATAATAAAATGTCCATCGAGGACTCTAGAAAAGTTAACAATTTTGATAAATGGGTTACGTCAATGTCCACTGCTTTTTTGGGTTCCATAACTAAATACATAGGTAAACGGTATTAAACAGTACCTACGCTTGTAATTTCGTCCTGGCCGTCTATCCATAAAACACATAATAAATTGTCATTCATAAATTAAAAAAAAAACAATATATTATTTAAATCCTTAATCATCATTTTCCTGCCCTTATCCCCATTTGTTTGGGGTCGACTCATAGGTTCCATAGTTTTTTATTACTCGTCATCTCATCAGACACCTTTCTTGCCACATTGTCCAGATTGTCCTTCACACAGTCCATCCATAATTTTTTTGGTCTTCGTCTCACATTTATACAAAGTAACTAAGCAAAATAAAGTGGACCGCCATTTTGAATGCAACATCAGGAACTCGACGAACAGCTTACTACGCAGCACTAGGAATAAAATACAAAACAAAACATTGGCTTATCTCATTGCACGTGGGTGGTTATCCAAACCAACGAGCAGCGAGGTGACTTTAAATTGACCACAAGCACAATAATATTAATAATCTATACAGTTTGCAGTCAGTTAGCAACTAGAACTCTGTGGACAGATGCGTTTTAAAACCTTGTATTGGAAACTAGTAGTACCTATAATTGTCGATACATTAAATAAAAAAGTCCTGAATCATTCTAGTGACCCATCAACGCTGAATCCTATGAACTGAATCCTATGAGTATCAAGATTTTGTGTGGTTATACTACAACTGGAGAAACCCGACTACTGAAAAATCACGCTCTAACTAAATTAGGGTTTTACAAGGTAAAATCGACTCTTATTGTTGAAGTCAAATGTAACCTATGTTAATCGGACCTTATTAACAAATCGATTGACACATTATGAAAGAATATACGTAAATACATTTATAAGGTCCATGTTCACCGAGAAGATAACAGTCTGATAATCTAAAACAGCTGTTTAAAACACATTTTTGTATGGGAACATGTCACATTGACAGCTGTTTTTCGATAATCAGACTGTTATCTTCTCGGTGAACATGGACCTTAGACTGCTAAAATAATAACCCTTGGTTTTGGTTTCGCCGTAGTCGGGTAGTTTTACTAATTTGCTCTAGGGTTCAGGAAAAATTCCAATTTTTTAAAGCCGCATTATTTATAAACTCTTACGCGATAGTAGAGAATATAATAGGCTTGATATTTAACTGAAAAAATCTAATTAGTCCGTCACTTAGATTATCAAAAAATATTTCATCCGTATTTTTTCTTTTGTTACATAAACCAAAATTGACGAAGATACGACGCTTTTAAAATTCTCAATACGTCACTGTTTGGCATCATTAGTGTGAGTGAGTACTGACGTCACGAGCCCGTCACGAGCCGCAAAGATAAAACGCATCAATACTCGGGAGTATTGATGCGTTTTATCTTTGCCAATATTCGTTGATTTACAAAAACAAAAAAATACGTTTCCATTATTTTCCAATACTCTAACTGACGGACTAAATAAATTTGCAATTTTTTGATGGTGGAAATTACTAGCCTATTGTGTCGGAATAAGTCACTAAAGCGCCAATTTAAAGAAACAAAAAGACCACGGTTTCCGAACTTTCCATATGTATATTTAAAAATGTCACAGAATAACCTCCCATCTACCATCTCTTACGGGCACGTAACCTGGCCACTCTTCAGTTTCATCAATAACGTCTCTTACATTAAACATCCCTTTCTTAGATTTCTCTTTTACTCTCTTCATATACGCCTTTTTATAAACGTTGCGCCAATCAGATTTATCTGTAATATTCTTCTTTGAAAAATCTCTTCTGTACAACCGAGACCACAAGTTTTCTTCTTTCAAAACTTTGTTCAGCTTCTTCGAAGATTTGGCAACGTTTAAAATATCAGTGAGAGGCAAACCCAATAGAATATGGAATAACGCGTCATCGGGTAACCCATGTAAATTGCTGCACGGTTGACTGTGATAGCTCAATATGCTATTTCTTACGGGGGTAACAATTCTCTCCTTAAGTGAAGTTATCAGTTCGTCTATTTGACAGAATGCAGATGGAATACCAAAGCTAGACGTTGGAAGATGTTTAGTAATAGGCAAACACAAGGAATGTGTTTCTTTGGTCGCGTCGACAATTCCATTGATCAGCATTGTATCATTCAACGTACACACTATTATATTAGCTGGAGTGTCTACAAATGGGTACAAAACAATATGTATTTCATAAACTTGACGCCGTTCTTTTCTTTTTGTCAATATGTAATCAACAACATCAATTTCTGTGTTCCCTCTCTGTACGAAATCATTTTCTTTAATCACTATGAGGAGTAAAGCGAAGAACAAGTCTCGTTTCAAAGTTTCTGGCTTGACTAACGCCTCGATCAATTCGTTCAGTGTTTTGTGGAACTGGGCCGGGATCGCCTTATTCTTGTTCGAAGAGAGGCTACACAACCACTCCATTGTCCCGTCCCTTTCAAGTTTTCCAATGTTTTATTTTATTGCCTATTAAAAATTTCTCCTTGGCTTTTTTGTGATACTTCTTTATCCGCACGTCATCTTGACATTTTGAGATTTTTATCGTTATCTGCTTTATGGCTTTATGAGTTTATAGACGACATTGATTTATGATACGAATAAAAACTTTTTTTCTTTTTCTGCGATCAGTAAAATAATTAATCATTGTTTGTTTTACTTCACAAATGTACATATTAAATACAATTAAATCTAAAAATAAACACGTCTTATTCTAAAAACACGTTTTACCATAAGAAAAGACAATAATTAATTGTCATTACAAGAATGGAGGAAGACGTTGGATTGAAAGGCCTTCCACTAGGTGGACCGATGACCTGGTGAAGGTTGCGGTAATCCGCTGGATGCGAGTCACACGGGACCGGTCAATGTGGGGAAACTTGGGGGAGGCTTATGTGCAGTATTGGATGTCTTTCAGATGAAATGATGATGATGATGAAATATATAAAAGAACTAAATTGTATTAGCTAGTAATTTATATGTAATAATCAAATGCTTCAACAACAATTTATAAGATCTAAAACCAGGCTAGTCTTAACTAAATTAAACACTGAAATCAGTTACAGAATGTTAATCAAAAATTCCTTTGCAAAGGTACACTTTGATTTCAAAATATTTACGAATTAACTAGTGGTACTGAACAGTCAAATTATTGTCTGTAAGATAAAAGATTTCTTAAGTGTCGAGATCCTTTCTGTTTCCCTACATAGTTTCAGCAATTTTCTTAGATGTTTCTCATATTTGCTTCTTATCTTTACTTGGTCGGAGAAAATACAATCTTTCATAATGCTTTCTGATATTGACACAAGTATTACTCGGTGATATTATAGCTTCACGAATGTTTCTATGTTTTATATATTCTTGATTTGGTGGTCTTATCGAAATCTTGGGGGATCGAATCGTCTAGTGAATAATATTATGCATTGGTTTACTGGGGTTTGTCTGGGATTACATTTTCCTGTTGTTTATTTAGTAACTCATTCTATATTAGTCCATTTGGTTTCGTGGTGGCAAACGTTACTACTGGTTCATTCGATTCCTAGGTCGGGAAATAAATTCTAATGCTTTCTATATCCATTTCTCAATTCAGGTAATTTTCAGGTAATAATTTCTTACCTATGATCGATCTTTAGGTTAAGCCGTGCTTGCCTAGGTTGGCTGTGGATGGGTGACCAACCTTTTTTTTTTTTTTGGATTGGAAATCATCAAATAACTCCTCCCACTCTGGGCGGAGCGGGAGGGAGTGTCAGACTTTTACTGACTAAAACCATTCCATGTTCCTTCCTCGCCCTTTATGTTCCGGGGCCACGGTATCTCTTTCAAACAGTCCCGCAGCCCCGGCAGGATGGGTGACCACCCTTACATACCGAGTTTCCTCCGCGCCTCGGAAAGCACGTTAAGCTGTTGGTGCCGGCCGTCATTTGTCCTTTGATTGTCGTTACAGGTAGTCAGTGGCCCAAAAAGTCTGACACCAGTCTTACCAAGTGGTATCGTATTTCCCAGTATTAACTGGGTTGTGGAGGTCAGATAGGCAGTCGCTCTGTGTAAAATACTGGTATTCAGCTGCATCCGGTTAGACTGGAAGCCGACCCCAACATAGTTGGGAAAAGGCTAGGCAGATGATGAATTTCTTGCCTATGAAAGCAAAGCCTTTGGTCTTTCGCCTAATCTCTCCCTGGTCCTATTGGATTGTGTACGAATCTAGACTCCGTGACTGCTACTGAGAAATTCCTGATCGAAAAACTCAATAACACTTTGCCCATCCGGGAATTGAACCCAGGCTTCATGCTCAGCTGTCGGATTGCGTCCACTAGACCAACGTGGCAGTCCACTACTACTATTACTCAGAAGGGTACTTTTAATTACTATCTAATTACTTCTATTTTTAATTAGAACTTTTACTAATCAACAACAATAATTATGAGGGTTATTATTTAATAATCATTTCGTATGAGGACTCAGTAATAAGTTAAATATGGGTTTGATTATTTCCGTGGTAGTGGTGATACTTGACCTACTAAACGTGATTTATATATTATTGATAAACAGTGATTATGAAACCCCGTTAACCATGGACACAGAAGCAATGTTTTCTACAACATTTGTTGCTAGGAAACTTTAGTAACTATGTTGCCAGCATCAGGAGTGCTACGAGAAATGTGAAATATTGCAAACTTTGTTTCCAGTCTTAAAATGTTTTCATTATTTTTCAGCCCAAGCTCGCGAAGAATGGAAGACACCGATGAAAGAAATCGACGCAGCTCTCATAGCGTGTACTTTCGGGAGATTTCATATAAAGCTCCTGTTCATAGCGTTTGTAGGGTTCTTGGCAGGAATTCTGGCCAGTTCTACAACAGCCTATTTGCTGCCTAGCGCAGAATGTGACTTGGAGATGGATTTACTGCAAAAGGGGCTGCTGAATGCCATGCCTTATGTTGGTAAGTTGAAAAACTTGGATTCTCAGCCGCTTGCAAAAGCTAAGTTTGATGATGCGAAGAGTCTGTTTAGGTTCATGGCCCACATCATCATCATTGACCTATTAATGTTCCCACTGCTGGGACAGGCCTCCTCTCTATGGAAGTAATGGGCTATATAATCCACCACGCGGGCCCAGTGCGGATTGGTAGATGTCACATGTCTTCGAATTTATGGTTCTAGGACATGCCGGTTTCCTCACGATGTTTTCCTTCACCGTTTTGAGAGCAGCGGTGATGTAATAAATTACACAAAGTAATGCGCCTGCCTGGGTTCGAACCCACGACTCACTGAACGTAAGTCGGGGCCGCCACCACTGGGCCACCGCTGCTCTGCATGGCCCACATATGATAAGTGTATATTTAGGATACGATGGGACTGACATACGCATTGCGGTTGTAAATTTCCCTAAGTAAATAAAGAAGAAAAAAAAAAGCTAAGTGTTCATTTAAAGCCTTTGCACTTGTTCACATCGCGCTACATCTCTCTTATGTTGTTTCGGATAAATGGGAGTACCTAAGTGAAATAAGAATGCATACCTAATACCTTTGTTTGAATGAGGAGGCGGAGCTGGTGACTAAATAATACCAGCTGCTCGGGTCAGTCTTTAGGTTAAATCTGTGGATGGGTGACCACCCATTACATACCGAGTTTCCTCCGTGCCTCAGGAAGAACATTAAGTAGTTGGTCCCAGCTGTCAGTTGTAAATCTTGGACAGTCGTTACAGGGGTTCATTGTCACTAGTACCATTAACAGTTCCATGATGGAACTAGTGTTGTTTTTTATTATCGGTCGGGTCATTTAGTTCCCTTCAATATGGTTGAATTGAATGGCGCTGATTCATGCGTCATGTTCGTGAACGGGCGCTGTCAGTCGGGACTGGTCATCTCTTAGCTGCCGTGGATCATTTGAATTGGGTGCTTTATTTTTAATTGTTGATTTATTTATTTTTACTCTGGACGCTCTTATTGTGCACGTCTTTCTACATCGTTCTCACATATATGTATAATCTCAACATGAAAGATGTAACCAAGATTTTGTAACAACATTTTTGATTGAAAAGAGTGTCCATGGAGTTTCTTGCCCGTTCTTCTCCATAGAGATCTACGCTAGGGAATGGGCAACTACAGTACTTTCTCAAGTTATTATGCCTTGTGTTTGTGACTGTAGCTTCGCTTTATTTTTCGTTTTATCGACATTCAAAAGTGCCGTAATGGTCTAGTTGAAATAAATGATTTGAGTTTGAGTTTGAGTTTGAATTATCACTAGTTCCACTAGTAACATTAACAGTACCACGATGGAACTAGTGTTGATTTTTATAATCACTAGTTCCATTTTGAAAGAATCTGAAAATAATGGAACTAGTGTTGATTTATTTTTATCACTAGTTCCACTAGTAACATTAACAGTACCATGATGGAACTAGTGTTGTTTTTTATTATCACTAGTTCCATTTTGAAAGAATCTGAAAATAATGGAACTAGTGTTGATTTATTTTTATCACTAGTTCCACTAGAAACATTAACAGTACCATGATGAAACTAGTGTTGATTTTTATAATCACTAGTTCCATTTTGTAGTCAGTGGCTCAAAAAGTTCGACAACCAGTTCTACCAAGGGGTATCGTTTTACCCAGTACTTACTGTGTTGTGGAGGTCAGATAGTCAGTTGCTCCATGTAAGATACTGGTATTCAGCTGCATCCGGTTAGAATGGAACCCAACCCCAACATAGGTTAGAAAAGGCTAGACAGATGATGAGATCTCGGAGATCAGATCAGGATTATACTCACTATAAATAAATATATTAAAAACGTGGTCTCCAAAATTCAAGTTTAGAACTAGAAAAATAACCAACATATGAACAGAAATATTTCCAATATTACCGAAAACATCACTAAAGTAAAGGCACAGGGTGAATTTATAGCGCCAAGACATAAGCTAGCTAATGGAAAAGTAGCACCTGGACGTAAATTTATAGCTAAAGGGACATGAGCCGAGGTCGAGCGTAGAAGGAATGGCAGCAAACCGCAGGTAGGGTATAGGTCCCTCTGCTGGCGAATAGCGAGCTAACGAGTAGAAACAAGTTGGCGAGCAAAAAGCAACGAGTGTGTAGGTAGTTCTGATAATTTTGTCGCTGGATCATTACCGAGAGTACCTACGTTGCCAGTTGCCACCGCTATTCGTTGCGGAATCCAAGACAGTTAAATTGTTTCTCTGAGACTTCGTCGAGCTTCACTATTCTGGTGGTTGCAACTATTGATTCTGGATTATAAGAGTTGCAATGGTTTGGGAAACGAGTGGCGGCTTGTCCCAGGAAAACATTCCGTCACTTAATAATCGACTGCTTACCAAGCGAGCCCTTATCGAGTTATTAAATGCATGCATCTCTTTGCATGAATCATTTAGATCCAATGTCTGTACATTGGGTCTAAATGATTATATTGTACTCACTTCCATCCGTCCCTATGCCTTTATAGGGCCAGATAGGAAAATTAGTGGATGGCACAAATCTAATTTCATCCTCCCTCATATCATTACTTGTGCAAAAAATATACAATTTATCAAGTCGCTTCCTCGTCAGCTAGTAGTGCGACAGGTCCCTAACGGTTGCGATCGATTCGAATGCATGATATATGAAGGTTGAAGTATCGGACGTTCCAGTTCTTGCACCAAAGAGAATTAGAACGACTCAACTGACGAGTTAATTGCTTTGGTTTATAGAATTTTGTTTTTGTGGTCGCAAAACTGATATAATTTACGTAGTCTTTAATCCTTAATGGATAAGGTAGAAGTGAGCTGACAGTACAGATTTTGCGTACGGACTTACAAATAAGTATTTAACGCTTCCGCAAGATTTCGCAAGATTTCCACATTTGAACATTTGATCATACGCGAGTACTACGGTCATCGCTTTAATGATATATTTCCAGAAACATTTTGCACTTGTTTTTTTTTATTTAACGGACTTTAAGACGCCTGCGGAGCATGCGTATTTCATACAAACGTAATACCAAAATAATTTGTAAATTAAACATATTATTCTTAAGGTAGTGTGTATTTATTTCGATTGAATTACAGAATATCTAGGTTCCCAAATATATATTTTGATTGGACACTGATTATAACAAGAGTTATAAGAAAAAAAAGTTTTCTATGGAAATTTTAAATTCCTCATATCTCGTCTTTGTACCATTGTCCTCTCAAAAAATATATTTGGGAACATAGATATTCTGTAATCCAATCAAAATAAATACACACTACCTTAAGAATATGTTTGATTTACAAATTATTTTGGTATTACGTTTGTATGAAATACGCATGCTCCGCCGGCCCCTTAAATAGTGTGTTAATACTTTGGTAATTTGTTTTTCAGGAATGCTCCTATCATCAGTGATAGCAGGTTTTCTAACTGACGCATTTGGACGGAAAATATTCTTAGGAGTTGGTTTCCTTGGACTGTTCATTTGCCAACTAGTTGGAGGTTCCAGTCAGACATTTGAAGTACTGGCCACTGCTAAGTTTTTTGAAGGATTATTGTAAGTATTTGTAATATTCCATATATGCATCGTCACAGTAAGAAAACGATGTCCAATTATTTCCGTGTCGACGGTAATTTTATTGGACCGACAAATATTTTTAGACTGGTTTTAAAATATTGTTTGATGAAATTATTCATCCGACATTAGTTTTTTTTCACTGCTGGACCTACAATATTATAGTGCTGTAAGACATGTTTTTTCGACATAGACGAAGTCGTAGAAGCTGGTATACAATACAACTAGCTCTCGAAATAAACTTACCATTATTTATAATGAGATTTTCGTGTAGGAAAGTTTATTAATTTCGCCAGTAATAAATCAAACACATGACCAGTCAACACAGTGAACGGAAAGTAATTTACATCAATCCTGTAATTAATAGGATTTCCATAATAATTATCTATAGAAAACATGGCAAACATAACATATCCTTTCAATAAAATGTAATTAATTCGCGCAATCAATGTCGTGTGAAAATTTTATCAACGCAAGCGTTCAATCGTGGTTGGATTATTCAATTTAATTTATGATCAACACATAATATTCTTTTGAAAGCATTACATCAATAATTCATTATTGACGAAGTTCCATTAAAAATATCAAGTTTACATTAACCTGCGTTTATTTTAAACGCAGTTGTTTATTTACTTCATTTGCAGATACGAGTATTTCCATACTTTGGGCAATTTTGGTTGTTCGTGAAAGTCTCATTACTAAAGTTCATTTTAATTAGAAACATTCATCAGGAAAAATCATAAGACGAGATACAAAACACAGTAAAAACTAAAAAAAAAACTCATTAACATTTTACATGGAGCGACTGCCTATCTGACCTCCACAACCCAGTTAGTACTGGGTAATACGATACCCTTGGTCAAACTGGTTGTCAGACTTTTTGAGCCACTGACTACTTGTAACGACTGTCAAAGACCTACAAATAACAACCTGAACCAACAGCTTAACGTGCTTTCCGATGCTCGGTATGTAAGTGTGGTCACCCATCCACAGACCAACTTAGGCATGCACGGCTTAACCTAAAGATCGGATCGAGCGGCTGCTTTTATTAAGCCACGAGCTCCTCGACGTTTAAAAAAGTAGCCTATATTTTTTTTAAGGCTGTCTATATCTTCGTCAAGATCCAGATCCAGATCCGTTCAGCCATTCTAGCGTAATTAAGTAAAAATCATTAAACTAAACTTCATATTTATAATAGTTATAACATTACATTCACATTGGACGTAAATGGTCTAAGACCTGAATTATGGTCGAGCTTCGATCGGTCGCGTACGGTCGGTCGTAACGTCAGCGAGAACAAAATACGGTTGTTGGTCGCCGCTGACGTCAACATCGCAGGATGGTGCTATCTAAAAAGCAATGTAAACTCGGACGCGACTATTGATCGAAGGACGCGACCGACCAAGCGCGACTGACCGTCAGTATGACGATAATTCAGGCCTCAGCAATGGTCGTAACCAAAGACAGAGTTTCACGGTCTAAAAAGTTTTGTTTTGTTGTTACAAAATTAATGTCTAGGCTAAGTTTTCTTCAGACATGTCTTGGTTTCTTAGACCTTTATTCAGTAATTTTTCTTTACCGTTTTTGTCTACGAAGGAAGACTTGGAATTCCTCTCATTGTTTCGGCACAAAAGAATAATGTTTTAACCTTACTGTAATTATTTCGTCACAATAGAACATTCTTGATTTCTCAAGACACGGTTGCTATTTTAGCTGGCTTTAAAATGAGTAAAGACTCATTTTAACAAAAAGTTGTTTGATAGTTGAAAGATTATTTATATTAATTAAGATAGATGAGGTTTGAGTTAATAAGCTTCTCAGTTCTTGACTAGCATTCAAATTATTCCGTAGGTATCGTAAAATTGTTGATCTTCACTGTCTTGTTGTTATAATTAACAAAGCGATCATCGCCCGAACACGCGAACGTTGCGTTAATTTTTTTTGGTGGACTGTAACTACACGCCAACAAAGGCCCATTCCGTTTTTCCCAAACAAACGTAATGTATATCCTTACCCTGTACTAACCAAAGCACGATCAAAGGTTCCTATCGTCTGTAAATATCTGAGAGCCTTTTCATAAAGCACTGTTGAGTCTGCTCCGCTTTTATCAATTTCATCTTTGTGATTACTTTTAAGATTGTTTTCTGTTTGGTTTGCAGTATTCTTATCAAACACTAGCTGTCCCATGAGATCTTACGTTATATACTAAAACCTTTCTCTAAAACCATTTCATCCATGGGTAAAAACAGCATGAAAATCGATGCAGAAGTTTTTAAGTTTATCGCGAACAGACAGGTAGACGCGGCGAGGACTGTCTTTTATAATATATAGTGACTGTCTTCTGCCCGCGACTTCGTTCGCGTGAATTTCCCGCTTGCAACATTTCTTATTGCTGCTCCGCTCCTATTGGTCATAGCGTGATGTTATATAGCCTATAGCCTTCCTCGATAAATGGACTATCCAACACAAAAAATAATTTTTCAATTTGAACCAGTAGTTCCTGAGATTAACGCGTTCAACCAAACAAACAAACAAACTCTTCTGCTCTACAAATTAAAGTATAGATGGATTCTAATTCATCTTTTTCTTTCCCAGATACGCCACAGCTTTCAGTGCCTGTGTATCATTGACTGCCGAGTTCTCTTACTCCAGCATAAGAGATCGTATGCTGCTAGTCCAATCTTCATTTATAGCTGTATCTCATATCGTCATAGCAGCCATGTCGTGGGCGATCTTAACGAATGATTGGAAAGTTTCTTTCTTCGATGAAAAATTTGGTAAGAAAATGTTTATTTTAGGAATACTTGGCGTTATCTAGTAATATCGATGGCATATTAAGTTCGACTCATAGAAAAGCATTGAAATGTGAGCTTTATATCGTGATATTTACGGTGGAATTTTCTACTTTACGAGTACTTTAAAAGTGTGTGCTCTTATTTCATTTGCTGGGAATCGAGTGAAATCGGCGTCGAGTTTTTGTAATATGGCCTGTATTTTGACTGAGTTATTTTTCTATGTGACACGTGTTTTGCACTTGTAGATATTAATTATTTACTACTGGATCCAAAACCTACTGTAAATAGCTCGCTGCTACTAAATATTCATAGTTGTTACGGGTCTAAGGGTCTCATCAGACACCTACTTTCTTACCATATCAATCCTTTACACAGTTTATCCATCGGTTCTTTAGGCTACCTCTACTCTTACACCCATCCACATTCACAACTAAACATGCAAAACTACACCCACACCTCTGAAAAATAGACCTGCGAAAGCATTTTTTTTTAAACGGAATAAAAAAGAAACGCCGCAATGGTCGCTACTGTCAAGCTTCCACACATTCGTCCTTTCTCTGCCCTAAATTCACACAAAAAAGGAGGTCTTTACCTCAACGAAACTCCTAACACGGCTTTAAGCCTAAAGTACCAACATAACACACTCCAGGTTAAGTTACTAAGCATGTTTGCTCAGACCTCTAACAATAAATCCCAACAACAAAGGACTGAACTCAAAAAAAGGGATTTTGCTCAATCTTTTTGAAACCGTAATTGTGCCGAAATTTCTCTCGATTTTTCATGTTTGAAGTAAAGGTGTGATTTCATTGCTGCGTAAATTGTACAGGTTAAGGTGAGGATGCTGCATAGTTTTTCGGTTTTGTTTGTTTAATTCGGCAGTTTAAAAAAAAATCTACATTATGTTCGAATTTGCTGCACCATTGTGCCAAACTATGCGTACCTAAGTACATGTGTATCACCCGTAACCAATACCGACACCGACCGATACCGTACCGATATTGAGTACAGTGGCGAGTTAAACAGAAACAATTTACCTCCCAAGTACTATAACAGGCCAAGTTCTCTGTCTACACTGTCTCACAACTTTACTCGACACATAAATTAAAGGTAAAGACACAATGCGTGTTAGCTGCGCCAATTTGTTTCATTTACCATCCACGCATCTGCATGTAGCATAGCTCCGCATCAATGGAACTGCGCCTTAATTCAAACATTTTGTTTCAACCTTCCAGTACTTAACACATGGAACTTTTATCTTTACATAATGTCGTTATGGGCTTTGGGAGCCTTTTTGATGTACGTGTTCTGTCTACCCGAGAGCCCGAAATATTTGCTGACGCAGACAAAGTATGATGAGGCGAGGGAGATACTGATTAAAATATATATGGAGAACACAGGGAAACCTGCTGAGACTTATCCGGTAAGAGATTTTAATTGGCAATTAGGGTACCTGCTTTTTGGTATATTTTTTGCTTTGTGTTTTTAAAGGTTACCGTGGGATTTTCGGTTTTGTCTGTGTGTGTTTTTACGGACGTTTTTCTCAGTTCTGATTTTCATGTTGGTGGGTAGATTATATATTATATAATAGACAAAAAAAAAACTAATAAGCCAGATAGGTTTCCAAAAAATGTTGGACACATAAGTTTTCTTTTTTACGTAAACAAAAAATGAAAACGATACAGTGCATCGAACATTCGTGTGACGTCAAATTTTGCAAGGGAAAATGACGTCACAATCCCCCACTCCTGATCTTTGTCGAGTTTTATCTTCGTTAATTTTGATTAATTTGACTTTTTTTTGCCAGGAATCATCCCCATTGCGTGGCACTGTTCTTGTAAAAAAAAATGTATGTTAAAGAAAAAAACATACACCGACCCTAAGTTATTTATGTGAAAAAACATGTTCCAGAATAGGTTTCCAGATATAGCTTCTTGAACACCGCACACCGCATCGGTCGTCGGTGTATGGACACGGCTTTTTAAAAAAAAATTACATGACTATGGATACTTAGGGATCTAATTTCTTTATATGATGTCACTATTTAAACCACCCTGTGACTCATTAACTTGAAATTGTCAATTGGTCCATTTTAATTAACTTCAAATACGTTATGCAACACAATCATTAAATCGGTCGAAGCCCTTTAGAAAGTTTATAAATTAATTTAAAGAAAACATTTTACACTAAAATTATTTAATTTTGAAATGTCCTCGTCGAGTAATTGTTACCTAAGAATTGCTGAGACAATTTCAATATCAAAGAGACTTTATTACAAGATTTGGTGTGCGTTAATATAAATGTTTCAATTTTCTAAATAGGGTTGTCACTGTTCGTTTTATTGCTAGATGTCAACGTCTAAACGTCACTTCAAAGAGTGAATTTATTGTCATTTGAAATTGCATTATTTTAATTGGACGTCTTTCCCTCATTCAGATTAATAATAATACTTTCAGTAGTTTATGCAGGGGCCCGAACTACTTTTACTAATGGCCTGAATCATCCAACTGTTGGGCAAAGGCCTCTACTCCTTTTTTTTTCAGATGGGAAATTATCAAATGACTCCTCTGGGCGGAGCGGAAGGGAGTGTCAGACTTTTACTGACTAAAACCCATCCATGTTCCTTCTTAGCCCTTTATGTTCCAGGGCCGCGGTATCCCTTTCGAACAGTCCCGCAGACCCGGCACACGAACGCGCCTAAGGCTTCTCCTCCTGGCTTCCAGTTCTTTCGGTTCAGATTTAATGTGGGAAAGTGTTCGTTGCTTTAGTGTACCTCGTTTAATACTAGGATAAATAATTTCTTACATAATTCACGAAAAAGGCTTGAATTCAAACTATAATTACTTCGGTCTCAATCGGGACTTTTAAGCTTGCGTGGTCTGAAAGTGTTCTTTATTAAAAAAATATATATATATTTAAAAAAAACTTTAACAGGGCTTCTGGGGTCAAATGCTAAACTTTCAGATGTCGTTATCATTGACAACCCCATTCCGAAGTCAGAAATTCAATTAATATACCTTTTGCACTTTACAAATTGTTGTTTATTACAAATTGAAGTACATTACTCCGTTTGAAGTAGATTCAATATATAAGGTGTTTTAAAATGAGTGCGAAGATTATTTTAAGTTTGATTGAAATTGAAAAGTTATGTTACTTAGAATTTATTGGAAAGATAGCACTTAGATTTTAGTCTTAATTATTGGTTTATTGCGTGATCAAAATATTCGTACAATATTATGAATATAAATAAAATGATTTTTCCTTTCTGAAAATGATAATGTCCATCTACCAAATGAACAGTTGCAAGGAAAAAATCAGTTTATTACGAAAGCCTCGTATTAAATAATACCAGTAAATATTACGGCGGAAATATCTTGCGATTATAACATACTGCCTATTATGACACCCAGAAAGAAAATCAAGAAGGTTCAGTTCCAACAACAAGAATTTAACGGTGAATGCTTATATTTTAAAAGCATTTTTGATTGATGAAAATATGTGAGCTTTGATATGCGACAGTCACCTATGTAACTCTATGAAAACGGACACAATTGGTAAGCTATCAATGGAAACTTTATTATAGCCATTTTTAATATAGAATACAAAACTTACTAGCGGCTAGTAAATTATTAAACTTGAAAAAATATATACTGAAACCGGCTAGTAACTAGCCGGTTTCGGTAGGTTGCTATCTTTGTGTGTTTGACATTTTACTTACCCACCGGTTAAAAACAAAACGTCACAGAAAAGCTTTCTTTCATTTTTCTATGAATCAAGTGACAGGTGGGTGACGCGGATGGGATATTCTTTGTTTTTAAAAACACTGAAAGCTTCGGAAGAAGGCATATTAACAAAAGGTTATACGTAAGTAAGTTATAGACAAAGGCTGTTACAGTAAGGCGATTTTCACACGATACCACGCACTGGTCCGCGCGGTCGTGCGGTGAGTGGCATTGCAGCATTGGTTTGTATGAAATCCGTTTATGCCTAAGGGCTAACTTACGGAGAGGCGCGGTGTCATGTGCTGCGTTGTGCGGCGGGCAGTAAATTCCGAGATTATTCCGATGTATGACAACGTTTACAGAGAAGCAGTTGTATGCACGCTTGCTTGAAAAGCAGCTAAAAAGATGACGCATGAGCGGTGTTCTAGTGTGAGTCAAGCTTTACATGCAGCGGAGCCCACAAATGCCATCGGCGTGACCGCAACTCGTGCGCGGATCACTGAGGCATAGAAACCAGTCAGACAGACCTCAACGATACAATAAGCATGACGACAGTATCAAAAAATTGCAAGTCTATTTAGTCTGACGTCAACTGACGTTAGAGTATTGGAAAATAATGGACACGTAGATTTTGTTTTTTTGTAAATTAATAAAAATTTCGGAAGATAACACGCGTCAAAGATCATAAATGGGGGCTTGTCACGTTTCGGTAAAAAATGTACTCAAATGTGACGTCTCACGAGTTTTCGACGCACTGTATCTTCATTTCTTTTTAACGTAAAAAAAATACGTTTCTAATTTTTTTTGGAAATGTATCTGACGGACAAATTTGTTGTTTACTTAAACTTCTGCACAAATCAATATAGTGGCTTGCGTGTAATATTGTATCCATTTGTAAAAATTATTCCGCCATTCGCTCGCATCATCAACTTGAGTTATTACATCGATAAATATGTGGAAACTCCACTTATTATGACGATATTTCCTGATTTTTGTATCGTTGCTATGTCATGGTAAGGTTGTCCTAGTTTTTTTTGCGTGTAAACTGAATTACCGATGAGTTTAATGGGAGTTTTCTTTGAAAGCTTGATTGTGATTAACGATTCGCTTCGAGTAATACAATGTTGGAGGAAAAAAACGTTATGTGCATCAGAACATAACGTTTTTTTTAGGAAGGGGTTTAATTCTTTAATACAGTTAACAACAGTTGACTGTTAATTAAAACCCTTTTAGATAAAGAGTTTATTATTTTGCAAATTAAAAAACATATGGCAACGGGTATTTATCGCGAACTTTACCTTTAATTTAAGCCCGACGTTTCGACCGGATTGCACCAGCCGTGGCCGTGTTCGTCACCGTTTGCGATAAATACCCATTTCCATAAGTTTTCTAATGTGTTCTGATTTTAAAAATTGCTTGTATTTCAATTTACTTTGTATATTACTTGTACTACTACTACTACTTACTTTACTTTTTTTTTTCTTTACTTACTTTTATTTGTTTCGGAGGTAAGAACAGGTAAAAGTATGACTTTCTCCATTAATAGAATTCGTTTCGACAGTAATTACGTCCAAATTATGTCTATTCGACATCATCTGTCTACTCTTGTCCCTTATTACACTTTTTTGTCTACCATTCAGAGCTATCAATAGTCACGCTATCATTTACTCCTTTTTCTTTTACAAAATCCATCCATCGTTTATTTCTGTTTTCATAATAATACTACTGCCTCGTTGGTCTAGTGGTTGCAAGCGTGACTGCTGGACGTGAGGTCCTGGGTTCGATTCCCGGGTGGGGCAAACTGTGATTGGATTTTCCTGAAGGAATTTCTCAGTAGCAGTCACGGATATTGTGCCCAATTGGTGACAAATAGGCTTGCTCCTTTTATCTGGGGACTTACAAAATGTATCTAGCCAAATGTGGGTGTACCATTAGCTACCTCTGCCGAACTCATCTATGTCTGGTTGATGACAAATAGGCTCGCTCCTTATAACACGGGACTTAAAAAAGCGGCCAAGTGCGATTCGGACTCGCCCATGAAGGGTTCCGTAGCAGCAAGTAACATAATATCAAAGTTACGATTTTACGATTTATGACGTATTAAAAAAAAATACTTACTAGATCTCGTTCAAACCAATTTTCTCTGGAAGTTTACATGGTAATGCACATCATATATTTTTTTAGTTTTATTTTTCTCTTATTTTAGAAGTTACAGGGGAGGGGGTGGTCTCTCGCGCAAACTATTTAGTTTAGAAAAAAATTATATTAGAAACCTCAATATTATTTTTGAAGACTTATCCATAGATACCCCACATGTTTGAGTTTGATGAAAAAAATGTTTTTAAGTTTCAGCACAAAGTATGGGGTACCCCAAAATTTTTTTGTTTTTTTTTTCCATTTTTGTGTGAAAATCTTAATGCGGTTCACAGAATACATACATTTACCAACTTTCAACAGCATAGTTCTTATAGTTTCGGAAAAAAGTGGCTGTGACATACGGACGGACAGACAGACAGACATGACGAATCAATAAGGGTTCCGTTTTTTGCCATTTGGCAACGGAACCCTAAAAGCACACCTGGCACACCTCTAACCTTTGTGAAATCCAGATGTGATGTTATGTTAGTAAATATTTTGTTTTTATCCATTTCAGTACTACAACATTTGGAAGGACAAGAATAAGCACTCAATAGACGAGACACCCGAACACCACGTAGAGACGAACATTCGGCACCAAATAGTGGAGGGCCTTTATAATGTCAAACCGATGTTCCAGAAGCCGTTGGTAGTGCATCTGGCTATGACGTGCTTCTCTAATTTTATTATTATGGCTATGTGAGTATTTTAAATCTGTCTTATTAACTGGCAGATAGAGTACGGCCTAGACTATATTTGGCCTTTTGTAACGAATCTAATTTTTTTATTTATTTATTTATGTACATACCAAATACTTGCAAGGACAATATATTAACATAGAAGAGCACAAAGGTAGGTATGTAAGTTTTATTAGGATTTTTGAAAAATCTTAGTTTTTTTTATATTGAGAGATTTTGATTTTCTCTCTCAGTGAACACATACTGAATTTACAAATTTTCAAATTATTGCTTTATGTTTATTTTTTTTTAGTTTTGTTAAATTGTTTGTAACAAGTAGGTACAATCAGTAACATCCATAGACATATACATTTTTAAAATTGTATAATTAGTGTAAAACGTGGGTATTTTTAATTAAAAATCGACGTACTTACTTACGTCACTATACGTATATTACACCACACGCTTCGTGGCCTCCAATGACCTATTTTATATTATTTGGCCTCTGATATAGGAAGTCAATTATTTTTTAAACGAGTAAGCAGTAATTAAAAAACAATTTCATTATTTATTTTTTAAGAGATCGTTTATTTTTTTTTCAGTTCTATTTAACCGGTTAAACGATTTATTTGTTGAATAAACAATTCCTGTTTATTTTTTAAACTTTCACGATCAGAACACATTATAAAACATATTAAGACGGGCATTTATTGCGAATTTACCTTTTATTTTAAGCCCTTAAAATAGAAGGTTAATTCGCGATAAATACCCGTCTTCATATGTTTTATAATTCCTGTTTATCTTTATCAATCAGAAAGTTAAACAATGTATATGGACGAGGAGCCATTTAACAAGGCATTCAACCTTCTAAAATACCCTGTTTGGAACTACAATACACAATTAGTGTGTAGTGTGTCACAATTAGTGTAGTGAGTGGACCATTGATTGTATGCGACCAGAATATCATGCCTTTGTCTGCCACTAAAGCTGATAGAGCCTCTATCAGATGCTAGCCTCGAGTAAAATGATTCACTCGAGCTATGTTCATTTTGTCACTCGAGCTATGTTCATTTTGTTTCATTTTACGTTATTGCAACTCTGACTAAATTACATACATACATACAATGAGTCCGTTTTACCCTTTACGAAGCCGTCAATTAAGCACTCTGTACATTAAACTAAGTAACTCTGCACAAAAATATTGCAGGAAAACAACTTTTTTGTTGGGTTTAAAAATATGGTTTACGGTACTCAATGTAATGCACTCAAAACATTGTGCTGATGGATGCATATAAAAGTACAGGGGTCATGGAGGTCTTTCAAGTAAAGCTTAAAGCGACTAGACGAGCTAAATTAGCAACTCTATTTGTGGTGGTTCAAACTTCGTGTGAAATGTTGTTAGAATAAAGTTCAAATCAGCTTGCACTACAAAGTGGTTGTTGTTGTTATTGGACTAAAAAACTAAAACATTAAAATGCTAATATATTGCTTGTAGAATTATTTGCCAAAAATCTAATGCTAATAATATTTTGCTTGCAGAATTATTTGCCAAATGATCGCATGCTTTTTTTTTGGTTGAAATAAATTTTTAGAGATTATTTCGTGTTTTTAGGGTTCCGTACCTCAAAAGGTAAAAACGGAACCCTTATAGGATCACTTTGTTGTCCGTCTGTCTGTCTGTCTGTCTGTCTGTCTGTCTGTCAAGACCTTTTTTCTCAGGAACGCGTGGAGGTATCAAGCTGAAATTCATATCAAATACTCAAGTCTATGGTCTCTTGGAGCTGTGAAAAAATCAAACTTCTAAGTCAACGCGATCAAAAGATACTCCCGTTTATGCCGCAATTTTTCGACACTCGCAAGGGAATCAAAACCTACAGGGTACTTCCCGTGAACTCAGAATCTTGAAATTTGGTACGAAGCAACGTCTTATAACACAGATAAAGGAAAAATTGCGAAAAGCATAAATTTTTAGTTACATCATATAATAAAAATATTTTTAATAATTTTAAACTTATTACCCCTTTACTCATGAACGCGTAGTGGTATTATATTGAAATTCTTAACAAATACTCAAGTCTATAATATCTTTAAGCTGTAACAAAATCAAACTTCTACGTCAACGCAATCAAAAGATACAGCAATTAAAGCCGCATATTTTGAAACTCGCAACTACTCGCAAGGGAATCAAAACCTAAAGGATACTTCCAGACGACCTGGAATCTTGAAATTTGGCATGAAGCAACGTTATAAAGTACACATATAGGAAAAATTCCGAAAATCTTAAATTACCATAACTTTTATTTATATACCTACAGGTTTGTACGGAACCCTCGGTGCGCGAGTCTGACTCGCACTTGGCCGGTTTTTTTTTATCGAGTCAAATTAATTGTATTATGTTTTCAAAACACTATCATACTAGCATATATCCTGAAGAGTATTATATATTTTTCTGGTTCTGTATATTGCCGTGAATCATGTACTTTTAGGCATTATAAAACACGTGTTTAGCTCATGTAGTCGCCTTAAGTACAGTGGTCATGGAAGTATTTCAAGTATAGTATTAAAACATATATAAAATAAAAAAAACTTGTTTTCAGCTATCACGGTCCACAACTAAACTTAAAATGTCATTTACTGGAAATCTTCCGTGATTTTTATTGATATTGAGCGCAACAGCGTCGAAATATTGGGAGCTTAATATCAATAAAAATCTCGGAAGATATCCCGTAGGTGACAATTTAAGATTAAAAAAAACTAGTGATGTGAAAAAGTTGGATAAATATCTCCGCAAGTAGAAGGTTCCCAAGTATGGTACGGAAAAAACTACGTAGCGCAATGTAGGGGAAACAAGTGCCTTTGCCTTCGTAAAGGTGAAAGCGTCAGGGTGGCCCGTGAAATTCAAATTTTCTTACGTTTTTTGTAATTTCCAGGGCAGTGCTAAGTTGTATGTTGATAAACATATCGGTCGCGACTGTAAGACGTATGAAGTCACAGAATTATAATCATCAAAATCATCAATACAACCCTCCAAGTTCATAAGAGTCGAGGAACGAATTTTTCACGGTCAAAGTCGTTCCTCGACTTTTTTATTTTAATCTAGTGTATTCACCTAAGTAGTGGTACAGAAAATGAGACTTTTATTTCTAATTCCCAGGTACAACGTCTTAAGGCTCTGGTTCCCACAGTTATCAGCCATCGTTGAACACAATCCACTGCAGGAAGGTCAAGATCTGTGCTCCGTTTTAGACACATACACTTCTAGCTTGAAACCTGTTATACATAACTCGTCTTATATACAAGAAGTTTGTGTGCCTGTAAGTATAATTTTGTCTGTAAAGTAAGTTTCTAGAATATCAATAGTTTTAGATGTATCTACAGTGCTATGAGAATGCCATATTTGTAAACATTTGTGAAATAAACACAGCCAGGCAAGGCGCCAAAAGATCCTTGCACAGTTCTATCGCTACTTAACTGTAACAGTTTGTAAGATCACTCTTCAACAGCTGTACGGATTTGAGTAGAAGTAAACAAAGATAGAGTAGAAGGTAATAATTTAGAATAATTATAATAGGGAAACTAGACCTACTGCTTCGCCTGCGTAGAGATCGGTAATTATCCCGCGTATATCGTAATACTTAGATAAAAAGATATTTCAGGTTATAAACTAGCTCTGCGCCAAATTTCACCCGTATCCGTTCAGCCGTTACGGCGTGATTGAGTAACAACAAACATCCAAACTTGTGCATTTAAATAGTATCTAATATAAGTATTAGTAAAGATACACGTAACTTATATAAAAAGCAATTTAATGAAACCATTAAGATGCGGGTGAACCCACGGGCTTTTACTACAACACATTATTTTACTCTCTTTCACTTAACTTCATCAATCAATACGATAGCGATGGTCAATAACCTTATTTTAATTCCAACACGATCAGTCGAGTTTATTATTCCACGGAAATTACCATTTAGTGAAACTACGTGGAACCTGAAAACGAGGTCAAGAATTTCATGAAATACAATGTTACATATTAATTAATCAGGAGTAATTTGGTCGCTGTCACTTCGAGCGTCGATTGCTGGCCCAGATACGATTGTTGAGTTGGAAAAGGACACAAGGGTAGCAAGAGGCGACGCTAGTTTTTTGGTTGAAATTGATTTTAGTTGGTAAAAAACTCATACGTAAAATGTTAGTCTATTACCGGTTAAAAAACGTTATAATTAAAAAAACGTTAAAATTTTGTCGAGCAACAAAACACAAATACTTAAAGTCAAATTAGTCTGTAAATTACCTACGTTTTTATCGACAAAAAAGTCACGAAAATGGACGTATTTCTTCTTGGTGTTTTAGCTGGGATTACAAAGAAACTTTAATTAATTTGATTGATCTAAGCACGTAATGTTTTCTTACAGTTTTTTTTTTTATTTTCTAAATTACCTAAAAGTAAATTTACCACCTTTATTTAATATTGAAAGATTGCAAGAACTATATTTAGTCGTTGCACAACCAAATAAGTCAACGACCGCAGACGCATCGCCAAACATAAATGAAACATGGTCTCCTAGGGTGCATAAACTTAGCAAATCTACCCCGTTCATGTGGACCAGGGGTAAAATGATGGTAGGCGTGAATTTGCCAATGTCTGCGCAATCTTAGGCCCCCGGGACGAGACCTATCACCTGCGATAATTGAGTAGGGACTGCTGTAACACGTTCCGGAGCACTAAGATGGCGCTTCGGTAGCAAAATGGAAGACGTAGATGGGAGATTGTATTTGATTAGTAGAATATTATAGAAACCCAAGTTATTTTAAGGAAAGCTTTCACTAAACTTGGAAATACGAAAACAAGGCTTAGTGTAATTTAGGATTAGTCTGATAATTGTTTTACCCAGTGGAGGTCACTATGGCAGTCTTAGCTGTATCCGGTTAGACTGGAAGCTGACCCCAAAATATTACGGAAAAGGCTTAGATTATGCTCTCTCGTTTGCATTTTCACAAGACAATACTAGCAATATAAAGCCTTGACCCAATTCTATACATAGATTACTCTGATTATTCCAACTCACGATCCAGTAATAACATTTACTATTTATAGCTTGCTATCTATTCAAGTTAGCAAGCACGCGAATGGAATACAAAGGATTCTAAGCCATGAGTGAAATCGTTCATGGTTTGAATATCCATTATTTTACTTACTACAGTAATAAATATGGCTGAAACAAGGAATATTGATTCTGTTATTACCATATTTTAGTTTGAACATGAATTGGCTCGCAAAGCAGTTCAAGGTCTATGGTAAAAGGATGCGTGCCTAGCAATAACTTATGAATGTTCTTTGTAATAGACGACTGTTTAGCAATAAATTATCTTTGAGTTAGAACTCCTGACGTTTGGTACTTCGTCATGTCAGATTTGTAGTTAAAAGTAGTAGAAACCTAAGGCTCCGTTACCACTATGTCGTCAGTGTTCGTCGTTTTATGTGTCGTGACTTGTGTGTTAAAATGGAGGTGTCCACATATAGGACGACACGATAACTGTCGTCAATGACTTTTGCCAACTAAAAACTAATCGTCACGACATAGTGGGAACGGAGCCTAACTGGCTTATTCGTCAACTGGCAAATGTGAATCTCGCCAGTGCTCGCGAGTTTTAATTATTTTTTTTGTCGTCATCTCGCACCACGTTATAAAGTACAATAAAAGACAAACAAGCTTTGCTCCTTTAAAGATTGATTATACATTTTATAAGAAGTTTACGTAGCCGACTGTACATCTGACGTATTTTGCGTCAGATTTAAAAGGTTGCGCGAGTTGACGACTACAAAAAAAAAAAAAAACAGGAAGGACTCGCGAGTTTCACAGTCGCCAGTTGACGAATAAGCCATCACGGTGTGGGTTCGATTTCCGTACGGAACACATAGTTGTATAGCCTATATAGCCCACATATTGTTGTCTACAGGCTGTTTGTGTACCTATATGAGTTTAAATAATATGTTTGTAAACGCAGTCCACGATACAGGAGAAATTCCTTGTTTGGGGCATCGTTTCAAAGAAAAACAAAACTTCTTTTTGTTTTGTTAAAACCATCTTTATTTGTATTAAACAAAGTCACTTTGAGTGTGTTTGCCTGACCACGTTCACTTTCATGTGGGTCAATTTTGGAGATTATTGATAAATAAATTATTTTTTCTTTGATGTTTTTAAAGTATATAACTTAACTTTGATTTACAAGACCAATATTTTTATTTAAACTATAAAAGCAAATGATAATTTTTCATTTAACATTATCTTTATCAATTTCTTTACTTTTATGATTAAGATTTTATAATTTACTAGCGGACGTCCCGCGGTTTCACCCGCATAGTTCCCGTTCCCGTGGGAGTACGGGGATAAAATATATCCTATGTTACTCGTGGATAATGTAGCTTTCGAATGGTGAAAGAATTTTTGACATCGGTCCAGTAGTTTTTAAGCCTATTCATTACAACCAAACAAACAAACAAACAAAGTTTTCCTCTTTTTAATATTAGTGTAGATGGATGAATTAATAACTCTCAACATACATTTAGGGAGTTCATTTCAAAAGGTTAACGTATGTAAGCATTCATATCAAACTTACATAGACAAAAGGAGGTAGAGAAATTTCGATGTTTCTTCGAGTCGTAATAAAGAGCAAGAAGCCAGTTCTTCTATAAATAAGAATATGGGAAATGTCCTGCTTAGTCCTAACAATAAATCTCGAAATTCCAAGTCACAAAAATGCCTTGTAAGTTCTTGCCCAATAGCATAAATCCTATTACAAACTTTTAATGTTACTGCCGAAAATTTCATACCGACAGTAATAACACCCAGAATTATACTTCAATTTCCAAATTCCTTGCGAAGGGTCTTTTCTTTTAAAAGGCGACTTTTTCAAGCAAACTTCATTCTACACAAGTTTGAACAATAGGGCGAAGTAAAAAGGGTTATTTTCGTACCTTTCAGGAATATTAAAGAATAATTGAATAGGGTCTGGGTACTCGTATTTTCGCCTTCAAAATTACTCAGGTGTTGAAGAATCACTGTCGTTTCCAAGAAATTGATAATCAGATTATTAAGTTCTCCTTGATGGCACACAGGCTCACCGCAGGCTCTTCGTGGAAGTCAGTGGGCCATTATTAACCACGCGGGTCTAGTGAGGGTCCTATGTCTCGAGTTAGAACCCAAGACACGCACCCCTGATATTTGGATTCATGTGCGTATTGTGAAATTATCACTGGCTTTGGTGAAGAAAAACATTGTGAGGAAACCAGCATGCCTGAGAGATTTTCTCGACGCCATATAAAGCCAGGTCAGATGCTTACGGGCGGTATAAAAACTCTTACAGGTTAGACACTAACCACACGATAAGTAGTAGTAATGTCACAATGGTCCAAGCAAACAAATAAAAATAGGATCTCAGGTTTTGACTAATTTAAAAGGTACGAGTCGAGTATAACCAACTAAAATGTAGCCCGAAAGTCTGTTAACCAGTCCTATTAAGAGGTATCGTATTCCCCAGTACTAACTCCCTTGTGAAGGTCACATGTGGGCAGTCGCTCCATGTAAAATACTGGTATTCAGCTGCATCTGGTTTGACTAGAAGCCGACCCCAACATAATTGGGAAAAAACCTGATGGATCATAAATACTATGTGTACGAAAATATAATTAATATCGCCACCTTTTTTTTTCGGATGTGAAATCATCAAATGACTCCTCCCGCTCTGGGGGGAGCGTGAGGGAGTGTCGGACTTTTACTGACTAAAACCTATCCATGTTCCTTACTTGCCCTTTATGTTCCGGGGCCACGGTATCTCTTTCGAACAGTCCCTCAGCCCCGGTAGGTAATATCGCCACCTAGATTTTACATTTCGAATTCAAATAAGACGTCCTCAGCCAACGACATAAAACAAAATATCCGGGAACTCTGTTTGGATCTATGCAAGCAACTGTATATCAACTGTCTGGCTGGCCTTTATGCAAAAGACAATCATTTTAGAACCGATGGCACTAACAAAGGGGTTTGCTTTGTTTCCATCGATATTAATCAAACGTTCTACAATAAAGACGTGGATAGCCCCATTCGTTGAGGAGCTCGTGGCTTACAACGTGGCTAGGTAGATGATGTCAACGGACCAGTTTTCGCTTGTGTCTTTACTAGGTAAGAGTCTGCACCGTTACTACCTTCCATGAATTCCTGTTTTAAGTAGGTATCAGGACATGCAGGATTAGAATGAACTGGCTGTTGCCCGCGACTTCTTTTGCATGAATTTTTAACCCCCAACGCAAAAACGACGGGGTGATATAAGTTTGACGTGGCTGTATGTATGTGTTTGTGGTATTGTAGCTCCCGAACGGATGAACCGATTTTGAAAGGTGAATTAGTCGAGAGTGTGCTTAGCTATGTTTGATAAAATTCAGTCCAAGATGGTCGCCGCCACAAAATGCCAGATTACATATTTATTCAACAACTCCCTCAAAATGGGTATCAAATGAAAGGGCTTGAATACTATACGGTATAATAAATTTCATATCCAAGATGGCTGCCACCACCAAATGGTGAATTTCATTTTTATTTCACAACTACCTCAATATGGGTTTCAAATGAAAGGGCTTGACTAGTAAAATAATGTACGGTCAAACAAGCTGTTTGGTTTACAGTTTAACCCACAAATTACATTGTAAAATGTAAACCGAATAGCTGTAATACGAATAGCTTAAATTGTTCAACCATACACTATATTGAAAGAGAATGAATAATATTATATTATTATAAGTACTACACACACAGCATATGGCATTTCGTTACGTGAAGATTTTTAATAAATCGCACTTCCCGTAAGCCCCGCTATGGAACTTCTATAAAAAAGAAAAAAAACTTGAAATTATGACCCATGTGTCGGGGTTTTTTTTTTTTTTTAATTTAATGTAACTGGTTTTACGTGCATGAGTGAGAGATTAAAAGCAGCCTATGTGCCACATATATTCCAGACTGTAATAATTACAAAATAAGATAAAAATAAAAATAAATTATATCTCGGGTTTTTTCAGACAAAATCCGGCCACGAGACCTACATAAACAGCATCATCCTTGGCGTGGTGTGCGTGATCCCCTACTTCGTCACCGCCATGCTGGTCAACAGGGTCGGCAAGAAGCCTCTCCTAATCGCAGGAGGAGTAATCTCCGTGGCCAGCTCCTTAGGGCTCCGTTGGGCTAACAGCAAGACTTTAGTAGTGGCTCTCTTCTCAGTGAACGTATCTATAGCACAGTCTATGCTGAGTCTAAATCAGGCTATGACTGTGGAAATGTTTCCGACTACAACGAGGTTAGTAATTGTAGAGAGTTGAAGACTTTAATTGATAAGCCAGTTTCACTACTTTCGACTTTAGGCGCGTTTTTGCGTGTTAGCGTTTCTGCGTCCTAATACAAAATGCGATATTGCGATTAGAGTTCTTAGAACATTTGGTATTGGGAAGAAACGCAAAAATGTGCCTATGTGTGGGAGCCTTTAGACATTCACGAGTACGAATGTTACCGAATATACACGATTTGTATCACACGGCTTAATTACGAATAGTGGCAAGTGGCTCATCAATTAAAGTCCACAACTGGCATAGTTTAATGTTTGTGAATGTTCGAGTTAGAATTCTGAAGGCATTTGCCTCGTTGGTTTTGTGGTCGCACGCGCGACTTCTGAGCATGAAATCTTGGGTTCGATTCCATGGTCGTGCGGTATTTGTGTATTAAAAAAAAAAAAAAACATTTTATTTTAAAAATCATTCATGAACATAGAAATCAGTCATGCAGATGTTAATCCTGTTGGAGTGAAATATGACTCGCTTTCAATTTCAATATCTTTACTTCGAGCGGAGGCGCTTAAAGGGTTAGTAATTTAGTAGGTATTTGACAAGAATTTTTCCTTAACTTTCAATTCAACTACAAAGCAAAATGGCAATTAATGTCTACACAGCAAATTGCCCAAGCTGTAAATCACCTAGAGATCAAAATGTTTAACGAGCAAAATGCCTACCTACCAAGCAATGTACCTAAAAACTTATATTTTTGTATTTGAATTAAAATCTAACTTTAGCTCACTGCAGACCCACCGTACCCCTGGCCGTACCCCTGGGTGTACGGCCGGGCCGGCCAAATTTGTTGTTGTCAGAATATTACCTGGTGGTATCGTATAACTTTAAAAACCCACCGTACCACCAGTGGTACGGCCAGGGGGTGGGGGGGGGGGGGTTAGGCAATACTTGGCATGGACGTTTGGATTTCTAGTCAGCATGATCATAAAGGAAGATTGTGTGGTATACGACAACTAAAACACCCAACTACTGAAAAATCACGCTCTAATTAAATTCGTAGCTTTCAAGGTAAAATCGACTCTTCCTATTGTCGAAGTCAGCATTGATTGACACCTTATTCATCAAAATAGGATGAATAGTTTAAGCGCCACGGAGGAACATATTATGTAAATACAAACACATACATAGACTGCTAAAATCATAACCCATTTTTTTGGCTTTGCTCTAGTCGTGTAAAAACTAAGTGTTACTCAACAAAACGAAACGGTGATACATGTAAGTAACAGTAATGCTCCACATAAGATGAGATAAGACAGTCCACTCTGCCTTTTTTTTTTTTTTTTTTTTTTTTTCTTTTTAGGATGGGAAATCATCAAATGACTTCTCCCACTCTGGGCGGAGCGGGAGGGAGTGTCAGACTTTTACTGACTAAAACCCATCCATGTTCCTTCCTCGCCCTTTATGTTCCGGGGCCGCGGTATCTCTTTCGAATAGGCCCGGCCCGCAACCCCGGCAGGCTTCGGCCCTTGCGGGCCCCTCTCTTATGCTGACATCTCTTTGAGGCGCGCGTGGAACACGAACGCGCCGTCGACACGGCCTGTCGTCTTTAGACGGACGGACGGCTAGCTAGCCCATAGCCAACCGTCCACAGGCCCGCGTCTACGGTGGCCGGTAGCAACCACGTGGCCCCCGACGCCCGGTGCGTCTCCCGCGGCGGCCGGGAAGAGAGGCTCTCTCCCTCTCTCGTTCCGCCACCTCCTTCGCTAGCATGACTGCTTCGCAGAAGGAGGTGACGGCTTCCCATTCCGTCTCGCTCCGGACCATGGATTGAACCGGGGCCGGACGCGAGAGGTCGCCGCCGCCGATCGCCGCTACGAGGACACGGCGGTGCTCCGCCCACGCAGGGCAGACTTCCACCGTGTGCTCTACCGTGTCCTCCGGTCGATCCTCGCAGTGGAGACACCCGGGCGTGTCCTCCCGCCCAATTCGGTGCAGGTACCTCCCGAAACATCCGTGTCCGGTGAGGACCTGCGTCAGGCGGAAGGTGAGGACGCCGTGGCGCCTCTCTAGCCACTCCTCAAAGAGGGGACTTACCGCCACTATCGTGGCGTGCCCTGCACGGGGTTGCGACAGTCGCTCTCTCCATGTCGCCATGAGATCGCGCCGGAGGTCTGTCCGCTGAGCGGCAATTTGCCGCGGCAGCGGAGTTTCCCCCCGGCGTAGTGCCTCCGTGCCTCCGCGCGACTATCGCCTCCAGATCCCATGGCGGCAATCCGGCAAGCAGGCCCGCCGCCTCGCGGGAGATCGTGCGGTACCCACGGACCATCTTTACGGCCACCACTTTTTGGGGCGCGTTCAGATAATGAGCGGCTCGCCGCCTCAAGGAACGCGCCCACACTGGGGCCCCGTAGAGGGCCATGGACCGCACGACCCCCGCGTAGAGCTTGCGGCAGGAGGCGTTTGGCCCCCCAAGGTTGGGCAGGAGCCGCCTGAAGGCAGCCCCGGTCCGTTCCAGCCTGGGGGCCAAACGTCGGAAATGTTCCACGAAGTAGTCCACTCTGCCTGCAATCATTTCTAGAACCCTGTTAGGGCTGGCCTGGCTATGGTCGAGTCAGCATCAATGTTGCACGCTTGCGCATTAAATTCGATTATCCCTTATTTACGCATTCCGTTTTATATTATATTATATTCTAAAAATATGATTAACAGTGAGTATAGACAATAATAATGGTCAAAACACAATAGCTTTTTGTCATAAGTATAGATCCTTGATCCTTAAAACCACTTGTGTCTGTCCAAAATTAGATTTATCAATCATAATAAAAAAGCTCCCAAACACACGCATTGTCCGTAAAAGACAGTCTATTTCAGACCCATTGTCAATCTTGCAAGTATTAAATAATAGACAATAGCGTTAGATAGCTATTGGTCTATTGTTCAAGGGTCGACTGAATTCAATAGGCCTCAACTGGCTCAAAATAGGCACAATATGTACCTGATACCATCTGTTCTGTTCTTGTTTAACAAAACGGTCCCATACTGTTTTGATAGAAAATTAAGATAATCTTAAACTCGATTATTAATTTTGGCAAAGTTATTTCGTTTACGGGTCCATTTTAATTATGCTCTTAAGTAATTTATTTTTGAATACATATAATTTATTGTTTGTTTCTTTACAATGGATTGTTATGTTTCGATGATGAAGATAATTTAGGCGTTAATTTGAGTTTAATGTTTTGAATTATTGCCGATGGTATTAGATTATTTCTATTTAGAGGTTTTCATCTTATTTTCAGCAACAAATTAACTTTATGATTAATGTGCTCTGAGGCATGTGCACGCGTTGTAAAACGTAACATAAATACGTCGATTTTTAAATCGTAAATTCAATTACTGCATCGCATTTTAGTATTTTTTTTTTTGCAATGAGCAGAATCAGTATCATCCAAAGATATGAATAATTTCATCACCATCTGCCTAGCATTTTCCCAACTATGTTGGGGTCGGCTTCCAGTCTAATCGGATGCTGCTGGATACAAGTATTTTGCATGTAGCGACTGCCTAGTATCTGACCTCCACAACCCAGGTAATACTGGGTAATACGATACCACTTGGTGAGACTGGTTGTCAGACTTTTTGGGCCTCTGACTATCTGTAACGACTGCCAAAAATGGACACGTGACATGAATAAATTCATAAAGTAATAAAAATATGATGTGTGAAACGAGTACTAATTTCAAAACCTCTGTTTTAAATAACAACTAACATACGTGTTACATAAATCAAGAGCAGGAAACCATTAGTCACTATAGTAGACTCCAAAAAATATAAAAACACAATTTCATAAAAATACATTTTCTAAAAACTCACACAGCAGAATGGAAATGTATTTTTAATAAAAAGCTTCCAGTATCGGTTATTTATCTATTGTACCAGATGTTTAAGCGTAGAGTTTCATTGAAAATAATATACATTTCACTTGGAATTTTCCTTTGCCGTTTGAATGTTAATAGAAGCGTTTTACCTACCATAAAACGCATATTAATTTACTTACCTTATTCGAAGCTTATTTAATTTGAGATAGGCACTACGTTTCCCGCCATCTATATCCGTCTCTTTCTTTGTGTATCCGTCTCTTTCTAACCCCACCACCTGGCAGAGTGGGGGCGCACTGAGTGGGCCGCCATCATTTTGCCTCATTGAGTCGAAAATCACCAGGCAGACTTTAAAACATAAGCTTCGAATAAGGTAAGTAAATTAATATGCGTTTTATGGTAGGTAAAACGCTTCTATTAATTTGACTTGACCGTTATTCGAAGCTTATTTAATTTGAGACCTGTTTGTTATCGCCTGGTGGTGGTGACACGGACGCCAATGTGAATGACTTGTAAGTAAAATAAGATATTACTGGTTATATTACCGTTTGAATGAAATAATAGCATCTTGGATTTATTTTTCTTTTTTATTGAAGAAAAATAAAAAATCACATCTTAATGTTAGCATGATTTTGGTATAGATAAATAATTGACTCAACTTAATTCTTCTAACTAACAACTTAATAATTGATTAATCACAATGTCAGAATCAACTTATTGGAACAACATCACTCAACAGGATTAAATAACATAGTTATAGAGGTACTTGAAGATGAGGGTAGAACTGTCCGCTTATAGAATTTACAAAAGGTATTTTGGGACTTCCAATTTCCTCTCGCGAGAATATCCTCTAACGGGAAATTATCAACCCAGTTTTTTGAGGCAACAGCAGAGCGGAAACTCCCAGGTGTTGCAGTTATACACGCATCTTTAAGCAGAGTTCTAATCCACCCTGATATGATTGTCTTTGAAGCAGCTTTGGCTTCACCTCTTGTAGAAATGAACAGGTTATGGATCTTAGCCAAATCTCTGCGAATTTTCAACAATTCAATTGTTCTATTAATCCAATAAACTGGATCCAAATTATTACAATCTAGATTACTAAACAATTTCCAACCCGATTGCCTGTGATCCGAAGAATCAGTCTTTGAACCAAAAACAGGCCACAAGGTGATAGAGTTATTGCTTTGAATACAATGCTCCGAATCAGTTCTTAATAAAGTCAAATCGTGAATTCTTCGACCTGAGCATAAGAGTAATAGTGTTGCAGTGTGTCTTTGCACTTGGAAAATATTGTCGCGTGTAAAATTATAATTATTTAGGTATGCAGCTAAGCTATCTATATTCCAAATCGGTGGTTTAGATTTTACTGGTTTCTCTAACGCTATGGATTTTAAAACTTGTTTTACTAAAATATGAGAACTAATTTGGCCAGCAATGTCTGGATTGCAAAGAGTGGAAATTACAGATTTGTGCAACAGAATCGTATTATATGATAAATTATGAACCAGGTGAAGGTCCGACAGGAATCTGGCCACTTCTCTACCGCTAGGATCATGAGGATTTATTTGGTGTTGCTCAGACCAGATTAACCATTTTTTCCAAGCAACACCATAAGTCTTTAGTGTGGAAGGCCGCCAAGACTTCTTCAATAATTTTATTTGGTCATCGTTCCAATCTTTTAGGGTCTCTGCCCACCCCCACATTTCCATACCTCGAGAATCATGTCCTGTGTCTTCGGAGGTGGGAGTCCCGTCGACACGTCTATTAAGACCTGGTCGAGATTCCGAAGTGTGAATGGGGCTGCTAACGCTCGGGCCTTCAGATCTGCCCGCCAATATACTCGATCCCAATGCGGAACTACTAGTAAGTATATCCCGTGAGCGCTGTTCAAATGGGATAGCACTTTGGGAATCAAGTAGGGTGGCGGGAAAATCCATGCCAGTTGAAAATCCCAGTGTCGGGAGAACGCATCGTGAAACAACGCTTGGTGATCGTTCAGATCCAGGGACGCATAATTCACTACGACGTGTGCTCGACTGGAGGCAAAGAGGTCTATCAGGGGGATGCCCCATTTGGCAAACACTTTCTCTGTGGCTCTGGTCAAGAGATGCCATTCCGGATTGACCCGAAGTCTTGACAAATGGTCCGCATGACCGTTGTACATCCCGGGAATGTGAAAAATACTCACGTGAATTTGGTATTCTTCCAGAATCTGAAAAACTTGATATGTTAGATCCATCAGTGGTGTGGATCTCGTGCCCCCTTCGTGTCGGAGATATGCGATAACAGTTTTGTTGTCGCACTGAATTAGTACTGTACTCCGAAGCAGGAGCTGACCATGATCTTGTAACACCTTTAGGATGGCGAGCATTTCTTTCTGGTTGCAGTGTAGCTGCTTTTCGTGATCTGCCCACAACCCGGTCAGTGACAGATTGTCTAATCGAGCTCCCCATGCTATATCGGAGGCATCGGTTGTTAGGTAATGGGTTGGTGGGGGTACATGAATGGCTGAAGGGCGTTTGCAGTTCTGAAGCCACCATGTTATATTGTCCCTGGCTTGGATAGGAATTAGATGCCATCTCTGGTCTGATCTCAACATTTTGTTGAGGAGGTCCAATAAAGCCCGATAATTGAGTCGGCCCCTTGGTACGGAAAAACTCGCAAAATTTAGGAGTCCAACCAGACTCTGAACCTCCTTGAGCATTGTATATTCCTTGTCTAGCATTTGGGACAGCTTGACAATCAGTGACGTCAGCTTCTCCTTGGGGAGTTGTTTCTGATTTGTCCAGGCATTCCACTGAACGCCTAGATACGCCAATGTTTTTGACGGAGTCAACACAGATTTCTCGTAATTTATGATCCAGCCTAGCGTCTCGAGAGTCTGGATGACAATATTTACGTGTTCCTTTAGACTTTCCTGGCATTGATGAGCAATCAGAAAGTCGTCCAGATACACCAGTACTCGTATTCCTCGTTTTCTGAGCATTTGTGCAATCCAATTCGTCACTGATGCGAAAGTCTTGGGTGCAGTACTTAGACCAAAGGGTAAACATGTCATTTCCAATAGCTCCTTTCGATAGACTAAGCGTAGGAATCTTCTGTGGCTGCGAGCAACTCGAACGTGAAAGTACGCTTGCGAGAGATCTATTTTGCACAGCCAGTCTCTTTGCTGTAGGAAGTCTGGCACACGAGAAACATTCACTAATTTGAATTTTGTCGTTATGACGTATTGATTGAGGGCCCTCAGGTTGAAAATGGGCCGAGCAGAGCCGTCGCTTTTGAGAACTAGAAACATTGATGAGAGGAAACTTGGAGACAGATGTGCTCGTTCGAGGACCCCTTGGTCCTTCATTTTGTTGATGACAGTGGTCATCTCTACTGAGCAAGGAACTATCATACCTTTTTTTATGCTCTTTGGATGGATCATTGGAGGTCTTTGACGAAAGGGTATGCGATACCCCGATATCATCCTGAGAATGACGTTTGGAGCTCCCAATTGTTCCCACTGAGTTAAAAATTTTGCGAGACGGCCTGCTTTGAACTGCATCATGTCAAAATTTTCGACGTTTGACGTCTTTATTGTTGTTGGGCGGAGACGATGCTCGTTTCTGCCCAGATTTGGATTGATTTCGGTACTTGGGGTGATTTCTCGAGGAACCTCGCCCACGAAAAAGCCCCCGATTATTCGGTGCGCCCGAATGAGACCCATGTCCATGATAGTGCGAGTTATAACCACCCTGCGGGGGTGGTGCAGTTTGACAACAGCCTTGCACATAGCCGTACCCTTGTTGACCCTGCGAGGATCTTTTCCGGGTTGCGTACTCCTGCGAGGAGACGCTTGTTTTGTATGTCTCTACCTGCGAGGTAGAGTTGTTAGACTTCTTTTGCGGCCAAAAACATTTTCGCACTCCACCCGCTTTTTCTAACGCGGCTGTAAATTTTTCTGCGTTGAATAGGCTTGTGCATGTAGGAGGAATCTTCCTAAGCGAAGATTTCACTAATGGCTCCTTTACCTGTTTGATTACGCAGTCCCGGCGCATCTGCAATATTTCTGCGCGATGGCCACAAACAAGCTGTAACAGGTCTGAGGAGGTGGTTTGAAAATCACCACAATTTATAAGTTCTGTTAACTTATTATTAATAACCTCATAATCTGGGGTTAAATCTTTAGACCACTGGGCAAAATCAAGCAGTACCTTCTGAAGAGATTCCTTCTGCTTTAAAATGCACATTGTTAAGGCAGCAAAGGCTTTATCAGCGTAAATCAAATGTCGGGGAGACTGGAAGGCTGCAACTTCTTCATTTATCTCAATATCCGTAAAACCCGGTTTGTAATTATATGCTTTTTGAGTTTCGGAATATCTGATTTCGTTCCAATTACTAGTATCCCAATGTTGAAGATCACATAGCAGTTTTAAATGGAGTTCAGAACTCTTGGGCATAGAAGGTTCTTTTAATTTGGTTTGAATATTAAAAATTACTTCATTAGGTGCATCGATAATTGACGCGTTATCACCTAATTCTTCGTAAAGATTACGACTAACACCAGAATTTATAGACATGGAATCGTTACAGTAGTGATCACTAGTTTGAGCTTGCCGCTCATTATCACGAGCATACAAAGATTTACGAAGATCACGTACCTCCTTCGATAATTTTCGATACTCCTGTTTCGAATGTCTTCGTTTCCTTCCCCTCCTCTTTTTTTCATGATGACTCCGTCGACGCTTATGGGAACTTGATGAATACGAAGATGAAGAACTGCTCTGGGAACTATTATTGCTTGAACTTGAACTCCTAGACCGTAACTTATGCTGCATTCCAGATGGTCCTGGTAATGGTTCGGTCACTTCATTTTGTACATAATTATTACCATCAGCCATTCTAAAATACGAAGGAGGCTTTAGAACAATAAGAATGGTATAAGCCGTTAAAAATAAAAGTTCAAATAAAAAGTATGTAGGTACACACACAATTTAAGCAATAAAAATATACGCTTTAAAAAGCCGATGAAAACATTTAAAATCATATACGAACGGAAAAATAAACCGTTAATAAAAAACATGTAACTACACATTGAGTATAGACACACTATTTTCTTGTTTAGAACTATTCAGTATAAAATGTAGGTACTTAATTGTACACTACAGATCTTAAGCAAAATATCACTGCATTTTAATATCAACATAGATTTACTCACGTGTAGTTTTGTGGGTATTTTTATTAGCACCCCAATAACACTGCTGAGCACCACACGTAAGACACAAAAACAATAACACTTGTTATGTAAAGTAATATTAATATAAACTTATTATTTTAAAATAAAATTCAAATATTGTGGTAACGTAACGTTATATTGTTAACACAACCGTACTCGGCGGGAAACAAGACGCCAATGAGGCAAAATGATGGCGGCCCACTCAGTGCGCCCCCACTCTGCCAGGTGGTGGGGTTAGAAAGAGACGGATACACAAAGAAAGAGACGGATATAGATGGCGGGAAACGTAGTGCCTATCTCAAATTAAATAAGCTTCGAATAACGGTCAAGTCAAATTAATATTTAGTGCTGTCTGCAATCACAAGATACAATATCGTTATTATCTTGTATACGTGACTACGAGTCTTTAGTGTTTACTTGTTATTGCTATCGGATGTTACGAGTATAAAACTTACCAACTGGAAGGGTTATGAGTTTAGCAGTGTTTCACCGCAGCACCTAAATAAACTATATTGAGCCGATTTTAATGAATGAGGTGTCAATCGATTCGTTATTTTGAAAAAGGGACGACAAAAATAATCAAATTAGTCCGTGACATAGATGTCCAAAAACTATTGGACACGTATTTTTTTCTTTTTTAACGTTAACAAAAAATGCGCGAAAACTTGTGTGACGTCACATTTGAGTACCCACATTTTTACCGAAAAGTGACGTCACAAGTCCCCACTCATGATCTTTGACGCGTTTTATCTTCATAACATTTTAATTAATTCGATAAAACAAAAAACGCGTATCCAATATTGTTCGATAATCTAACTGATGGACTAAACAGAATTATGTTATTTTAGTCAGTCATCAAACTTAATATACTTTTGCGATAATTATGACGGATGATGCATCCAAAAAAGTAGGTAGGTAAAGTAGTACGAGTATAATATGTCCCAGTGATTACAGAAACCGAGAGTAAAAGCTAGGGTTTAAAATAAAGGCGTAAGTTGATAACATATGTGCTTATTTTCAGGACATTGGCAATATCATTTATAATGGTGATTGGTCGTATTGGCACGTTATCGGGCAATATCGCTTTCCCAATAATGTTGGAAATGGGGTGTGCTATTCCATTTTTCACTATATCTGGATGTATGGTTTGTAAGTATGCTTAAATTTATATTAAAACTGACATTGGGTCTGACCCACAGTTTTTCACTTGTCTCTTAAATGACTTGTCGAAACATGATACGAGTACATGTAGTGATGTTATTTGAGACGTGTAATTGTCAACTATGTTATTCTTTTTCGAGTCGTTACCGTGGTCCCGGTGGGTCGACCCATTACCGGGTCCATGGGTAATTTTAATTACCCGTGGTTCCATGGCACTAGGGATTGTTTCCTGGACTTCTGAATATATCGATTCGACTAGATTTCTTCAATTATTATTTTCGATAAGTGTTCACAACTTGTTTTATTAGTAAACAATAATAGACTACATTGAGAATACACTTATGTTTCATACCTTGATGTTAACGTAAATTACTCAAATTATTAGTAAATTTCAAAATTATGTTATTTGGTACGAGAACAACTTTTTAAGGTTCTTGTCGCACTTACGGTCGGTCTCGTTCGGTCGGTCGTAACGCCAGCGTGAATAAAATACGGCTGTCGGTCGCCAGTCACGTCAGCGTCTCAGTATGGTGCTATTTAGAACACAATGTACGCGACAGACCTTGCGCGACCGACCGTCCGCGTCAGCACGACAAGAATTAAGGCCTATATTAGTAAAACAATGTTGTCGTCATACTGTAGTGCACCTTTCTTTTGACGTTTCATAAGCACCATTCACTTAAGCACCCACATGGCACATGTTTGTGTGAAAATCTTAATGTTAAGATTTTGGATTAAAAATTTTAGTAAATTTTTTTTTAATGTGTATTCATTACCTAAATTTTCTTTCAGTTGTCACCGCCTTAGCGTTCTTCTTACCAAGCAAGAAGCAGTAGATATATACAGCTAGCAAGGAGATTCTCCTTTTAAAATAGTTTTTAGTTAACTTAAGGTTATTTAAAAATAAAGGTAAGTTTTCGTTAAATCAAAACATCAAATCAAGAGAGTAAAAGGAAAAACATACTGTAAACTATAAAAAAAATAAAAATCTATTAAATTATGAGTATTTTTTTTTATTTTGATATAAGTAGGCAAAACAGTTGGTTTTTGGGAACATTTTTCTTGATCGAACATTTTTATCGTATCGAAAAAATATTGCCAGGATACGACGTTGAATAAATGAGTTTAAATTTTTTCACCACCAATATTTATTTTTCATTTGTTTAAGGTTATACCTATGGGTGGGTAAACTTGTACTTTCAAACTTGCTATGAGTATCTACTTAATATCTTGTACTTGAAACAATTGAATAATGAGCCAATCTTCAAAAGTAAATCAAGTTTATTGCTCAAATAAAATCTAAATAATACTTTTAAAAGTTATGTTTTAATTACAAAATGAGAAAACATCTTTATTACGCCTAACAATGCTCCTTTATGAGTTAGAAACAATTGTCTGAAACACAAAAGAGAACGAAGTAGCGCTATTAATTTCAATCTGATAATATTTATCTTAACACAGTTTCAAAACTGCGTAAAATAAAATAATACACTTGACCAAACATTTTAACATCCTTTATCTGGAACTAAGAATCTATCATGATGATTAAGAGGCCTGCGGAGCATGCGAAGTTCATACAAACGTAATACCAAAACAGTTCATAAATTAAAAATATTCTTATGGTAGTTTGTATTTGTATCGATTGGATTACAGAATACATAGGTTCCCAAACACATATTTTGAATGTACACTGATTTAAACAAGAGTTATGAGAAAAAAGTTTTTTCTATAGAAATTTTAAATTCCTCAGATCTCGTCTTTATACTCGTATCGTTCTCCTTTCAAATTATTTATTTGGGAACATAGATATTCTGTAACCCAATCGAAATATATATGTCACCGTAAAATTGTCAAACACGTTAGATTGTAGTCTCTCTAGCGAGATTGTAAACTCTCGAAATATTGTCAAACGAACAACTGCTTACAATATAACGCATTATTTTTCGGTACATTGTGGTCTATCGAAGAGAAACCGTAATATTATGAAATGCATGCGACGGAAGTATCATTCTGCCCCCATAATCGGGACTTGGGCACCCCCACGTTAGGTTAGTTAGGTTCCTTTAAACCCTGCAGACTGAAATAGGGCTCCGCGTAGCGGGGCTCCGTCGACTTCGCTTTTTAGGGGAATATAAAGTGTTTTGAGGTTAGGTTATATTAATCAGTACTTCTCAGGAATGGTACAATATCTTTTCATGAGAGTGGTACCATGGGGCAAGGGGGTCCCCTCCTTCCCTCCCTCTCCTCTACATCGCGCGAATTGACTACCATCGCATACATTTCACAATATTACGGTTTCACTTCGATAGATTACAACCTACCGAAAAATAATGCGTTATATTGTAAGGACTATGTTCGTTTGACCATCTTTCGAGAGTTTACAATCTCGCTAGTTATCTTACAATGTAACGGGTTTTACAATTTTACGGTGACATAATAATTATTATGTACGATACCTTTTGAAAGCGATTGCCAATTGTCTACGCTTAAGAAAGTATCTAAGTACTCAAAACCAACCACACTGAGCAAATATGCACCTTTCTTCTCTGTGTCTAGAGGCGTATTTTCTTTGCACAGGGATAGTTACAGGTCAGTAAAATAAATGTCCCTGTAAAACTAAGCTAGACTCATAGACAATTGTGAAGCTCCTTGTTAAAAAGTTGGTCCGAGAAAGTATTATTACAATAATACTAGGTTATAGGTACAAGTAGTTAGGACTTTCTACTTTATCGTATGGCTAGTGCCCAACCTCGTGACTAAGTTTTTATACCGTCCACGGGCCTCTGAATTGTACAGAAGTACAAGTCGAAGCCGTCGAGAAACATCTCTCAGGCAAGTTGGTTTCCTCACGATGTTTTCCTTTACCGAAGCAACTGATAATTACACAAAAATCAGAGGTGCATGGTTATCACTGCTTGCTTGAGTTGCTTAGAAGTTAGGTACTTCCATCTGACGACAAGTAGTGGTGCACCAAGGTGAACCAAGGTTCGTAGACGGTGACGGTTAACTATGGGGGCATAAGATATATCAATTTGGCGACATATAAAGGGTGAAATGTCATGTTATTCTTTAAATTGTGCTGAAGAGAACGTTATCAACGACTGCGAGGTACATTTTCGTTCAAAAAACGTTTAAGAAGTTACAGCATGCGCAGTGCCAGGCTAATATGGCAATGGTGTTATGTGCGGATTACCATGCCAAGTATTGCTCCGCGCCAACCACAACAGCAGGTTCAGCAAAGTTCTGGAGTGGCGACCGCGAACCGGAAGACGATGCGTTGGAAGACCTCCCACTAGGTGGACCGATGACCTGGTGAATGTAGCGGGAATCCGTTGGATGCGAGTCGCACGGGACCGGTCAATGTGGCGACACTTGGGGGAGGCCTATGTCCAGCAGTGGACGTCTTTCGGCTGAGATGATGATGATGATGAGTGATGAGTGGTGTGACCGTTAGACTGTCAAGTCCCAAGTTCGTACCAGAGACACACACGTTTAATTTTTTGAATTCATGTGCTCATTGTATAATTATCCTTTGCTACGGTGACGGAAAATATTGTAAGGAAACTAGCATCCCTGAGAGATATTTCTCGACTGCATGTAGCAAAATCAGAGACCCATGGACGGCACGGCGGATAAAAACTCTGACACAAAAGGTTAGACGTAACCTAACCAAACCAAACTACAGTATAAAGTCAAAGTCAAAGTCAAAGTCAAAGATTTATTTGCCGATAAATATGGTTACAAAAGTTCTTAATCGAATGGTATAATAGTAGCCTAACATATTCAATCATAAAATAATGACATGCAAATTTTTGGTACAATGATAATCATTTAAATTTTTACATTATAGAAAGGATTACCAATTAGCCATCTGTGTAAAGCCCTTCTGAAGCGGACCATTGGAAGTTCTTTAATTTGGTTAGGAATCTTGTTGTATATCTGAATACACATAAGATAGCAACTCCGCCTATATAGTTCAGTTTTCGTCCCAGGAATAATTAATTATTAGGGTATCTAGTATTGAATTTGCATTTATCTCCCAGTTTTTCAAACATCTCAGGGTGTGATTTGGTAAATTTACATATTTCCTCAATATAAATACCTGTTAATGTAAGTATTCTAAGTTTTTTAAAAAGTGGTTTACAGGATGTTAGTGGGTCTACATTACAAATCGCACGTACGAGTATACATCTCTTTATAGTAAGAAATAACTTTTTAATTCCAGTAAAACACCTTATTTTGACACAAATTAATAAAAATCAATAAAACATCCAAAATATGTATAACACGCTTTAGACAACGAATAAAGCCAGCCCAGGCGACATGACAGCAACAAAGCGAAAATATCTCAATAATTTAAACAACAATGCGCCATTTTGCGACAGAAACAATTGCACGGAAGACAAAAGAAGGCTGTAATTAATAAATAGAATAAATTAATTCAGCAGAGTTTGCACCTGACGTGCTAATTAGGTCATGTTGCAGGGAAGCCACGACTATTTTGAGCCAATGTGTAGTTTTAATACGTTTCCTCTATACAATGTGTAAGCAACCTCATCACGAAGCCGCCAACCAAGCATTTTGTACATCAAACTTAGTAATTTTGCTCAAAAATTATTGCTGGAAAACGACTTTTTTTTGAGGTGAAAAATCATGTTTTGTGGTAGAACTCAATGTAACGCACTCAAAACATTGTGCTGATAAATGAATTGAATAGTACGAGGGTCGTAGAGTCTTACAATTAAAATTTGTTTTAAAACAAAAAAATGTCAAAAAGTTGAAACTTTGACCCCCAATATCTCCGTAAATAGAAGGTTCCCAGGTATGGTGTAGAACAAAAAAATGATTGCAATAACAGGGAGAACAAGTGCCTTTCGACTTCGTTAAGAGGTGTTTTACACTGGTTGCAAACGCGGTTTCTGGGCATGATTTCCTGGGTTCGATTCCCGGGTCAGGCAGAGTGTTATTGGGTTTTTCTATCAGGAATTTCTCAGTAGCAGCCACGGAGCCTGTATTTGTGCCCGGTTGATGGCAAAAGGGTCGCTCCCTATTACATGGGACTTAAACGTAACTAGTGAAATGTGTGACTGTGACTCCTCTGAGTGAACACATAAAAGTGAAAAATAAGCTTCAGAAGTCGGTGACAAAAAAAATAAATCAATCAAATAAGTCACCGGTCACCGACTTCTGAAGCTTATTTTTGCAAGTTATTTTTCACTTTTTTGTGTTTTTGAAGTCGGTTTTATTTTTTGCAAAAAAGTTTTTACCATTCGCGTAACACCACACATCCTCTTTAGCACTAACCGAACTTTCGCGTTATAATGATTCAGCTGGGAATATGGTACGCTTAGCCATATGACCTATAATTGGGTACTGATTAAATACATTGGCATGGCATTTTACATGTTACCACCATTTTTTGACGGGTGCAAGAACATCCCTATCGAAGCCGTGATAGAAATTATAAATCCCCAACGAATACTTATTTACATCTTCGTTGAATCCAGCTTAACTCTGGTCTGTGATGTCGTGTATTTCAGTAGAACATGTACCTGAAACAAAAAATACACCGAAATGTTATAATCTACTTAATCCAGATTTATACGGCAAAGTTAAGAAGCTTTACCGGGGCTTGCGAACAAACGGAGGGCAACTTTAACGAGTCAGCTAAGATGATTAATTAATGTTTCATATTTAATTTGGAGACGAATTTTATAAAAAAATTGTGAATTTATTGGCCTTATGAAGAAATGGTAGCGATTCCTAGTCTGAAATTGTTTTGAGTATGTGGTACAAAGTTCGTGCCTCGGAAAGCACGTTAAACTGTTGTTCCTGGCTGTCATTTGTAGATCTTTCACAGTCCTTACAGGTTGCAGTCGCTTCATGTAAAATACTGGTATGCAGCTGCATTCAGTTAGATTGGAAGCCTACCTCAAAATAGTTGGGGGAAAAGGCTAGACAGATAGTTAATTATTATGATATTGGAACGTCATACTAATGAAGTCATTCAAAGACATAATAATATTGTTGTAGGTAATAAAAATAAGTATGTTACTATTTTATTGTCAAACTTTCACATTTTGAATACCTTTTTTTTTTTTTTTTGGATGGGAAATCATCAAATGACTTCTCCCACTCTGGGCGGAGCGGGAGGGAGTGTCAGACTCTTACTGACTAAAACCCATCCATGTTCCTTCCTCGCCCTTTACGTTCCGGGGCCGCGGTATCTCTTTCGAACAGTCCTGCAACCCCGGCAGGCTTCGGCCCTTGCGGGCCCCTCTCTTCTGCTGACATCTCTTTGAGGCGCGCGTGGAACACGAACGCGCCGTCGACATCACGGCCTGTCGTCACTAGACGGACGGACGGCTAGCTAGCCCATAGCTAACCGTCCACAGGCCCTCATCTACGGTGGCCGGTAGCCACCACGTGGCCCCCGACGCCCGGTGCGTCTCCCGCGACAGCCGGGAAGAGAGGCTCTCTCCCTCTCTTGTTCCGCCACCTCCTTCGCCAGCATGACTGCTTCGCAGAAGGAGGTGACGGCTTCCCATTCCGTCTCGCTCCGGACCATGGATTGAACCAGGGCCGGACGCGAGAGGTCGCCGCCGCCACATTTTGAATACCTAAGTTAGTAAATTGACATGGTCTCTAAACACTATCAGAACGGGATATTTAGATACCATGATTTCATTTTGGCGCTAATGTAAACGCCATGATCACGGATAAACTGAGTGTTTACCCGTGATCGTGCTTGCAACTGCGCCAAAATATTGGAAATTCATAACAAAAAAAACCGGTCAAGAGCGTGTCGGGCCACGCTCACTGTAGGGTTTCGTAGCTTCCCAGACCATTAAAAATACCAACATTTTTCGTCAGCAAAAATAACTTTGTTTTTCATAGTATTTGTATGAAAAACAAAGTTATCATTTGCGTTTTTTTGAAAAAGTGCTATATAACTCAAAAACTATTCAACTCATCAAGTTGAAAATAATTTTCCTAGAAAGTTCATATAAAGGTCTACTTCTGTGATTTTTTTCATATTTTTTAAACTTATGGTTCAAAAGTTAGAGGGGGGGGGGACACATTGTTTTTGACTTTCGGAGCGATTATTTCCTAAAATATTAATATTATCAAAAAATGATTTTAGAAAACCCCTATTCATTTTTAAATACCTATCCAACAATATATCACACGTCAGGGTCAAAATTAAAAAAAAAATCGCTCCCCACTTTACGTCTGGGGGAGGTACCCTAATAAAAATGTTTTTTTAAATTTTTATTTTTGCACTTTGTCGGCATGATTGATATACATATTGGTACCAAATTTCAGCTTTCTGGTGCTAACGGTCACTGAGATTATCCGCGGACAGACAGACAGACAGACAGACATGGCGAAACTATAAGGGTTCCGTTTTTTGCCATTTGGCTACGGAACCCTAAAAGTAAACATTGTAAACCCCGATTTTAGTTTTAATGATAATTTCACATTTATAGTACAAAAGCTCTATAAAATGTATAGAAAGCCACAAACGTTTCAAGAACACCAGCCCTAGAACACAATAAAATTTATTCCGAGAGAACGCGTTCGTATGACATAACACGTGCAGCGGGAAAATATAACAGTTTTATTGATAACCTAATGAGGTAGTCGGTAGGGCTGACTCAGTAAACGTTTGAATGTATTAGGCTAAGTTTGTGGCGGGACGATCTAGACGCGTACTGCGAGGGCTGGTTCGAGGAGGTACGGGAATCGGGAAAAGAGCTCGGCATTGGGAAAGTACAGGCTAACAAAAAATGTTTTGGGGATTGCCGATAGAAGCGAAAACTAAGTAATCTATATCTGCTACGGGTAATGCCCCGCGCACGCCTAAGTGGTGCTACGCCGTAGCGGATCGGCTAAGAGTGCTACAAAGCGTTACGTGACGGTCACGCGAGTTCCATGATTTTTGTTCACACAAAAAGTGCTCAACGCGCCTCAAAAAGGTCTCACTTAAAAAAAGAAGTTAGTATCTGTTAGCGGTGGCGTGGTACGAGTTACGGGAATGTAATTTAGTTCATCACCGTTGTTCTCAAAATGGTAAAGGAATAAATTGTGAAGAAACTGGCACGTTCTAGTATCAAGAATTCGAAGCCACCTTCAACCCGCACTGGGCTACGTGGTGGATTACAGTCAACTGCCTTTCATAGAGAAGAGGCTTTATTCCAGTAGTTGAAACCCTGTGTCATTTCAACCGCATGCATGGTGGCAACAACAAATGTGATCCCAACTTACCAGGGATCGCAAAATGCAATTAGTTATAACAGATACTATTTTAATGTTACCGACATCTTTTTTTGTATATCTGCTCACCACATGTTCCATAGAGAAATTGAATTCTGTGAAGTAGCAAGCTTCACAGAATTTCAAAATAAATTGTACCTATATTTTGTTGAAAAGAAAACCTACCAAATACGTCTGAAATGGTCCAATAGTATATCGGAACTGCAGTGCAAGTACGTAAAATTCGATAAGACTCGTGTTGATAAATTTGACAGTTATTCTCGATAAAATGAGGTTTTATCGAGTCAAAAACTCATTTTATCGAGAATAACTGTCAAATTTATCTTATCGAGTCCTATCGATTCCTACGTACTTGTACTGCTGATCACACACAGAGTCTTAAATTAAAAGAAGAATACTCTTTAATAAATTCCTTTGCTCAGCGGGAAATTAAACAAAAAGAAAATGAAAACGAACTGCCATTAAGAGCCACCCCTATTCTCAAAGCCCTCGACTGCTGAATATTCCATATATTGGTTTTGCAAATGTACGACGCGGTACGGCCGGGGTATATTGCCGAAACGATTTACGAATTCAACGGTTGTTAGAATAATACCGCGTCGATTTTGTATTCTAGACTATTTACGAGAATTTTGTTGAAAATTAGGAGTTCGTGGATTAATAATAACAGCCGGTCGGGTCGATCTGCAGGTTAAGCCGTGCTTGCCTTGGTTGGTCCGTGGATGGGTGACTACCCATTACATATTGAAGTTCTTCCGTGCCTTAGAAAGCACGTTGAGCCGTTGGTCCCGGCTGTTATTTGTAGAATTTTCGAGGTGGCTCAAAAGTCTGACAGCCAGTACATACTTGGTTGTAGAGGTCAGATAGGCAGTCGTTCCATGTAAAATCAGTATTTTACATGGAACGACTGCCTATCTGACCTATCAGTATCTATCAGTATCTGAATATCAGTATATTCAGACTGGAAACTGACCCCAACATGTGTGGGAAAAGGCTATTTGTGGTATTAGCTCGTTTGTCTAGTGCATGTTCACAATCGGTACTGGGTCTTGAGTTTTCCAGTTTGGGCAAAGTACTGTTGGGTTTATTCAACATTGATTTCTCAGTAGTAACCACGAAGTTCCTTGCTTCCTCTTACAACGAACTTAAAATAAGTGACAAACTGTGGGTGTGACACTTAAGAGAGACAGCTCCTTACCTTGCAGGAAAACCAGGCTTGATATTATTTTATGTTCATTTTACAGTTACAAATAGTCGTTGACAGCTTTCGTAAACTGGCACTATTATATTTACTTGAATAAATCTTTGCCCAGCAGTAGGCAAAGATAATAGACTAAATAAATAAAAAAACTTCAAAAATTCTGACCATAACGGCTGATAATAGTCGTTTTTAACCTTAGTCTAAGTCGACAACTAAGGCAAGGCAAAAAAATTGTATTTGCAAAAGCAGAAACAGAAAATATATAATATGTCTCGTTTACTCTCACTGCTAGACCTAATAGGTACGTCCATTTTCTCATTGCTTTACCCTGTGGGGTGGTTAACAACCTAACCTAGATTAGGATCTCAGAATATCGTAGCTAGGTATTTATTTCGCCTATTAAGCAGAGCAATCGATCTGTCTTACTTGTTCGGAATTTGGAACAAAATACTTCTCAAGGGCGTTAGTTGTTAACTAAAAGTTATTACAGAAATAAATCAATCATTAGACGTGTTACTAGCTTAGCTCTTAGTTCGTTAATAAAGGGAAAGAATAATAAAAAGAATAATTAAGTTTCAGACGGATTATAATAGTTTAGGTTCTGAAGAGACTTTGCTTGGAAGGCTTTGCCAGACTCACTATATTTTATCAGCTTATACAGGGTGTAAACAACCTCATCGCGAAGTCGTCAACCAAGAATTCTGTACATCAAACTAAGTAACTACGCAAAAGTTATTCCTGGGAAACGATTACTTTTTGGGGTGAAAAATCACGTTTTCCGGTAAAACTCAACGTAACGCACTTGAAAACATTGTGCTGTTGAGCGCATTTAATAGTAACCGTGTTATATAGGTGTTAAAAGTAAAGTTATGACCTTAAAAACTAGTATTAGAAAAAAAAAACTTGTCAAAAATTTGGAACTTGGACCACCAATATCTCCGTTACTAAAAGGTTCCCAGGTATGGTCCTGAACAAAAAAATGACCGCAATGATGGGGAAAACCAGTGGCTTTTGCCTTTGTTAAGTGTTTATTTACACCCTTTATACAACGTGTAACAGAAAGGGTATAGTCATATGAAAAGGTGTGCTACAGACCATCAAACTGAACAACTTTTTCCATGGGACCACCATCGTAATCGCGAAAAAATTTTCTACGGCCTCATACTGCAACGGGGTGGGATGAAATACCCAATAACGTACTTAAAAGATTTCAACACCTACTGGCCCCTCCGCTTACCCACATCTTCCAGCTATGTTTATCTAAAGGGATATTTCCAAAATTGCTAAAAAAGTCTGTGGTGACACCTATTTTTAAGTCTGGTGACAAAATGAGTGTGAATAACTACAGACCCATTTCAGTACTAACGGGTCTATCTAAAATTCTAGAAAAAATCATAAACAGTAGACTGATAAAATATCTGGAAGATAACAAACTTCTTTCAGACAATCAATTTGGTTTTAGGCCCAAAAAATCAACTAGCCAAGCAGTAAACAAATTGATTAATTACGTTTCCACAAATCTGGATAGAGGAATGCATACAGTTGGTATCTTTCTTGACCTTGCCAAGGCATTTGACACTATTTCTTGCACTAGTCTTTTGCAGAAGCTTGAAAGACTTGGAATAAGAGGACCGCAGCTTCTACTTTTATCTGATTATCTTAACGATCGACAGCAATGTGTAAAAATTGGTCCAAATACAAGTTCTGATCTTTCTAATACTCGTTTTGGAATTCCACAAGGCAGTATATTAGGGCCTACCTTATTTTTAATCTATATTAATGACCTGTGCAACCTGCCACTCGAAAATGGTGTTGTTATTTCTTATGCAGATGATACTGCTCTGTTGTTGGCAGCTAAATCAAGAGCTGAGGCCTATGAAGTTGCTCAGAATGGTTTCAACGTTGTGTCTAATTGGCTCCCACACACTGAATGCTGAAAAAACCAAATACATTTCATTTACAATGAGAAATACTAACACACCGCTTACTAACCTAGTCATTAACGCGCATACCTGTACCTCGTACGCTGACGCTGCATGTTCTTGCCCTACTTTAGAAAAAGCTGACCATTTGAAATATCTTGGTGTCACAATTGACTCCAATCTAAATTTCCGTAAACATATCGAGTTACTATGCACTAGAGTTCGCAAACTAATATATGTTTTTAAGTATTTACGTAATGTAGCCGATTTTAAATTAATTAAACAGGATTATTTAGCATTGTGTCAATCTATTCTAACCTATTGCATAACGTCCTGGGGTGGCGCGGGAAATTCGATTCTTCTCCCTCTAGAACGTGCTCAAAGAGCAATTCTGAAGGTTGCTACCTTTCGTCCGTTTAGATTTCCGACACAGCTGCTCTACAAGGCATGTAATGTGCTCACAGTACGGCAATTATTTATTCTTCACGTTATACTACAGCAGCACTCCACTCTCCCCTATGTCCCAGTACCTTCCGATAGGAGAAGGAAGGACCTGGTTTGTACAAAACCTCAAACGAAACATGCTTTTGCTCATCGATTTTATGTGTTTTTAGGACCTTTTCTATATAATAGTTTCAACAAGAAACTAAACTTCTATAGTCTCAGTTATAGGAAATGTAGTCTTGTAATATCAGGTTATTTAGCGGCACTTAACTACGCGGACACAGAAAAACTTCTAGAAGTCATAGTATAATTTTGTTATCCCCTCGTATTTAATTGTACTGTATACCTTAATTAGTTTTAATGTTTTAGTACCAGTTTTATTGTTGTTATAATTGTTACTAGATTTATTTTATTTTAAAACTTTTACTGTCCTAATTAAACTATGTACTGTAAGTGATGGCCTGAAACACAGGTTTAAATAAACCTACATCAGGCAGGTCGCTATCTAACATTTGAATTCGTAATTTTCGTTACTTGCAACTGTTAAATATTATATTTTAGTTATAATTTTACTTACTAGCACTAACTATATGATTGTTTAAGAAATAACACTACTGCACCTAAATGTACACTTTTGTAATATCTACTTTTTAAATAAATTATTCTTACTCTTATTCTTACTAAATTCCAATACCTACTCGAAACAGCTGTACTCTGTATGAAACAGCTGATTATTTTTTTACGAATGAAAAACGATGGTCCCATAGAGAAAGTTGTTCAGTTTGACCCTTTTATATGACTATACCCTTTTTGTTACACGTTGTAATATAGACTTGCGACCGCACTTTTAATAGAATATGATGTAATTAAGTGTCCTACTCGTTGGTCTTGGTTCCCAGGTCAGGCAAAGCGGCATTAGGTTTTCCCATCTGAAATATTTTAGCTGCAGCCAAGCATAGGGCTTTTTTTTTTTCTTTTTTGTGGTTGACGATAGGTTCGTCCTTTATTATTTATTATTGGTACTATTAAGTACACCTCTGCCTAATCGTTGCCCTCTAGGGATTGCAGGTGCGATATAAGGTTACTAGAAATCTACACTAATAACAAATAGAGGAAAAAAAGGATTTTTTGCTTGCTTCTGTTTGTTTGTACGTTACGATTTAACTCATCAATCAATCCTACACTATACCACTGAACCGATTTTAAAATTATTTCACCATAAGAAAGCTATAGTCTTACCGTGTAACATAAGTTATATTGTAATCATGCTAGTTTGCTGAGCTATCACCATTGTTTGCGGCCGGAGTCGTAGACGAATTTCTAGTTTAAAAATAAACTTACTTAAACTGTGATACACTCAAACGTAACAAAATCACACACACAAAGTCCTCTCAAAAAACTTTTTTGCAAAAAATAAAACCGACTTCAAAAAGAAAAAGTGAAAAATAACTTTAGCTTCTGAAGTCGGTGACGTTTGTATGATTGATTTAATTTTTTTGTCACCGACTTCAGAAGCTAAAGTTATTTTTCACTTTTTCTTTTTGAAGTCGGTTTTATTTTTTGCAAAAAAGTTTTTATTTTTCACTTTTTAGTGGTTCACATGGACAGTGCATACCGTTACAATTACAACAAGCCCAAACACGACTAGGATACATTGTCTCATTATGGAGTTCCGTGACTCTTGGCTTCATCATCAGATCTGATGGTAGAATGGTTCTTATCAAACGCAAATGCTTCACTTGTTGTAGAAAACATAAAAATTGCTGTACATTATCCTATAAAATTTGAAGAGTTCCCTCGATTTCGCCAAGATTCCATCATCAGATCCCGACTTGGCGACTATGGGACCAACTTGGAAGTATACCCTTTCAAACAAAAAAAGAATTTTTCAAATCGGTTTAGGCGTCTTCGAGTAATCGGGTAACATACATAAAAAAAAAAAAAAAAAAAAAAATACATACAGTCGAATAGAGAACCTCCTCCTTTTTGGAAGTCGGTTAAAAATTGACTCACATCACACAGTTCCAAAATTCCACGAAAATTCTAACGAACTAAACTAAAAAATTCAGACCCTCCACCATCTTTGGCAACATCAAACGAGGCTTCATAGTTCAGGAACTGGCTTACTGAAGTACAGTTTCCCGGAACTGTTGGCGTAAAGTTAGCAAGTCGAGAGTCCAGTAGCACTATTTATAAATAACTTAATACCTACCAGCTGTAGGGGATGAGTTACAGGACGAAGTTGGACTTTGAATTTGGAAGTGTCTTAATTGCCTGTAATGTCCTTGGATAGTTATGCCACTCTGACCTGAACCTTATGGCAAAGAGAATTAAGGTCACTGTTTGCTGAGGTAGAATTACAATGAGAGGATGGTAGTGGTGTTTTGTGAATTCATTATTTTTTCATAAGGTTAGCTTGTAAAGTGTTGCGGTCGGTCTATTTTAGGAGATGAAGTTGAATTTCATTTTATTATCCGTTTACTTTGGTGGTCTTATCTAGAAAATAGTTACAAGTTGTTTTAGACTAACGAACTTTTCCTTGAGTTGTGCTGGCAAAGAGATTAGTTTTCTTTTTTAGAAACGAATTTTTGGACCAAACCGTGTTTGGACCATTTTTGTGCGAAAGCGGAATGGGTAACTGGTAGCATGACCACGTTGGTATCAACAAAATACAGTCATGATTTAACGTTGCCATACAAATGCCATAAAACTGAACATGGCTACAAATTCACACGAACCTTCTTTCCTGTGACGGTTGGCAGAAACTATACAAAGCTATAGTCCGCTCCACGAGAACCTATAATTTTTGTAAACAAAGAATTTCTACTAAGATACGTAGCTACAATTCAATCAACAAAGAATACTCCCAAATTCAATCAACTAAAATTATTTTACGTGTAATACGAAACTAACGAGCAGTTTCACTTGATCGGTTTATATTTTGGCGACATAAAGCGCTGTCGTCTAATGTTTTGAAGTACTAGAACTCATCAGATATCATGGAAGGTAAACATTTGGGCCGCCAGTTTGAAGTAAGTTCACGCTGACGCTGTCATTTTTTAATTTGATCCAAAGGTTGCGAACCCGAATGTGTGTTTACAAAATTGATAGGTTCTCGTGGCGGGGACTATACCTGCCACGATCCTTAGACGACACTTCTTTTGTTTCGTTTACGTTAATACATCTGGTCACAATGCCTCGTTGGTCTTCCGAGCATGACATCCTGGGTTCAATTCCCGGGCCGGGCAAAGTGCTATTGGATTTTTCAGAAATCTATAAGTTTTTTTTGTGTGTTATATAAATAAATTTCTCTGAAGCAGCCATGTAGAATGTATTTGCCCAGTTATAGTAATATAGGCTCGCTTCCTATCACACGGGACTTAAGGAGCCGGCGGAGCATGCGAAGTTCATACAAACGTAATACCAAAATAATTTGTAAATCAAACATATTCTTAAGGTAGTGTGTATTTATTTCGATTGGATTAAAGAATATCTAGGTTCCCAAATAAGTATTTTCAATGAACACTGATTTAAACAAAAGCTTTGAGAAAAATAAGTTTTCTATAGAAATTTTTAATTTCTCATATCTCGTCTGTAGATCATTGTCCTTTCAAAATTTACTATTAGGTACAAATCTGCCTTATCCTTCAGGGATTTTACCTATAGGCGTGATAATTTGATGTTTATCTGATCATACACGCACGCTGTTTGATAACACTCACCAAGCACTTGACCTCTCATAAGAAGAATGTCTTTCTACGGCGTCACTTTCATTCACACTCAATTAATGATTTAAAAGCCATTTGAGATTCCCTACAACCAATATTACTCCATTGGGAATCTGTTTCCAATACTGTCACCAATGACATTGACTAATGATCTCTTTTGGGACCCCATCAATGCAAAATGTCTTGATTAAGAAACGTAAACGATTTCTGACAAGAGATTGATATTGCTGAGCGATACGGCCTATTAAAGGTATTAATTGTTTCAGGGTTCTTTAAGGGTGTGAACAGGACTTTAGGAAAGTGTCAATCGCTTTCAAACTGTTTCATATTTCAACAAATTTTGAATTGCATTACTTCAATTCTGAGAGCAGTTTTTTTCTAGATTGGAAGTAAGGGAAGGCACATGCAGATTCTTATGCACACGGTGCGTTGCTCTCTGCCTTATGCGATATACACAATTGAGCGGTTGCAACACATTCACCTCTCCACGCTTACTACGAACTAACTAAGCGACTGCACGTTAAGGGTACCCCCTGAAGGGTAAGAGCCTTAAAGGGAGGGGCCCGCAAGGGCCGAAGCCTGCCGGGGTTGCGGGCCTGTTCGAAAGAGGTACCGCGGCCCCGGAACATAAAGGGCGAGGAAGGAACATGGATGGGTTTTAGTCAGTAAAAGTCTGACACTCCCTCCCGCTCCGCCCAGAGTGGGAGAAGTTATTTGATGATTTCCCATCCTAAAAAAAAGGGGTAAGAGCCTCGGCTTAGAGCGTCGCTGTAGGAGGGCTGCAAAAGGGACACGCTGGATCTGAGTGGTGTCATTATTTGCGGGCTTGTTTTGGACACAAGCTCAACTCGCTGGCTCGAACAAGGGTTGGGGATGAAAGTGGTTCGTGCGGCGTCGTGTGACAACCAAAGGATGTTTATGTGCTGGAAGCTGCAGAGGCGGCGCAGCTCTGATACAATATTAGCTTATGTCGTTCCCACTACTGGTACACAGCACCTCCTATGCGTTAGAAGGAATGTGCCATAGCCCACACACGGATTGAAGGATGTGTATGTGAATTTTTGTATTTCGGGCATAACCTAAGCTATGTCCATAGTGAACACATAAATTTTCGAATTTTCAATCATCCTTCTTGCTGTAAGAATGAGTTTATGAAGGCCAAGCTCATAACCTTTGTCATCAATGAAACTACCTACATTCGTGAAAAATTTTAATTAAAAATGCAAAGGTGATGAAGAGGTGATCAAGTGTCAATCAAGCTGTAAGCTGGAAGCAAGCATCAATACGGCACTTGTTCGTCAAAGAGCGAATTGGAACATGAATAGCCTGTCTGATTGATTCCTTTTTTAATGCAGAACTGGACTAACTGGCAGAGAGATAACTCGGATTCCGTTAAATGACTAGAGGACCTAGATAAAGTGAGTTTTATCTGTCAATTAACTATTGAATTTAAAAAAGGGATAAGTTTATTTCAATTATGAAGAAGTTATTATAGAAATATGTAGTACTATGAAAGCCAGGGCCTCTTGTATAGACCCTCTAGAAGCGAAACTTGTCTCAGATTTCAGCGACGATCATTACAAATTAATCAATGTGTTCAATGGTATGTCAAGTAAATTGACCACCAACTTAAAAATAAAAATATTCTGTAGCGAATCACAAATGTCATTCTTTGACAGTTGTATGAAATGTCTATATCACAGTAAATTGCCGACGTCAATATGATAAACTGCTTGTACTTAAACACTTCAAATAATGTTAGCCTAGTGCCTGAAAGCCTTTTATGTATTTATTTATTAAATGCACAATGTACACAACCAATTTTACACGCTAAACTTAAAACTAGTGAGAACATGACCCTGTTAGGGCGCAGCAAGATAACTTAAAACTAATATTTCTAGCCTTTTATACTATAAATAGACACCATTGAAGACAGACAATGAAAAAATTTGATTGGCTTTTCCTACAGGAATGTATAAAGCCGGAAACACACTTACGTGGCGTGGCGTGGCGTGACGTGGCGCGCCATAAGCATATCGGTTTCATACATTTAGTATAGTTAGAGACATATTTGTAGGTCGTGTCGTGTCGTGGCGCGTTCTGGCGTGGCGCTGACTGCTCACCACCGATTGGCCAGAGCGGTGGTGGGGTTATGGCGCGACACGTCACACCACGTGTTTCCGGCTTAATACTCGAAAACAAAAGAATGTAAATGACTGACTCTGGCTTTTCTTGTAGCTAATTACGTTAGTGAATACGTCGATTTTTGAATCCAAAATACAATCAACCCATAGCATTTTAGTTGAATTGTTTGCAACAATAATCAGCATCATCCTTAGATATGAATACATTCTAATTATGAAAATATTTTAAGTGAAACGTGTACCTATTTTAAATTTTAAAATCCACGTACAATTCACACCACACGCTCATGCCAAGGCCTTTGGTCTATAAAAGTGGTATTTCTAGGAAAGTTCGATAGCAGTATAACAAATGAACGAGGGTACATAGATTGATTTCTGGGAAACAATCAGTTTCTGTTTAACATGGTCAAGTTATGTTATCGTTAACGATCGTGTGTTAGTCAGGTATCCAGATGAAGTTAACCGTAGTTTGGAAGCTCTGGAAATAATTGAGGTACCTATCTGTTCTGGTTAAAGGGGTAATATGTTCTACAATGGATGTCTAAGGGTTATTACAGACGAAATAAATTTTGCGAACGGCACATAAACTGTAACCGTCGCCACTTGTAGATGACTGCCGCCGAAACTTCGACGGCTGCCGTCGACAAGTGGCAACGTTTGGATTCGACCCCGACTGCAATAAATTTACGCCACACGCCACAACTGCAAACGTCGCGTCGGCACGAGTTGACGGCAGTCGTCGACAGGTGGCGACGGCTGCAGTTTATCTGCCGTTGGCAACGTGCCGCTTGTCTGTAAGAGCCTACTTAACTTTATAAACAGTTAGTGAGTACCTGTACTTGAGTATTTGTTCTCCTTGATTTTACATAACATCACGCCTATAATCTCGGAAGGGTTAGGCAGAGGTGCCTAATAGTACATCATGTATCATTCACACTGTCTCATGATTACATGGGACTGTATTAAGAGGGTGACGAGCCTATTGCCACTAACCGGCACGATTCCATGACTCCGTAACTGCTACTGAGAAATTTCTGATGGATTCCTTTTTTCTGGATAAGAAATCATCAAATAACTTCTCCCACTCTGGGTGGAGCGGGAGGGAGTGTCAGACTTTTACTGGCTAATACCCATCCATGTTCCTTCCTCGCCCTTTACGTTCCGGGGCCGCGGTATCTCTTTCGAACAGTCCCGCAGCCCCGGCAGGCTTCGGCCCTTGCGAGCCCCTCCCTTTATGCTGACATCTCTTTGAGGCGCGCGTTGAACACGAACGCGCCGTCGACACGGCCTGTCGTCATTAGACGGACGGACGGCTAGTTAGCCCATAGCTAACCGTCCACAGGCCCGCGGCCACTTACTGCCTGTAACGACCGCCAATGATCTACAAATGACAGCCGAGACCAACGGCATTATGTGTTCTCCAAGGCACAGAAGAAACTCGGTATGTACTGGACACCCATCCTCGAACCGCCCTTGGCAAGTGCTGCTTAACCTTGAAGAACAACCCTTGTTGTAGTTACAACTATATGGTTCTCGAATTATAACAACTTCACATCGTTCTTTAAAAATAGGAGGTTTTTTAACAAATTAACCGTAATAAAACCAACGTTGCTAATAGCGCTTCTCGGAGCACCAAACAATGTAAACCTATTACCGACCGCCGTAAATTAAACCGAACCAGGAATTAAAACGAAGTTAAAGTAACTAACGATGTTAACTGTGTTACCTCGCTCAGTTTGTGACGACACCTCGTTCAAGGAATATAGGGGGAGTCCCCACTTCTATTTTAGTGAGGAAAACGGGGTTTATTATTTAGGTACTTATTTATTTTAAAATAAATGGAAAAAGGGTTGTATGTGTTGTTAACCCGCGACGCAAAAACGACGGGGTCATAAGTTTGATGTGTCTTTCTGTGGCATCGTAGCACCCGAACGGATGAACCGATTTGGATTTGGTGTGTTTGATAAAAATCAGTCCAAGATCGCCGCTGCCACAAAATGGCGGACTACATATTTATTCAACAACTCCCTCAATCAGGGTATCAAATGACAGGGCTTGATTAATAAAATACTATACACTATGATAAATTAAAAATCCAAGATGGCCGCCTCCACAAAATGGCGATTAACGAATTATTTTCTATTTAAGTTTTAGTACGGAGGAACAAGCTATTTATCATCATTTAGTAAAAGAGCTGGATAAACGTGCTACCTAACTAGATTTCACTTCAATCTGCAGTCCCCAAAGACTGCTCGGCATGATTTTTTCTTCCATTCTCGCCTACCAGTCGTTACGCTTTACTTAAGGCGACTAGATGAGCTAAATTAACAACTCTATTTGTAGTGGTTCAAACTTCGTTTGAAATGTTGTTAGAATAGAGTTCAAATCAGCTTGCACTACAAAGTGGTTGTTACGTCAGTCACTGCGGGCCGAATAGTGCGGAATGAGTGGTTTTTATTGAATTGTAGCCTAATAAATCATAAGATCAAAATTTCAATTGTACAGTTTGTGAAGAAAGTAGCGAAAATATTTGAGTGAAAAAAAAAACTAACTAAAAACTAATGCCGTTTTGGAGTAGTTACGAAATTTCAAAGAAAAAATGCTTTGCTTTGTACATTTTTTTCGTACTATTAATAATAAAGTTAGAATTATTTCAATTGTACAAATTAAAGTTTTAAATCTAATAAGCAACATATATTTTTTTTTGCACATTTAAAAGGGTGTAAAACACCTCTTCACGAAGCCGAAAGGTACTTGTTCTCCCCATTGTTGCGATCAGTTTTTTGTTCTATACCATACCTGGGAACCTTCTAGTTACGGAGATATGGGGGGTCAAAGTTACAACTTTTTTTTTAAATACAAGTTTTGTAATCTTATAGATTTTGACTTTTAACACCTCCACGACCCCCGTACTATTCAATCCATCCATCAGCACAATCTTTTAAGTGCGTTACATTGAGTTCTACCACAAAACATAATTTATAACCTCAAAAAAAAAGTTGTTTCCCAGCAATAATTTTTGCGTAAAGTTACTTAGTTTGATGTACCGAATGCTTGGTTAACTGCTTTGTGATGAGGTGGTTTACACCCTGTATTCACTCATCAAAGAGGAGTTACATGGAGAAAACCTCTCGTTAGCAGATACCACCCCCTTAATATTCCTCACATTATCCAACCATCATTTTCTTTGTTCTTCCTCTCCCTCTCCACCCACATTGATATTTATACTATACACATGCTTTGCCAAGGAGCCCGTGGCTAAATAATTAAATACGCTCGGGTCGATCGTTAGGTTAAGCCGTGCTTGCCTAGGTTGGTCTGTAGATGGGTGACCACCCTTACATACCGAGTTTCCTCCGTGCCTCGGAAAGCACGTTAGGCTGTTGATCCTGGCTGTCATTTGTCTATCTTTGACAGTCGTTACAGGTAGTCAGTGGCCCAAAAAGTCTGATAACCAGTCTTATCAAGTGGTATCGTATTTCTCAGTATTAACTGGGTTGTAGAGGTCAGATAGTAGCAGTCGTTCCATGTAAAATACTTCACTATTTTGACCGATCCTTGTGCTCCTGATTATCTAAAAGAATATTTCAAAGTGTTGGGCAGTTCACATAGTCGTAACCTTAGAGCTTCCAAAAACCTACTCCTTGAAATTCCCTCACATCGCACTGGTTTTATGTCCGCTTCTTATGCTGTCTCAACTATAAAGCTATGGAACGCGCTACCCCTTGGCATTAAAAAAACTGAAAGCAAAATGGCTTTCAAACGAACAGTTCGGAAGTACTATTTGAAGTCAGACTAAATTACTCACAAGGTAGTCGTAGTTATTATTATGAGGTTTCTCGTATTTTGAACTATTTGTATGTATTTTAATATGTATTAGTTTATTTCATCTTATCTGTAATATATGTGTATTAGTATGTATACTATTTATGTACTTATTTCGATTTGTTAACAAAATGGCATTGTTCTCATTGATTTTTGTACTCTACCACAATGCTGTCTTATTTGACCCAATGGTTGACTGGTAGAGAATGCCTTGTGGCATTAAGTCCGCCTATGTACCACTCCTGTACATGAAGTTTAAATAAATAAATAAAAATACTGTTATTCAGCTGCATCCGGTTAGACTGGAAGCCGACCCCAACATAGTTGGGAAAAGGCTAGGTAGATGATGATGCTGTTTTGCCGAAAATGCTGGTTTCCTGTGGAAAGAACCAGGCATTCAAACGAGTCGCTCAAGTAATGTAGGGGAAGTTTACACTCTATTTAGTCAATAAGAAGCAGTTATCATACTACTGTCATAAACTTGGTTCCGCCTAGGATTTTTTTTTTGTGTATCTGTCAGTTTAAAGACCGTTGGGTGACCTCCCTCTTGGTAGACCGATGACCTGGTGAAGGTTGCGGCAATCAGCTGGATGCGAGTCGCACGGAACCGGTCAATGTGGCGACACTTGGGGAAGGCCTATGTCCAGCAGTGGACGTCTTTCGGCTGGAATGGTGATGATGATTGTTGTATTAATAACAATGTGCACTCCTATTGGTCAGTTGGTTGTTACAAATGTTTGTTTCTTATTTCCGCATCCCCACAAACATACCTTTTTTTTAGGATTGGAAGTCATCAAATAACTTCTCCCACTCTGGGCGGAGCGGGAGGGAGTGTCAGACTTTTACTGACTAAAACCCATCCATGTTCCTTCCTCGCCCTTTATGTTCCGGGGCCTCGGTATCTCTTTCGAACAGGCCCGCAACCCCAACAAATATACCTAAGCTAACAAATTACCCAATGATAACATAGCAATATTCGTAATGAACGAGAACTCTGATAAATGTTAAAGTTTTAGTGACAATTAATTACTTTTCCTAATTTATGTTAAGTTTCCAGTTATGAATAATGACACGTCGTCATTATTCATAACTAGCTTCTGCCCGTGGCTTTGCCGGCGTACTAATTATATAATAAAACTTTCCTCGAGAACCACTTTACCATTATTGAAAACAGCTTGAAAATCGGTGCAGTAGTTTCTGAGATAATCGCGAAGAGACAGACAGACGCGGGGAGGTCTTTGTTTTATAATATGTAGTGATGCCCTAATTTATCACCTGGCCCGTAGCATAATTCATTAACTGTCAGCGAAGTAGACACAATAGTTAAACAATGGCGTCTGACCGTTACGGTCAGGCTTGACAGATTAAGGATACGTTGCAGATTTGTATGAAACAGCTTGTTTAAAGTTACTCGGTGAAAATCAAATATTGATGTCCATAAACAGACCTAAAATGAAAAGAAAACATATGATTGAAACAAAAAGAAAGACCATAATAAAAATACGAGACTAACAAAATTAACGAATAACAATCGACAAAGTCCGACGAATCGAACAAAAAGAAATACAGCATCCAGTGCTGAAATCAATCTTCCCAGAGTATCACAAATTGCGTTAACTGCCAAACATAATGAACTCTTAACTAAGTTACCCGTCGCTTTTACATCAGCAAGTCAGATCAAAACAAAACAAACAATCTTGGTAGGTGTCTAGTGATACTATTGTAGCTAAGCAAGTTTCGTTTTGTTTCATGTTGTGTACTTTCTTAGTTTCTCTTAGGCTTTAATAACACACAACAGAGGAAAACATTCTAGAAACATTGTAGATGTTTGACAGTTGTTACAGGTAGTCAGTGGCCCGAAAATCTAACAACCAATCTTACCAAGAGGTGTCGTAGTGCCCTATACTAACGGGGTTGTGGAGATCATATAGGTAGACGCTCTTTGTAAAATACTGGTATTCAGCTGCATCCGGTTAGACTGAAAGCCGACCCTAACATAGTTAAGATGAAAGGCTAAGCAGATGATGACTCTACAGAAAATACTTGCTTAAAAATACCTACACGCTACAAGAACGTAGGTATCGTTAAACCATCCACAGACTTAATTTAACACAGAAAACCACACATGTTACGAGTACTGCAATACTGCATCAAATGAAGAACCCAAATTCACGGGAACTCCATTATTTCATGTAAAGGCGAGTATACACTAGCTGGAACATTGCCTTGTAATGTAACGTTACAGCGAATGTTCGTGTTCGAAGATAGGCTGAAGTTTCATACTAATAGACAATCACATTTTGCCAGTTATGTTTAAGTCCCGTGCAGTAGAAGGCGAGCCTATTGCCACCAACCGGAAATTTTCTGTACTCTGTGGGTACTGGTGAGACAGTCTTGATACAAAACCCAATAACACTTTGCTCGTCCCGGGAATCGAACCTTCGCCCTAACCTATTTAGCGCTTGCGACTAAATAGGTCAATGCGAGAGATACAAGTTGTGACCATGCATTGAGCGACTCGTAGTTTTGTTATCATTTAAAGTAGAAGTCGATTGTTCAAATAAAGCTGATGAGAAGATTAGAACTTTTTGAACGTCAAATTTTACAAGAGATAGTCCCTCAACACGCCCTTAGTTACAAGTTAGTGACTTGAAACAGCGGCACGGGGCTGCGGCAGACCACGAAGGAGGTGGCGGGATGGCCTTTTTAGGGTTCCGTAGCCAAATGGCAAAAAACGGAACCCTTATAGTTTCGCCATGTCTGTCTGTCTGTCTGTCCGCGGATAATCTCAGTGACCGTTAGCACCAGAAAGCTGAAATTTGGTACCAATATGTATATCAATCATGCCGACAAAGTGCAAAAATAAAAATTTAAAAAAACATTTTTATTAGGGTACCTCCCCCAGACGTAAAGTGGGGAGCGATTTTTTTTTTAATTTTGACCCTGACGTGTGATATATTGTTGGATAGGTATTTAAAAATGAATAGGGGTTTTCTAAAATCATTTTTTGATAATATTAATATTTTAGGAAATAATCGCTCCGAAAGTCAAAAACAATGTGTCCCCCCCCCTCTAACTTTTGAACCATAAGTTTAAAAAATATGAAAAAAATCACAGAAGTAGACCTTTATATGAACTTTCTAGGAAAATTATTTTCAACTTGATGAGTTGAATAGTTTTTGAGTTATATAGCACTTTTTCAAAAAAACGCAAATGATAACTTTGTTTTTCATACAAATACTATGAAAAACAAAGTTATTTTTGCTGACGAAAAATGTTGGTATTTTTAATGGTCTGGGAAGCTACGGAACCCTACAGTGAGCGTGGCCCGACACGCTCTTGGCCGGTTTTTTTGTTTTTGGATAGGAAATCATCAAATGACTCCTCCCATGGTAATGTCGACAGTAAAGTTCTACATCGACGGTCACTGTTTCGACCACGCTCCATCGACGGGTTAATGAGTCGACAGTACAATAAATCAACGGTACGCTACATCGACAGTACACCAAATCGGGGCCTAGCGAGAAGGAGTGTCAGACATTTACTGACTAAAACCCATCCATGTTCCTTCATCGCCCTTTATGTTCCGGGGCCACGGTAGCTCTTTCGAACAGTCCCGCCGCCGCCCCGTCAGGCAGGCAGGCAGGCATTAATTTTACTAACATAGACATAAGTGTATTACTAACAAACTGGATCATGATCTGAAATAAATGATCATTAATATAGAATGCTTTTCAAAGTAGGCATCCGACACTTCTCAAAAGAAGTGGTGCGCGGAATCTTAACCATTGGAAGGCTTTTGATGGTAGGACTTTTCCCAGCAGTGGGGCAGTCTCGGAGTCTCGTAAATAAATAATTATGCTGTAGTCTACACTCACCTTAGTGTAAATGGCATACCCGATTCACTTAATATGTCATTACGTATTCGTACTGTGCTGATTCGTACTCAATGCTCAAATGCTCTCGATAATTTCGCTTTGAATTTCCAATGTTCCGTAAACATACGGTACAACAGCATGTTTAATCTGTAGGTGCTCTCGAAATACCTGTGCTTGTAACAACCTTTTGTAGGTAGCTAGCATTAATTATGTATGTTTTTTGACATCTGTGAAGCCAGACCAAATCGGTCTGACGCCATTGAATGAATTAATTAATGATACATTTATTTGCAAGAATATAGGTAGTTTACATACGTTCTTAATATCTAAGAGTTTCACTATATTCGGCAATTCGGCCATACAAATATTAAAGTTTTACACCTTGGTATACTAATAGCATGCAGTACACATTTAGAAATTTGCAGTTACTTACGAGTACATAAAAATACTCATCATAATTAAAATTAAAATTACAAAGCAATCAGTAAAATTAAATATAATTAGATTCATTTCAAATAATTATTTATACATAATAGCTATCAATAATAATTAAGTCATGTCAATTAAAATAGCATTTGATGATCCAAAAAGAAAAAAAAAAACTAGCGATGTCCAATTACGCCGTGTAAAAATAATTAAAAATATTTCAATGTCATTGTTTAACCATTGTGTCTAAAACAGTAATGCTGCCCTCTCTGAAACCAAGTGTTGGTTACAAGAAACCGGCCAAGTACGAGAAAAAAAAGAAAGGATGTCCCCCTTGCCCTCTGGTACCACTCTCATTAAAAGAAAATGCAAGATTACTGGAAAAACCGATTAATGGAACCTAACCTCTAACACTTTAAATTCGCCTAAAAAGCGTAGTCGACGGAACCCCGAGCGGGGCTTCTATTTGTCTGCAGGGTATAAAGGAACCTAACACCTGGGCGCCCCAAGTTCCGATTATGGTCCCAGACATATTTCCGTCGCATGCATTTCACAATTTTCCGGTTTCACTTCAACTGATTATAATCTACCGAAAAATAATGCTTACAATAAAACATATTGTAAGCAGTATGTTCAGTTGTCAATATTTCAACAGTTTACAATCTCACTAGATAGATTACAATCTGACGGTTTTCATAATTTTACGGTGATTTTATGTCTCATGCAATTACTTCTGAAGATAAGATCACTTTAGTTCCATTTTGGTTCCACTTTCTAGCCATTCTTCACTCTAGACACTCTTTGGTCTCTAAACCAGTCATACATTTTGCTCTCTCCCACTACACCGTAATGTAAAACAAAGTCTTAGTTAAGTTACAAAGTTCTAACTTAGTTAACTTAGCGATAATTTACCAGCAGAAACTAATGACTGGTAGTGTTTTTTACAGCTTTAAAGCTTTCATCAATGCAAAGTTAATTAAAACTTAAGTGAGACTTTTGAAAGCTCTTAGAATATGCGTTAAAGAACTTCAGTCTGCTTGTGTTCGATGACAAGCGACATCTAAATGGAGGTCGAAGTGAACCTATTAGTATACCCATTCGTATTTCACTGTTATGGTTAATAAGGAGGTCGTGGTTAAATAATAAAAGCCACTCAAGTTAAGCCATGCGTGCCTAGGTTGGCCCAGGGATGGGTAGGGATGGGTGACCGCCCATCTCGGTATATACCTATACCGAGTTTCCTCCGTGCCTCGGAAAGCACGTTAAGCAGTTGGTCCCGGCTGTTATTTGTAGATCTTTGACAGTCGTTTCAGGCAGTTCGTGTCCCGAAAGCCTGGCAACCAGTCTTACCAAGGGCAGACTTATGAATAAAGTGAATAGAAAAAACTGTCTGTCTTTAAATATTAAAATTTTAACCCACCCTCTAAAGGAAAACTACCACTAAACGAAACGCAAAACTTACTATTTTAATTAATCACCAATTTAATTAATTAATTACTTATTATATCAACCGTTATTAATCACTTAGTTACAAAGCTTAGATTAAAATAGTATATTAACCCTTAAACAGTCTACATCGCAAAGAGTTTACGAACACAATGAGCTGTCATATTGCAGCTGCACCGTTATTAATAGTGCTGTCAGCACACTTTAATGTATTATTATAATATCTTATGTATCTATTACTATACATGGTATGAAATTCAGTCGGTTTTTGTGTTATACTGAGTGATTGCTATGATCTTCTCTATTAAACCATGAAGTTTTTTTCGACATTTCAACATCATTTATCAAACAGATTTTATTTTTTTAAACTTGGGATACAATTTATACATGAGAGCAGCGGTGGCCCAGTGGGGGCGGCTTCGACTTACGAACAGCAAGTCGTGGGTTCGAACCCAGGCAGGCGCAGCATTACTTTGTGTAATTTAATTCATCACCACTGCTCTCAAAAACGGTGAAGGAAAACATCGTGAGGAAACCGGCATGTCCAAAAATTCGAAGACATGTGACATCTACCAACCCGCACTGGGCCCGCGTGGTGGATTATAGCCCATACGCAAACACGGTTGCGGACACCAGCCCGTTGTACATACAATACAATACAATACAATTTATACAAAATTATAGGGTACTAACTCTAGGTATTTTTGACGTGTCGCCATTGTATCCGTACGAAGCAATTGCGGGTAGGTAACATATTTTTATGGATAAAGAGATACATTTTTTTTGTTTTCTAGCCTGCTTTATCCCACTCCTGAGCAAAGACCTCCTTTCACTCCTTCCACTTCTCGCGAACCCGCGCGTCCGCCCTCCAGTTCGGACGGAAATTATGTCCAGTTCATCCCGCCATCTCCTTCGTGGCCTGCCGCGACCCCGCCTCACTGTGTCAGGGCACCAGTTTCCCGAAATTTTGGTCCCAAGTTTGTCCAACACACACTTACGTTTATTAACGTCGTCTAAAGGTCCGCCCGTCACGCTATCATTTACTGCTTATTCTTTCATATTATTCCACACACAATCCATGCATCGTTTCCTTGACCTTCGTCTCCCTCTCTATCCATCAACATTTATATCCATCACTGTTGTAGTCCTACCATGACAATCAATTCCCTTTCCACTGTCATGGTATGGGCATGTGATGCGGAACAAATCGCATGTGTGATGTTATTTAAAAAACAATCATGTGATCTAAGTTTAACAACTTGTAAAACACTTGACTAAAATAATTTTAAAACCACCCCGATGATCACGATTGATCATTGAAACTTAATTTAAATTTAAAGCCCAGGTTAAAATATCTATTAACCCTAAAACGGTCTACTTTACGATCACAATGAGCTGTCATATGGCAGCTGCAACATTATTAATAGTGCTGTCAGCATACTTTAATAACATGCGACTTGCGAACATTTGTCATGGTTTGAAAAGTAAAGTTTTGCGCTCTAGTGACGTAGTTAGCGTCTAGCGTCTTATGCTTAGTTCTGATGAAGTTGGAATGCTACACGCGTAGACATGTCTTGATTTGTGAATTACGTTTTCGTATGTTGTCGACGTTTAACATGTTTAATGAAGGTTTCGTTTGTACCTGTAAGCTTAACAATCCTTCGTGAGCATGTATAATTAATATTTGTTTGTACAAGCAAGATGTTTGCTCAAAATCAAAGTTCAATATTGTATTTTTTATTCTAAATAATCACTTTAAAGTGATAAATTCCTACTGAGAAGAGATACATACATCACACTAACGCTACAGCATGTTGGCCCAAAATAAGTGGCCATACATGTCTTTTTAATAAATCTGTTCCTTTACTTGTGAGCATACTCGTAAAAGTCATACATCCAGTATTTTTACTAATTTCAAACTACGGTAAACTAATCACCATCTGCCTAGCCTTGTCCCAACTATGTTGGGGTCGGCTTCCAGTCTAACCGAATGCAGCTGAGTACCAGTATTTTACATGGGGCGACTACCTATCTGACCTGAACACCCCAGTTAATACTGGGTAATACGATACCCCTTGGTAAGACTGGTTGTTAGACTTTTTGGGCCATTGACAGACCTGTAACGATTGTCAAATACAGCCGGGGCTAACAACTTAGCGTGATTTCTGAGGTACGGAGAAAACTAAACACAACATACCGGTGTAAGGGTGGTCAACCAGGACTAGGTTAGCTATAGGCTAGCTTGTCGTCCGTTCGTCTAATGACGACAGGCCGTGTCGATGTCGCGTTAGTGTTCCACGAGCGCCTCAAAGAGATGTCAGCAAAGTGAAGAGGCCCGCAAGGGCCGAAGTCTGCCGGGGCTGCAGGACTGTTCGAAAGAGATACCACGGCCCCGGAATGTAAAGGGCGGTAGGAACATGGATGGTTTTTAGTCAGTAAAAGTCTGACACTCCCTCCCGTTCCACCCAGAGTGGGAGAGGGGTCATTTGATGATTTCCCATCCGAAAAAAGAAACAAAAAAAGGGTGGTCACCCATCCACGTACCAACCTAGGCCAGCACGGCTTAACCTATAGGTCGACCCGCGGTGCAGTTAGTGATTATCGCTTCGTCTTCAGGGACCCACCAAGCAGACCCACCAGTGGGTCTCCGAATACTGATGTGTCTTCCAAGACCTAAGTGGGTCTTCTGAGATTTTACTGTCTTCGAAGACCCACTACTAACATTATCGTTAAAACCTACCAACTTAAAGTCGCTTTTAGTACTGGCTACTTGACATTAATTGACAATATTCTTTCGTGTTTGTCACGAGCTCCTCCTACGGTGAACTAATCATAAAATAAACTTGTTTCCACACAAAGAAAAGAATAGTTCACTTGAGAATTGCACAACCGCTCGACACAATCACCTCGCAATCCCACTGACAGCAAAATCATAAAGTGCTGTAAATATACTTAAATAGGACAGCACCACGGGACTGAGGCACTACGGGACTTTAGCAACATTTGTCAAGCACAACACTACGAAGACATTCATTGCATTGAAAACTTTTGTTGAGATGATGAAGTGTGTGCTCGTTCAAAGAGAATCTATACGTTCTAGCATGTACTCGTACCTAGGAACTAAGCTTCATATTATATTTATGAGTTACTTTTAGTTATTTAGGTGGTAGAAAATGGAAGAGCCCTGCTTTGATAGAATTGTAAGTAGGAATGGGATGAAAATACAGTTTTGACGTATGGGAAAGTAGATGGCAACAAAGCTTTGTCAATGAATATAGCTAGGATCGTTTTTTTCGTCGTTTCTACCCATAACTTTGGTATACAAGTATGGATGCATGTATGGATGTATGGTTTGGTGTACATTTATCTTTCTTCTTTGTAATAATAAACCATTTATTTCAGGTAACAAAGACCCATACATAAATACCTTAACCTAAATATACATACTAATAACATTTTTTGTTAATATAGTAACTTAAAAACTATGTTAGTACACGATGCACTTCACTTGCACGATCTTTTGTGCGTTCTTGTGGAATCTGTCCGCGGAAACGACGGAACACCACATCCTGCGGCCAAAAACTTTCTTCCATCACCAAATGTAGCATACACGTTGGGATACGCACCACAAACGCCTTGAAATTGACGTTGCGGCGCGACTCCAGTAGTTGTACTCTTGGCGTGTACTTCAACCTTATCAGAGAATATGTGTCCAATTCAATCTGATATCGTGATCGGTGGAGACAAACCCATTTAAAATTGTTAACAAAGGGATGCAAAGGCCCTCATGAGTTTGACATTTTGTGAAGTCATACATTTTTTGACCAATCATTTAAATCATATTTAAATCACTTTAATTAGCTAATATAAAATAGCAACAACAAGCCAACTCAAAAAAACAACCCCAAAGATCCAAATCATAGAATCCACATTTGCATAAACTAGAAACGAACATCCAATCGAAGTTCCTATCACAATCGTACATAAGTACGTAATTATAGTCTAACATAACTTTAGTCAAGTTGTTCATAAGCCTTGCTTAAGTAACCAATAGAACTTGAATGCTACTGAGAAATTTCAATTGAATATAAAGACGAGTAACTTGAATCTTCTATTGAGTTAGTAGGTAGCAGAAAGCAAAATGAGCATTCAATGGTCTAATGATGTCTGATTGAATAGTTTGTGTTTACAGACATATTTACGTTGACTTGGTAAAGAAATATGGAAAAAATAATAAGAGAAATGAGAAAATATGTCTTTTTTCCAAGTGGAGGAGGTTTTATGGTTTCGCGTATAGCGTAGCCAGTTTCTGCTGTTTCTTATTATTGAAAATATTGACTACTATATGAGTTGGGCCACTAAGCCACGCTTAGTGACGTTATTTAGGTCTCAAGAAGTGCAGGAATCCCCAACACTTGGAACATGGTATGGTCAGCATCTCATTTGCAGAGGGTGTGGTATAAATCACCCCATTTTGTGTGCTCACAGTGGTCTATATTTTGTTATAAAAAGTTGCATAAATGAATGTTGCCTTTCTCGGATATAACGTTAATCTGTGGATCACGGCTGTAATTTGAAGATATTTGATAAAATGGTTATACGCGAGTCAGAAACCCAAAAGTCTGTCAAATAATCTTACTGAGAGTGTTCCTCTGCAAGTCCTGCAACTAGGTAACTGGTTAGACTCGAACCTGACCAAAACAAAATTGAGAAAAGACAGATAAGAATGTAGATAATAAAAAGTTTGCATTAAATACTTGAACTTGCATCAGTGTGTGTCCATAGACGTGTGGCACTCGGGGACTGCCACGGTAAAGCTATTGCATAGCATTTTTTATCAACTTATGCAATTATAATTATTTATTTATTTTATTTTTCCACTTGTTGCCGGATCGAGGACCAAACGCAGACTGAATGTTCAGGCTCGGCTTCCCATCACGATGAAATTATGAATTTTATAATGATGGTTCTAGAACATAGAAGAATAAAAAATGGTTACAAAGAAGGTCTAACATCAAATGTATACAACCTACAACTCCTAGTTACGGCAATATATTAAAAAGAAAACTAGCTTGTCATTGTCATTATCTGACATGGGGTGTTAGATTATTTTCGTTACAGAATTTCTGGATTCGGTCTCCACGCTCAAGGCCCGCGATAGAAGCTATGCAATAGCTTAAAAAAACTGGTATTCAGCTGCATCCGCTACCCCAAATAGTCGCGAAAAGGCTAGACGGATAGTGGTTTAATGATGACTAAATTTACTAGTGTATCGAATTACTAAATAAACGTCAATCAACAAATGTACCCAAAATTCTTAATCAAAACTCAAGAAGCGACATCGGATATAACACCTAAACCAAACTCCAGCAAGACTAACTTAGTTTGTCACTCGACGCAAAAGCTGAGTTGGACACAGTTTCAACTGTATTTCAGCTTTGATAAATACAGAAACCTATGTAATTCAGTTTCGGAACTTAAAACCGGTGCTCAGACCAAAATTCATGTTCCTTTGACATAAATTATTTATGGCACTTTAGTGTTACTTTGATGTATTATTTAGTGGTTGTCGAGTTACCCAGCTGTGGTAGTAGTGTTAGGCTGTTTGCCGCATTCCTAACGAGCTTTGCCCTTACCTTGGTCACGAGCTTTATGCGTGTTTCGACTGCGACAAATATTTGCTCCCCGGTATTGTCAATAATACATGGTAACATAATCATCATTAACTGCCTAGCCAACTGTATTGGGATCGGCTTCCAGTCATACCAGTATTTTACATTGACCCACTGCCTATCTGACCTCCACCACCCAGTTAGTTAATAATGCGATACCCCTTGGTAAGATTGGTTGTCAGATTTTCAGGTCACTGACTATCTGTAATGACTGTCAAAATCTGCAATTGACAGCCGGGACCAACTTCTTAACGTGCTTTCTGCGCGGATGAAACTTGAGAGGTGGACTAATCCAGGAAAGCGTGGCAAATTCCCACGAATGATTGTTATTATTATTTACTCACAATCTCCAAATAATATTACAAAATAATAATAGAAAAGGAAAATACATAAAGCTTAGCTATTTATAAAATTTATAACTTTAATAAATAGCTTAGTGCATTTCACGACTCACTGCGACCTGACTTACAACAGGACGGTAAGGACTCACGACAAGGAAACAAGTGAAACGCGCGTGTCGTGACACAAACCGCATCGTCAGAGAGCATGAACGGGTTGTTAGAGTACCGGTGCATTAACATGCACAGAAATCTATAGAGTACATTAGAGATTCCTGCGACATTCTGCATCAGCTAAATACAACCCCTACGTGAGTTTTAGTGGATTACGTTGCAAATGCTCCGGGATTATTCAACCTGTTGGGTATCCTACAAGGATTCCTAGAATTCTATTGGGTTATAATGAGGTAGCTAGAAGTGATATATAAATAGATTGAATAACTGGAACTTGTCTTTTTTAAACTTTCATGATCAGAACACAATATTATAAAACATATGAAAACGGGTATTTGCTTCTTCCTCCTCCTTCTTGTTTTTTTTTTCTCTTTTTGTGGCTGGTGCAATCTGGTCGAAACGTCGGGCTTGAATTAAAGGTGATTATTTCGATTATTCGCGATACCCGTTTTCATATGTTTTATAACTGGAACTTGTTTTGTTATCCTTCTTGTTAGTTTGAACGCAAAAAGAAACAAGAATAATATACTCGTAGCTTTGAGATGGTTTTTCTGGTCGGGAAAACTGTTACTGAGTTTTTCATTTCTCAGAAACAGCCTTTAGTTATAATTGGTGACAAAAGGCTCTATACATCCTCTTTTACATGGAACTTAAACATACGTTGTATAGAGTGGAAGGAACTCTCGTCATTCCGGACCCCCCCCCCCCCCCCAAATATACGTTTTACATCGGTAGGTAGTTCATAAACAAATTTCTCGTTGCATTCATTTTGGCCGATTAAGTATTCCAATTTTGTAAGAGGCGGTGGCCCAGTGGTGGCAACCCCTACTTACGAACAGAGTGTTATTTATTTCATCACCGCTGCTCTCAACACGGTGAAGAAAAACATCTTGAGGAAAGGCATGTTCTAGACCTAAAAAAATCGAAGACATGTAATGTGACATCTACCAATCCGCACGGGGCCCGCGTGGTGGATTATAGCCCATTCCTTCTCATAGAGAGGAGGCCTGTGTCCCAGCAGTGGGACCATTAATAGGCTGATGATTATATACATAGAGTGGAAGGAACACTGACGCACAAAGGCTTACCATTTATTCAGTACATCATTCTGAAACAGGCACATAGAAATTTTTCACCGGTAGATGATTCAAATAAAAACTAGCAGCTGATGTTTTTATTACTACCAATGAAAATTTCTGTGTTTCAGAATGATTTACCTACTGAATTTGTGGTAAGTGTTTGTGCGTCTGTGGTACACCTACTTCTACATAACTCATTAGGGAAATACATGCGTGATATTATGTGTCTTTTTGAAAATTCCATAACGTGTTGTCTTATGACGAAGCACCAAAAGGTTACCGTTACCCAAATAACTCCAAAAAACTGGAGAACCCATCGTAGCAGATATGAAAGGTCACCATAAAAGATATATGTGGAAGGACACTGAAGAACCCTTATTTAAGATATATTGGGGTTCCGCATAGTACAGTATGCGACACCCATCAAGATCTATGACCTCGCTTCTTTACAGATTGCATTTTTGGGATCCCTGACAGTTTATGATTCGAGATTTTGTTTGCTCAGGTGCCGGGACAAAATGTAGATCGGTAAGCTGGATTAGATAAGGCTCTGTCGCATGAGTTATGATTTTTAGGGTTCCGTAGCCAAATGGCAAAAAACGGAACCCTTATAGTTTCGCCATGTCTGTCTGTCTGTCTGTCCGCGGATAATCTCAGTGACCGTTAGCACCAGAAAGCTGAAATTTGGTACCAATATGTATATCAATCATGCCGACAAAGTGCAAAAATAAAAATTTAAAAAAACATTTTTATTAGGGTACCTCCCCCAAACGTAAAGTGGGGAGCGATTTTTTTTTTAATTTTGACCCTGACGTGTGATATATTGTTGGATAGGTATTTAAAAATGAATAGGGGTTTTCTAAAATCATTTTTTGATAATATTAATATTTTAGGAAATAATCGCTCCGAAAGTCAAAAACAATGTGTCCCCCCCCCCTCTAACTTTTGAACCATAAGTTTAAAAAATATGAAAAAAATCACAGAAGTAGACCTTTATATGAACTTTCTAGGAAAATTATTTTCAACTTGATGAGTTGAATAGTTTTTGAGTTATATAGCACTTTTTCAAAAAAACGCAAATGATAACTTTGTTTTTCATACAAATACTATGAAAAACAAAGTTATTTTTGCTGACGAAAAATGTTGGTATTTTTAATGGTCTGGGAAGCTACGGAACCCTACAGTGAGCGTGGCCCGACACGCTCTTGGCCGGTTTTTTGTGAAAAAATTAGATGTGAAGCAAAGTTTTTACGTTATTCGTGGCAAGTTCTTTGGTATTTGTATATATTGTAATTTTTTTAATTTAAATACCTCCACGTACCCCGTATTTTTCAATCCATCACCCCAAAAAAAAAGTTGTTCCCCAGCAACAACTTTTGCGTAAAATTACTTAGTTTGATGTGCAGAATGCTTGGTTGACGGCTTCGTGATGAGGTAGTTTAAACCCTGTATTTTCTATTTAACTATACGTCATAATAGTAATACTATCCCCCGACGCATGCGACACCAAGCCATCAAAATTTAACGATAGTTAAACAATTAGCAGAAAACCGAAATGCTAATATAAATTAACCAACGGTTTCCCAGTAAACGTTATACTATCTATTTGTAGGTCACGCCGCAATGTTGATCGAGGTCGGATTCGAACCCGCAACCTCGTGGTTTGAGTCAACACACACCCTTCGAGTATTGACTGATGAGACCACAACATTGTAACGCACGTCATTATCTGCGTAGCCTTTTCCACTCTAACCGAATGCAGCTGGGTACCAGTATTTTATATGGAGCGACTGCTTATCTGACCTCCACAACCCAGTTAGTATTTGGTAATACGATACCCCTTGGTAAGACTGGTTGTCAAACTTTCGGGCCTGTGACTACCTGTGATGACTGTCAATGATCTACAAATGACAGCCGGGCTTATTTCACAAGTAATATTGACGTCACATATAATAGGGACCAAGCCTAATGCTATCAATTGGACAAAAATACTCTCTGGCTGCTACTGAAATAATAACACTTTGTCTGTCCTGGGAATCGAACCCAGGACTTCACCCTTAGCAGCCACTAGACCTCTAAAGTCCATAGGTTGTAAGCGCGACTAATTAATGCCAAAAAAAGGCCTTATTCAAATAAGAAATCTTCTTCTTCAAATCAAATGACTTCGGGAGGGAGTGTCAGACTTTTACTGACTAAAACCCATCCATGTTCTCTCTTAGCCCTTTGTGTTCCAGGGCCGCGGTATCCCTTTCGAACAGTCCCGCAGCCCTACAGGTATCTGCCCTTGCGGACCCCTTCCTATGCTGATATCACTTTGAGGCGCGCATAGAACTCGACCGCGCCGTCGACACGGCCTGTCTGCCACGGTGAACTAGCCCATAGCTCACTGTCCACAGGCCCGTGCCTTCGGTGGCCGGGGGCCAGGACCTAATCCTCAGCAGCTACTAGACCTCTAAAGTCTAGAGGTTGTAAGCGCGACTAATGAATGTCACGTTGGTCTAGACCAACAAGGCTTTAATTATTAATAGACTATATAGTCTGATTTATGAGGTCTTAAAACTAACCACTTTGTTTTAAAATGCGAGTTTATTTAATTTATAATGGAATGTAATGTTGGACGTTAAATAATGAATAAAGTGAACGACGATAAAAAAAAAGTTTACCCTACGTAACAAAGTTAAATATAATTATGTGACAACAATATAAATCTTAACTTCATTAGTTATTATTATGTTTATAAGTTTATGCTATCGACCTTTTTGCCAGTCCATTTAACATGAAAAAAACTTTTCTATTTTCATAAACTTTGATTGAAAATAAAACTTTTAGATTTTCTTTTCTGAACTCATTAAGCCTTTTCTCAATTTGTGTGCGACAGAATTTCATATGAAGCCTTCTTGTCGGCTGACTTTTTCAACTCAATTATGAAGGAGATACCAAGTATAAGTTACTATTACATGGTTATGTGTCTCTAAGGTTTATCTATACCGTTTTGGAAAACATCGTGAGGAAACCTACATGTACTAGAACCACTCGAAACTGGACTGGCAAAATGAGGGGTAATGTTATTTTGAAAAAATTTACAGACGTTAAATAGGTATTTGGTAAGTGACATTATAAATAATACGGGCAGGTTCTAAGGCTCGCCAGATCGATATTAAAACGTGCACAATTGCCTCAAAAGCACGAACCGCTATCGATGTGCAAAGGATGTTCGCCCGCCCAAACCTTGACAGCGGATGGGTCCATTAATTTTAGTCGGCAACTACAAGGTTCTAGCCTTAGATTCAAATGACTATTACGAGGATTTATAGCCGATGAACCAGTTTGAAGATACAGCAGCTAAAATCAGTCGTTTTGACTGTGAATTAAAACAAGAATGGAAAGCCACGCTTGCTAGTCTATACTAATATTATAAAGAAGGTATTTTTTGTATGTTTGTATGTAGGTAAGGGTAATCTTCGGAACTACTCACAATACATCCAATTGCGAATGAATTCTTTCCACCAACATGAAGCTAATTTGTCCTCAAGTGTCATCGAAAGTGGTAATTAAAACGTCCCGTGGGTTAATTTCTGTACAACGGAAGCTAAGCCGCGAGCACAAGGTAATAATATAATATACAAATAATAAGTTTTTGTTTCCTCATACTACCGTTTCTGACCCCAAGGTAAAAAATATTAAAATATATAATATCGTTTCAGAAAAGTTTCACTTGTGGTATCAATGTTTTCACTAATTAACTTAGAAAGTTGGTAAGTTTGGTTATTATTATTCCACAAAATACACAAGGATAACTGTGTTCAGATTAAGTAATTATTATTAAGTGTTGTTATTAAATTATTATTGTTATTACGTTTGCATGAACGACGTATGCTCCGCCGCGTCGTTCAACGTAATACCAAAATAATTTGTAAATCAAACATATTTATAAGGTAATGTGTATTTATTTTGATTGGATTACAGAATATCTATCTCGCAACACTTGAAAATAGACGTAGGTACTTAGAAGCCATGAATTTATATAATATTGCTCGAAACAAATTTGACTGTATTGAACTGTCCAATATGCTATGTTATGCGGTTCCTAGGACGGTCCACATGCGAAAAGTGCGCGCTGGTAGATTATTTTCAGTTGGCACTTGCAAGTCCAACTCTGGCCTGCGTTCGCCTGTCCGCAGAATGGTCGATTCCTACAATAAAACTTTCGAGCATATTGACATTTTTGCATGTTCTCACTATAAGTTTAAAAAACTCATACTAAAGGAGTTTTCTTAAATATTTATACACCATTTATTGTTTTCTTGTTTTTTACAACTTTTAAGTATTTTTAATCTTTTTTTTTTTTTTTGTATTTGTAACCCTAGCGATTATTTTTAAAATTATGTATCCTAGAGTTAATCTGTGAACAGCGTTGTGGGCTGCAATGTTGTTTTTAAGTTCTGTATATATTTCCTATTTCTATGTTTTATATTGCAGCTGTTTGTTGTTCCATTTGAATAAAAAAAAAAAAATAATAAAAATAAAACCTATGTTCCCAAATATATATTTTGAAAGACGAGATATGAGGAATTTAAAATTTCTATAGAAAACTAATTTTTAACCTACTTCTAAAAAAGGAGGAGGTTCTCAATTCGGATGTTTCTATTTTTTTTTTTTTTTTATGTTTGTTCGGGCATAACTCCGTCGCTTGCCAACCGATTCGGAAAATTCTTTTTTTGTTGGAAAGGGTATTCTTTCCAAATGGTCCCATATCCACAAAGTCGGGATCTGATGATGGAATCTTGGCGAAATCGAGAGAACTCTTCAAATTTTATATGAAAACGTGTTGCGATTGTGGTATTTTCTACAACAAGTGAAGCATTTGCGTTCGATAAGAACCATTCTACCATCAGATCTGATGATGAAGCCAAGAGTCAACTCCATAATGAGACAATGTACCCTAGTCGTGTTTGGGCTTGTTGTAATTGTAACGGTATGCACTTTCCATGTATATCAAGCACATGTGAACCACAAAAAATTGAAAAATAAAAACTTTTTTTGCAAAAAATAAAACCGACTTCAAAAAAAAAACACAAAAAAGTTAAAAATAACTTTAGCTTCTGAAGTCGGTGACCTTTGTTTGATTGATTTAGTTTTTTTGTCACCGACTTCAGAAGCTAAAGTTATTTTTCACTTTTTTGTGTTTTTTTTTTGAAGTCGGTTTTATTTTTTGCAAAAAAAGTTTTTTCACATAACTCTTGTTTATGTCCATTCAAAATATATATTTGGAAACAAAGTAATCTGTAATCTAATCAAAATACCTCGAACTTTTGGTTTAACGTCTACATTATTTAAAATTGTTACGGTCTTATTCATAGAAAGTTAAAATAGGTTTATAAGCTTGTTATAATGGGAATCCCGAAAAGTATTTTTCATAAACGTTTCATAACGCAAAAACGCTTTATAGGTATTTAATAGCGGCTTCATAACTTAAAACGAGGTTGACCCTACTTTATAGTACCTACTTTAAACCTTTAATAAACAGAAATATGGCCGAGAAATGTGCAACAGCTGATTTTGATGTAATAAAAAAAGGCTGCTCCAAGGCTGTATTCCGAATTTTTCTGTAATTGATTTGAGCGTCCATAAACCGGTTCCGAATTACCGTGAGCGCGATATCGATATGCCTTGAATCGTCTTAAGTGACGTAATGGCATACACCATCTCGCGATTACACCGACCATGCCCCAAATAAATGTCACCAAATAAATTCTGAATGCTGCCCAAATGTCACAAGTGACGTTGTAGAACTTTTTTTTAATGCGGTATATGGCCGTAGACACCCGTTGTTTTGGCATTTTATCTATGGATTCAGCAGAACGACAACTTAAGAACGTTAAAACGTCTTATAACGACACCATAGCTATGACGGGCTTATAGAACGATTATGAATAGAGAATTTTATAGTAGGTTTATTAGCTCTAATGAGTGTTTAAAACCTATTTTAGGGGATTTTTATGAATAAGACTGTTAAGTCTCTTCACTGACAAATTTAAATAATCATGCTGTGTCAACATCACACGCCTAGTCTTTTCCAAACTATGTTGGTATCGGCTTTCAGTTTTACTTGATGCAGCTTTTTCTTCTTGTTTCTAAGTCAAGGCAAAGCTCAAAGCATTAAGCCTACCTTTTTACGATTTTTTTAACTTTCGCGTTAAGTTTTTTTATAAAAGTATCAATTGCAGGTCACTTAATAACGTCTCTAGCAGTAGGTACTTGTATCGTTCTTTATTTCTATATTTATTTATCAATCAATGGTTGAATGCGTTGCTCATACTAAATCCATCTCTGTCTAAATGCATTATCAAAGTGAGATTTCGATCATTCTATCTATGCATTACAGCGACGAAATATCAATCTATCATATTACTTATATCGATCATAATTTCTATCTATCGAAGCTGGATAAATGACAGATACAAATTGTTTTTAGAGTTAGATTATTTTACATTCAGAGGTCACCGTCATTCCCTAACAGACAACCTTTGTGTGGATAAATACTCGTACCTATAGAGCATGTCAAATGCCTAACGTTATTTCGGTACTGGATAAAAAGTAACATTAAATTAAAAAAATAAAAAAAACCCCGACACGTAGGGTCATTATTTCAAGGTATTTTTGTTTTGGAACGAAGTTCCATAACGCGGCTTTCATTTGATACCCGTGTTGACGGAGTTATGAAAAAAATGTAATTTACAATTTTGTGGTGGCGGCCATCTTGGACTTAATTTTTTTTAGCTTATAGTATTCTACCAGTCAAGCCCTTTCATTTGATACCCATATTGAGGAGGTTGTTGATTAATATGTAATCCGCCGTTTTGTAGCGGCGGCCATCTTGGATTTTTTTTATGAAACATAGTAAAGAACACTGCTGACTAATTCACCTTTCAAACAAAGAAAATTATATCAAAATCGGTTCATCCATTTGGGAGCTAGACAGACAGACACACACGCACAGACACGTCAAACTTATAACATCCCGTCGTTTTTGCGTCGGGGTTTAAAAATATAAACGTGTGTGTACAGTCGAGGACTTTAATTGATGAGCCACTTGCCACTATTCGTATTTTAGCCGTGTAATACAAATCGGGTTTAAGGTCGTGGCACACTTGACAAGCACCGCACCAGCACAGATGTTGGCTGGCGTTGTCTTGAATTTCGGCTAAGGCACCCTTGCCACGCGTCGTCAGCGAGGCGTAAGCACGCGGTCCGTGCGCGGGCGGCGCGGCATCCACGCGCGTGCGGTGCGGCGTCAACGTGCCGTCCGCAAGGCGTAAACTCGCAGTCTCTGCGCTGTCTGTGATAATCCGGGAGATGGTGTTGCATTTTAGAGTGTTTTTACGCCGATCAGTTGTCATCTGGTTCAATAGATCCCGAATGACTGATAAGTGAACCCAGCGTCAGCTGAGGCACCCGAGGTGGGTGTGGGAATGGGAGGTTATGTACGGAGGTGGTGAAAAAAAAGCAGTCATAGTCCGCAGGCTGAAACTTTTTTATAAATAGATTACATCATACTGAGCTTAAAAATATCAGCTGCATGTTGGAAGGGGCATTATGTGTCTGCCGGTCACATGAACTTGTAAAAGAAATAATATAGTACGCTGGATGAAATTTAACAATGTGATTGTTTATATTATCAAAAGTACAAAAACAACAATCAGCTGTGTGGGTAGCTGTCTTTACAAGTTCATGTAAGCTATAAACGACACCCATGACGGAAAATGAAAGAAAAAACTCTCGAAAGATGGTCAACCGAACATACTGCTTAGAATTTAAACCATAATTATCTGATTTTTCATCATGGGTGTGTCGTTTTCATGGTTTTCGGGGTGGCTGATAACGGAAATGAGGTTAAAGTTAACCACGTCAAGTATTAACATGACCATATAATTATATAATCTGGGAGTCTTATCGAACTAGGTTCAGAGTAGTGGGCTCTCTAACTAAATATGTAACTGTACGTTGTTTTGCAGGCAACCACGGGCAACTCGGAGGTGGCGCGCAGCCAGCGCGCGGACGGCGCGCTGTAAGCTGCTTGCGGCGCGCGGTTCACTCGCTTGCGGCACGCGGACCGCGCGCGGGCGCCGGCGCGCGGCGCCGAGTCCCTCGCGAGTTGAGTCGTATGGTAGCGGCAAGCGCGTTGACCGCCCGCCGTAAGCTTTTTCATATGGACATTATAAAATAGGCTATGCGACACACGATTTAATGCTCTAATTTGAATAGCAAGTTAATTGCTGGGTTGGAGCGGTGCCGGTGCGGTGCTTGTCAAGTGAGCCACGACCTTTAGTCGGTAATATTCGTACTTGTGAATATATGAAAGTGTAAAGTGGTGAAAGTGGCTTATCAGTTAAAGACCTCGACTGTACGTAGACCAATAGTTATGATATTTCTTTGACAGTATTTATGGCACTTGAGGATAACTACAAATATAGAAATGGGTTTTTGTTTTGCACTGTTACTTAATTTTGACTAAACCTCCATGTTTCTTTTCGACTATGCCTAGAGAAACCTAATAAATTGAAACGGACAATACACCCTTTAAAAATGCCTAGGTATGATGATATTTTATCCTCTAAAAAATAAATACAAAATATTCGTCCCGCACGGCGATAAACGCTGTCCTACACGTCTCTCATGGGGAGAAACTTGAAGATATAATAAAAAACCCGAGCAAGGTCGCGTCATATTTCTATAGGTATAAATATTTACTTGTTATATGTTGACGGTGAATCTTGACAAACTGTTTTCCTTAAAGGACGAAAGATTATTTTGTGATCTCTGTTTATTTGTAGTTTCTACGAGTATTTTAAGCTCATGGAATTGTCCGTTATATTATAAGAGTAGGCTATCATATTGCGTACATTTTATTATATATTGGGCACCAATTTGAAATACGTTTTCTAAAGGCTGGCGAGTCTTGCATGCAAGTATGACTTCATATTTATTTGCGTACAATCCAAGCAACTTGCATTTAAAACATGTTTCCGAGCGTGTGCAAATTGCATGCAGATTTTACTTGCATACATGTGGAGATGTTCAACAATGGAGTAGGACATCATAGGTGAAAGTCGTACTGCTGTACTTGTACATGTGCAACTAACGTTTGTGTGTTCAATTTGCACGTCACTTGAATAAAAACAAGTAAAAGTTCAAAATAACTCGTACAAGTCGTAGCTTGTAATCACACCTTATGGAACTAAATTTTATTTTGTGTCCAAACAGATTAACATTCTATGCAACTAAAAAAAGAAAAAGTAATGGATTGACATGATCTACCAAAAAAGTAGCCTTCTTCTATGATTAAGAATTTGACGACTACAACAATCCACAAACGAATCAATTCACTATTCGAAAACCGATTAATCAAACACAAAAACAACATCAAAGTGGCGTCATAGCCTTAATAAATAATACAAACACATAGCCTCAAACCTAGGTAATAATACCCTTACTAAGGCCACGTCATAATAATCTTGAAAAATGTCCCAAAGAATGATGTGAAAAAACGTATATCTCCCAACAAAATCTCTGAAGGCTAAGGAGGAAAAAAACTGTCAACTTGACTGTGTATAGGTGTACAAGTTGAAAAAGAAAAATAGGGACAGATAGATAAATAATACATGAATTGTAGTGCCCATTTGTCAGTATAACCACGAGTTATATGGGTGTAGAACAAGATAGGTATGTAGGTAGTATATAGGGATGGGGTTTTAGTAAGTAAATAGCGTTCAGTCGTGGTCGCTAAGCAATCTTTGGATATTTGGTTACATAGGGCAAAAGGGTCAGATTTTAGTTTGCAAATAGTGCGGACGGATGTGGTAATATTTATGTATACAGTATGCATTCAACATCGTTTCATGTTATATAGGGTGACCGGCAATTAGTGTACGATACTTAAACACGTGATTGTGCTCATGATAACAAACAACTTTTACTATGGCACCAAAGCTGAAATCGCGAAAAAAATCAGCTGTTCATTATGCGAACGTAAATGTACTGAACAGCTGATTTTTTTTTCGCGATTTCATATTTGGTCGCATAGTAAAAGTTGTTTGTTATCATGAGTACAATCACGTGTTAAAGTATCGTACACTAATTACCAGTCACCCTATATAATACTTAAATGCCAAAGCAACTGTTTGTTCGTTTATAACGTTTTACCATTAACTACATAACATCACGCCTATAATCCCCGAGATTAGGCAGAGGTGTACTTAATAGTACACCCACATTCCGCCAGTTATGTTTAAAGTCCCATGTAATAAGGACGAGCACATTGCCATCAACCGGACACAAATCCAGGTTCCACGATAACGCTCAACTAGTTATAATGAAAAGGTTTGGAACATGGTATAGGTACTTTTTATCCCATCATTACATTCTTGAAGATGAAGCCGCAGATAAAAGCTAGTCAACAAAATAAAGTTTTAGTAATTATTGTATTTTATTGTATAACGGGCTGGTGTCCGCACCCCCACGTCAAAGCGCGTATTTTGCGTATTGGCTATAATCCACCACGCGGGCCCAGTGCGGGTTGGTAGATATCACATGTCTTCGAATTTTTGGTTCCAGGACATGCCGGTTTCCTCACGATGTTTTCCTTCGCCGTTTTGAGAGCAGTGGTGATGAAATAAATTTTAGTAATTAACGTCAGTTTAGACTGTATAATCATTGATTGTCTTCATTAATTGTACTCTTTTGAAGAAAGGCAAAAAAAAAAACATCAATGTTATCCTATTTTTGGCAAAATGGTCACATTATTACACCACATTCCTAAGTTATATCAGCCTCTTACTAACCAGAGCCCACAGTGTTCCCCCAACTGACATTTGGGCATCTGCCCAAGTTTCCAGGCGCGTCCATTGACATCGACGCAGCGATTGTGATCAAATCACAATGGATTCACGCTCGATCAAGTGTGGGTAGATCGTATTTTGTTTCTAGTAAAATTTATTTTCCACTAACAATGCATGTAACAGGTTGAGTGTCATACAATTTGCACGCGCATCAACGAGGTATATTTACACCTCGGAAAATAATATTTTACATGGAATTTTGGAAAGAGATTGTCTCATACAGGTATATGTTACAAAGATGATGCTTTACAAAACCCAAGTTTTCTTAAAGTGAAACTAAAATCCAAATGTTCTTGGGTTTTTTAGCAATTTGCAAGTCAGTTTCAGTCGTATGTTGATGAAAATATTTCATGAAAAAGTCATAACTTATGATGACTATAATGATTATAATTCAAAAGCTATACTTGTCTTATGGTCGCGAATCATATTTTCATCAACGTGTGTAGCACGGGAAATAAAAGGACTTCAGAACGCGACAGGATAGGAGTATCTTACAAAATTTTAACTAACAAGGATGGAAGCCGGGACAGAGTTTAGGAGTTGGCGAAGGAGGTCTTAAACGACTACTAAAACCTAACACAGGCGGTGACGGATATGATTATCACTCAGTAATTAAAAGCATAGGAATCTCATTAGGAAATCAGTTTGACAACGTAGCCGAGTACATCGAGATAGGTATTGTGTGTGAGCTTTGCGTGGTGAGAAAATTACATACGTATACAATGATTCACGAACTCGACGAGTCAATAGACGTAGAGATTGATTATTCTTTACCTAAATTACCTGAGGTATGCGTGAGGTTGTACGGCAGAAGTATAAATGCACTTATCGATACAGTACCATCACAAACGTACGGTACAACTGGACAATAATCTGTAAATTGCAAAGAAAACCTGAGAAAATTTTTATGTCGCGACCCTTACTTTTAACCCCGATGATCCAATACTCACGTATTTTCTCGTAAAAGAGAAAAAATATGACAATAACCAGTAAAGTCGGCAATCAAAACGTCATTTACTGTCTAGTATTTTCCTAACTATGTTGGGGTGAACTTTTAGTCTAACCAGCAGTTTAAAACCAGTATTTTCACGCACAATGTTCGGTCCAAAACCAGGGGCAAGCTGCTGTGACCGAACCGTCCGCGATTCGCGGAGACAATCAAATTAAATTGCCCTTATGAAAAGGAACTTACCTGGTGCCGGTGGGCTGAAGGGGATGACCAGTCCTTGATCAAGCCGGCTCTGGTATTGTCTGTCTGTGTGTGTGCGTGAATAGTGTTTTGATGTGATGGGGTGATTTGCCAGATCCGACTATGTTTCAACAGACGCTGCCTTCTGAATCACGACAGGTGACGAAACGTCAAAAAACAAACTGTCAGATGCTCGGATGACAAGACATGCGTTCGGAAACACGCATGGTACGAAATACACAATGGTCCACTAGTGATTGAGTGCGGAAACCAAAACCCTTTAATAGCAATGGCCTATTTGGCCTCAACAATTTAGTTACTAGGTATTAAAATACTCCTTGGCAAGAGTGACTCTTTTTCTCAAGCTGAAATGGTAGCGGAGTTTCCTCTATCGGTTATTTCTTGACGCCACTATTGACCTTTCCCCCGTGGTCTTGACCTCACAAACAATGATTAAAGTATCAAATTGAATCAAACACGATTACTGAAATTGTGCTTATCTACATAAATGTAATTTCCCGAAAATTTTCCAGAACAAGAATTTCCACTTACATAATGAAGTGTTACATAAAATCACCAAATATTGGCTTTGGTTTTATTCCTACTATTAACATCTACCTAGCAACCTATCTACGTTTTTCCATTATAATTCTAGGTCACCTTGCTGAAAAATAGCTTCTACTAGATGTAGTACGGCGGCGGCGTCTGACAATCTTATTTATCGATACAAAGGTACTGTTCAAGGTTACTGTCTTCAGTATATTGAATAGCGGTGTGGTAAGGCCTCTGCTCTGTTGTTAGCGGAGCGGGAGCCGGGATTTACAGTGGGTTTGATACTGTATTGAGGGTATCGTGCCTCGGTACGGCTGTCAGCTTGGCTTGTTTATGCTAACGAGTCACATCACGGGTCATCTGTCACACAGTTTTCGGAGGTCAGATAGATAGTCGTTCTCAACTTAGGGCACATTCATGATAATATTTATTCCTGGTGCTAGGCAACTGGGCTCATCCTAGTTGTAAACGTCCCTTTGTGCCTATTGGTATTGTTTCGTTCTGTCTCCTGTTGATATGGGAAGTGGAAATAATGTTTTTTCTACTCCTCCGCTATTCTTTTCTGATTAATTTCGTATGAGTAGTGGGAATAGTATGGCGGGTTTGTCCCAGTTAGAAATAGGCAGTCGGTCTATGTAAAGTATTATAAATGCCTACAACCTGCAAAACAGTAGTTCGGACCTTTATAATATAGTACAGAAAAGCTAGGATAATCATATTTTTTGGTACTAGCCTAACCTAACATTAAAGCTATGTTATAAATATACTATAAATCACCCAAGCCGCAGCTATGTAATAAATCGAGTTCTGTATGACCTACCCCTTATACCCAAACGTTGTCTTGTATAGAAGTACAAAGGTACTCGTAGGTACTTGTCATGTTATTCAAGTTCAGTCTATAGAAGATGTTGATAACGTGTTTAAGTGATATGTTAGTGTCTTAATACTTTTAGCCTTTTTGGCAGGTTTCCAACTCTTTTGAGAGGGTATCGGGATGAAATAACGGCACTTTCTATGGGTGTGGTAAGAGGTTATTATGCAGTTTAAATGGAGTTATGGTAGTCATTGAATTTCTTAGGTGCTATGAAGGTTTTATGGGTACCTGTCTTTAAGAACACAGATACTACTACAGGGCGTGCAGGTGGATTTGTACAAGGGGTAGGATATTTATGAAGTAAGTGGGACAGGAATACACTAAGCTGGGATGGAAATTAGCCTAGACTCCGTTCTTAGACTAGCTTTCTGTCAAATGGTCTTTTTTTTTATTAGCCTGAGCTGTCCCACTCCTGGGCAAATGCCTCCCACTTTTCTCGGTGTGGCGTCTCTTCTCGCCAATTAACGAGAAAGCCATCCAAGGCGTCCCGCCATCTTTTCTTCGGTCTGCCGCAACCCATTTTAACTGTCTTAGGGTCTAAATGGTCTTGCTCGGCCAAAATTGACCCTAACTCAGATCTCTGGCGACTTTGGTACTTGTTGCAATATTAATAAATCGGAGTATTTATTTCGAACTACGATTTGAAATTTATTTCTATTTTGTGGGTCTGATGTCACGATTTCATGGAAAATTTGACCTCGGTTCTTTCTTATCGAACCTCGGTTTAATGGTTTAGGCGTATACACAAAGTCAGATTTACGAATTTATGAAGATTTTTCTAGCCAATTTCGCCCACAGTTGGTGTGCTGGTCTTTTATTAGCTCTATTAATTGACTAGCATATTCAGCTTTGACTAAAAACCTCTGACTATAAAGCCGACATGTCAAAACACCATCGACGACCTCTTATTTAATAGCTGTAAGTGATCTAGCTTTGATCTGATCTACGAATTTGTAATATTAGTATTGATTCTGTGCTTTTACATTTCTGTAAAATCGAACTCCAATTTCATACTTAATCTTGCCCGCAAGCATCTAAAACTAGATAAAAGAGTAACCTATTTAATCCGTAAGTACTTAAAGAAGACCAAGTCCTCTCGCACAAAGCGAGCTTTAAATAAAGAAAACGGAAAGATTAAGAAAGAAAGAAAAGACGAAAGTTTAAATTGATGTGAGAAACCTAACATATGGAATTTATCTTTGGAACGGAAAATTCTTGAAAACAAACGAATAAAAAAAGTAGGTACAGTCATGAGCATAAATAGGTATATACTGAGCGGAATTCTAAAGCGGTTTTCTTGTAAAACCTGGTTGTTACCTACTTTAACACTAGAAATATTACAATTCAAATATAAAAATTTCATATATAGTTTCGAAAATACTGTATAGTGTCATCCATTGAATTTAAACCCAAGGAGAACACCGCATTTTAATTGTAAAGGTTTAAAACTAAAAATGAAACAGCAAAGTGTTTACATATTTGTGCTGATGACTATACTTGTACCCAAGATTTCTAGTAAAAACACCAAATTACACGAAGTTAAGAATTTTATTTTTACATTCGATTACGTTTCTATAATGGAATAATGGCTAGAAACTTGTAGGTAGAGAGTAACGAATCGTAAAAATGGGATTGGAAAGGTCCTTTTTTAACAGAATTATTATTTTGTACCTAATGTAGCAAGCTTTCAAATTATATTTTTCTATTCAAGGTATGTAAGGAGCTAGTTACTGGGTAGAATAAATTAGAATTTTTGAATTAAATGAGAATTAAATGAGCGAATAAAATTGTATTATTGCTGAATTAATATATGGGGTGGTATTTTGCCACTAATGGACTCCCCCTCCTCTAATGGAATGTCAAATATCTAAAATTACAGCCGGCATCAGCACAGCTTAATAACGTGCTTTTTGATGCACGGAGGAAACTCGGTATGTAAGGGTGGTCACCCATCCACGGAGCAACCTAGGCAAGCACAACTTAACCCTAAGATCGACCTTATTTAGCCATGAGCTTCTTCCCAGGGCGTTAAAAGATGCAACAAGACTACCCACCACCCCAAAACATACACTACCGTTCCCCAAACATAAAATAAATAAATAAAAATAATAAAAAAATGTCGCTGGACATTACACACAACGCCATCTAGAGTCACACTAAACAAGGCTTGAGTCGTGGACACCAGATAGTTGATATACTACATATATACTTTTTTGTTTGTAAATACATACTTATTATACATATAAACAGCAGCTTCACTACCGCTACGCCATTCGGGTCGTCAATATCTAAAATAAAAGATTCAAATATCTAGAATCCATTGTAAAATTGCAAAACAAACAAAAATTAACACTTCAATACCGCTTGGATGTTCGCCAAAGTGCCGTTAAACTGAACTCGTCGAGCAGGCAGGTTTACAATGAAAATCCTCTGCGCTACCGACAAATGAAATCCGGAACTATAAGTGAAGGGAACAAGAAATAGTGGTGCTTCTTAACCCCTGGATATATTTTGATAGATGAGTATAAACCTTGTGAGTCGATTGGGGGGAGAAAATACTAAATATGTTCTGTTTTATAGGGGAAGTTGGGTGGTAAGGCTTCGGAGAATAGTTGGTATGGATATTGGAAGGGAAGTGTGGAAATATTAAGACGCCTGCGGAGCATGCGTATTTCATACAAACGTAATACCAAAATAATATGTAAATTAAACACATTCCTAAGGTAGTGTGTATTTATTTCGATTGAATTACAGAATATCTAGGTTCCCAAATATATATTTTGATTGGACATTGATTTTAACAAGAGTTATAAGAAAAATAAGTTTTCTATGGAAATTTTAAATTCCTCATATCTCGTCTTTGTACCATTGTCCTTTCAAAAAATATATTTGGGAACATAGATATTCTGTAACCCAATTGAAATAAATACACACTACCTTAAGAATATGTTTGCTTTACGATTTATTTTGGTATTACGTTTGTATGAACGACGCACGCTCCGCCGGCCCCTTAAGCTTAGTAAACTCAAATTGCTTTGACTAAGTAAAATAAATGAATTTGAACTTGTTTGTACGAGTACATCAGGAATGACGACTGGCGAAAAAAAAAATGTGCTATGGGTAGTGCCCCGCGCACGCCTAAGTGGTGCTATGCTGTAGCGGATCGGCTACGAGTGCTACTAAGCGTTAGGTGACGGTCACGCGAGTTTACATGATTTTTGTTCACCCAAAAAGTGCTCAACGGGCTTAGAGAAGTTACCACAACAAAAGTTTGATTCTGTTTAGTCCGTTTGTTATATTTTCGAAAAATATATGATACCTACGCGTTATTTACTTTATCAAATTAACAAAAACTTACGAAGATAAAACGCATCAAAGATAGTGGGGGCTTGTAAAGTCACTTTCCGGTAAAAAAATGTACCGAAAAGTGACGTCTCGCGTTTTTTCGACGCACTATATCGTTTTCAATTTTTGTTCACGTGAAAAAAGAAAAAAATCGTTAAAATTTAATTTCAATTAATTACAAGATAAGAATATTAGTTTCATTATTTACAAACACAATTCTATAATACGAGTAGTAATAAAAATATGTACAAATATCAAAAGGGTATAAGGGCGTGAAAAAAATTGAAATCAATATGTTAAAAAAACCCGTGTCTGATCCAAAGGGGCATGTTGGTATTTCAAAAACGTTACCAAATAAAATACGAAACGTAAAATATTCGTAACAAATTATTTATGAATTTAAAATGCATGATTTTTGTACCTAAATTACCGCCAATTCCCTTAAATGCGACTAACCATCCATCCATCCATCCATCTTCGGTATTAGTATGTTTGATCGTCAATTGTTTGTTTATGTCGTCACTACGCGAGTGTCGCCAATTGCGCCCCTGCCCTTACATAGTACTTAAATGAGAAAGCTTACTTGGTAGCACCAAGTAAGCTTTCTCATTTAAGTACCTTTTATTTTTATCGCGGTATTTTAGGTAGATTTCCTTTTTTTGGTGTCGCTTCACGTTCGGTTGGTCGTTCGGTACTTTATGACGCATGACAGTTGTGTCATGCGTCATAAAGTCGTTGCTGCTTCTTATTCTTAATTTGCTTATATCTCAAAAACGGTCCGTTCTATCGCAAAATCAATGAAAAATTAGCCCCTTTAATCACCACCCTGAATAAAAGAATATAAATTTACAAATGTAAATATGTGTGAATCCTTCTTCGAAATTTACCTCCTCCTGCGGCTTGCCGGAGGGATTTTTTTTCTTAATTTGTTATCCAAAAAGAATTACATAAATAGAATCTAATCTCGATACCTAATAATACCCTCACGTAGCCTTTCTTGCGTTTCACGTTTTCCTCATTTTTAACAATTGTAGGTATTATATATATTATATTACACGCGTATCATCAGGCCTGAATTCTTGTCGCGCTGATGGTCGGTCGCGCACGGTTGGTCACGGACGAGTATAAATTGTGTTCAGATTCTACATAGGCCTAATACATACATAGGCCTAATAAATACAGGCCTAATACATAGGTCCTGTATTATGTTTTATTATTATATACGAGTGAGATATGCTATTTAGCGACAATTAGTACTGGTAGCGATAATATATATATCGTATACAACTGCAATGATGATGATAAAACAAAACATTCGACGCTCGGCCGCCGCAGCGTGCAGACGTGCGCTACGCTCCGCTCCGTCGTCTCTCCGCGCCCCCGCGCCCCCGTTCCGGTCAGCTGCAGTGCTACGTCGTAGCCCTGCGTTCTCACCGAGTCTACGTTCAGTCGTAGCACTACTACGGTTTGTGACTCGTTCACAACCATAGTGTGTTGCGCCGTAGCGAGCTAGCTACGACGAGTGCTTGCGCTCTTAGTAGTTGGTCCGCTGCGTAAAACTGTCTTTTTCAAGACAATTTCCTTCATCGTCAAAAACGTTTTTTGCCCCTTCAGGGAAATCCACGGTTTAGTGGTACTTGGGTGGATACCTAACGGTGCTAACGATCCCAAGTGGGTGTTGACCCGACACACCCGCTGACCCTCTTCAAGGGAAGGCAATCCGTTGGAAGGGCTCTGACTGCGGCCTTGGGGGATCTCCTAGTCGCAGTCTGGTAGCACCTAACCCCCGTTTGTCCACAGCTGCACCCGGGACGTCTGGGTGTCTCTACCCCAGCGGCCCGGATCGGTCGCAAGACCCATAGGGCCCTGTCGCACAATAAGACTGGCGACAGGTTTACAAGCTTAGGGCACACCTTAGGTACTCACCTCCCTGTGTCACCGACAGGGAGAGAACACATCCCCGGGTTATCCCACCCGGGGAGTTAGGTACTGGTATCGCTAGATAGGCAAACAGAATAGGCCCTTCAGGCAATTCTCAGACAGTCGTGTCGCTGGCAAGTTTGTTTGTGTTTTTCTTCTTGCCAGTAACACTAGGAAAAACACAAGGGTGGGTTCGTTTTTACGGGGAACTGTCTGCCCGGGGAGTTCACGTTTCACGTGTCTCCTCGGGACTAGGTAGTTAGCTCTTAGTTAGCTCACTATTAGGATTTTAGGCTGTTAGGCTCCCCCTGCCAATATGGCTTACCGCAACGTACCACTAAACGCGCATTTTGACGACCTGATACAGGTACTGTTAGCTGATGACAGTCCCTATATCCAGGAAAAATACGCGAACCTCTTGACTCCTTTTAAAAAGGATAGTTATAGAGCCCTCAGGAAGGAATTTCCTTCTAGGTCGCCCACGCGCTCCCCCGACCCGTTAGCTCAATCCTCCGACATGGAGATAGTAGAGTCCCAGCCAGCCAGCTCTCCGGAGACCTCGGGCACCAACTCCTCGTCCTCAGAATCTGAGGACTTTCAGTTGGTGCAGAAGGGCAAGAGGAAGAAGGGAAGGCAAGCGAAGGCCGGTAAGGCCAAGAAGGCCGTCACGGACTTCAATGCGCCTCCCCTTGCTCCCCTAGCCTCCCCGCCCCCGTCCGGTGTTACTGCACCCCCAGCTGCCTCCCAGGGCAGCCGCCCGTCCAGCCCTATGGCTATTTCCTCACCGCAAGGTGCGGCTCCTGTCAGCCGCCCTGCAAGCCCTATAGCTGCTTCTCAGCCAGCCCCCACTTCTGCTGCTCCTTCTTCAAAGAAGCAGTTAAAACCCCCGGCTCTGTACATCCAGGAGAAATCCAGATGGACAGAAATCTCCAAGATGTGTGTTGATCGCAAGATCAACTACACCAACGCCACCTCTACCCTTCAGGGTATCAAGGTGAAGACCCCCACGTCCACGGACTTTAGAAGTCTCGTCCACGCGCTTCGTGGAAGGAACGTCGCCTTTCACACGTATAGTCTCCCTGAGGAGAAGCCGACCCGTGTGGTCATCAAGCGGATCCCCAAGGAGATTCCCTCCCAAGATATCCTGGAGGATCTCACCTCCCAGGGTATCCCCGTTTCGGCGGTCCACCGCCTTCACAAGAATAGGTCCCAAGGGGGTGACGAGTACGACATGGTACTCGTAATATGTGACCCAGTTGAAGGGCACCACCCCATCTTCAAAGTCCGGTCAGTATGCTCGCTCTCGGGCATCATCATTGAGAGGCCTAAAAAGCTTAAAGTCGTCGGGCAGTGTCATCGCTGCCAGCTTTATGGCCACAGCCAAAAGCACTGCTACGCACCGCATAGGTGCGTAAAGTGCCTCGGCGATCATGCCACGGCAGACTGCACCCGTCCTAAGGACAGGAATCTCTGCACAGAGCCGCCTAGTTGCGTCCTGTGCGGTCAGTCTGGCCACCCGGCTAACTACAGGGGCTGTCCCAAAGCCCCCAAACAGTCCGCTGGTAAGTTGGCCAATCGCGCCAACCAACGCCAGCAGAGGGAAGCTCCCTCTTCCTTTCAAGTCCCCTCCAAGTTCCTCCCCGAGCGTCTCAGCCCGCAGAGGCCATCCCCATGGAACATGCTGAACCATCAGCAAGCGTTCCCAGCCCTCGCGAAGTCCCAACCCAACCCCCCCATGCCCGGTCTAATGGAAAACCCTGTACCAGCGCCCACTACCGTGGTCGCCCCTCAGGCCCTTCCTAAAACCCGCGCTCCCGTCACTCAAACCCGCGCTCCCGTCGCTCCAACCCGCGCTCCTGCTTCACAGGAATCTAACCTCAAATACTTGATGAAGTATCAGCCCCTTTGCACCCCTGAGGCCGACCGCATGGTGGCCGAACTCAGGGCTGCAACGGACCTTCAGCAAGTAGTTGATATCATTGATGCCTATCCGGTCATCAAGTCAGCCTTAAGCAACCTTAGTTTCGCGCCGTAATGGATATTACACCCGGAATCTCTTGCACCCAACCCCGGTCCCTTAGATTAGGTTACTTTAACGCCAACGGCATGAGAGGTCAACGCGACGAGATCGCCTCTTTCCTCCGTGACCACAACGTTGATGTACTCCTCATCCAGGAGACCTTCCTTAAACCCAGCCACCGCGACCCTAAGATTGCAAACTACCGTTTAGTTCGCAATGATAGGTTACGTTGCCACAAGGGTGGCACTCTCATTTACTTTCGCAAGGAACTGCACTGCATCCCTATCGACCCCCCTCCTTTAAAGTCCCTACTTGAGGTTTCAATCTGTCGGCTAGCTATGACCGGTCATCAACCGATCCACTTAGTGTCTGCTTATTTGGCCCCTTCTAACACGTCGGAAGATCACAACCTCCTGGTTAATGATCTCACCCTCCTTTTCGGCTTAAGTGACTCCGTGATCATCGCGGGCGATCTTAATGCCAAACACCCAGCCTGGAACAGTAGAATGACGAACCCGAGAGGGAAAGTCCTCTACGATCTAGGTCTGTCTCTCAACTTTGACCCGATCGCTCCTATCGAGCACACCTATTATCCCGACACTCCCAGCTATCATCCTGACGTGCTCGATATAGCGCTGCTCAAGAACGTGAACCTTCGGTTACACTTGATTGAGACGTTACACGAGCTCCATTCCGACCATCGTCCAGTGCTCATGCACTTGATTCCTCGCTCGGGTATCATTGACCCTAGCCAACCCCCTCCCACCACTCTCACCACTGACTGGAGGAAAGTAAGCGATATGCTGAAATCCGAAACGTCACCGCTTCTTGATGGTATTCCCGACCATATTGTCTCTGTCGCAGACACCGAAGCCGCAATCAACTCGTTTACAGAACACGTACAATCCGTACTGAAGGATTGTTCTCGAGAAGTACCAGCGGTGAGCGATCAACGCTGGATACTTCCCGACGATATTCGTGAACTGATAAACGAGAAGAATGCGGCCATACGTGCCTACAGCTCTTGGCCCTGCGAAGCGAACAAGATTCACATGCGTTCCTTACAGCGTGCTGTAAAGAAACGCACCAGTGAGTTTCGTTCGAGTCAATGGGACAAAACGCTCAGCGAACTTGAGCCCACTCACCTAGCTTTTTGGCAGCTTCAGAGGAAGTTGCGCACCTCGGAAGAGGTTTCTTCTCCACCCCTCATCCGTCCCGATAAGAGCGTCGCTTTTGACGACTCTGAAAAAGCAGAATGTCTGGCCGACAGTTTGGAATCCCAATGTTCACCGAGCACTCTACCAGTAGACAAGCAGCACCTTGATGAGGTGGATGCAGAAGTCGAACGTAGAGCTTCGCTTCCCCCTGTAGAAGACCCCGATGACCCTCTCCCCGTCATCACCCCGGAAGAGGTCAAAGATATCATAGATAAGTTACAGCCTCGGAAAGCCCCAGGCGCCGCCGACGGCTTCACTAATAGAGTTTTTAAAGCCCTCCCCGCCCGGCTCATAGTCCTTTTGGCTGCCATCTTCAATGGCGCCCTGAGCAACAATATGTTCCCCCAAGCGTGGAAAGAGGCCACTGTTATAGGTATTCCCAAACCTGGGAAACCGAAAGCCCAGCCTTCGAGCTACAGGCCGATCAGTCTCCTGAGTGCTCTCGGCAAAATCTATGAAAGGCTTATTTATAAGCGTCTCAGAGATTATGCCGAGACAAAGGGCCTCATCCCTAAAGAACAGTTCGGCTTCAGGACCGAACATTCTTGCATACATCAAGTCCACCGCATCGTTGAACACGTTAGCGCTGGTTTCCAGCGCGGAGCGATGACGGGCGTGATGTATTTCGATATAGCGAAAGCCTTTGACAAGGTCTGGCACAATGGCTTATTATATAAGCTATACCAACTCGGTGTGCCCGACCGTCTCGTGCTCATCTTACGAGACTTTCTGTCAAACCGTACCTTCCGCTACCGTGTGGGTAAGACGTTATCCTCTCCCCATCCTATCCGTGCCGGAGTCCCTCAGGGCTCCGTTATCTCTCCCCTCGCGTTCACGTTGTATACTAGTGACATCCCCAAGAACAAGAAGGTTCAGTTAGCCCTATTTGCCGACGACACGGCAATTTACTACACCGGCCGTTCTCAGACTAACATCCGTCGCATCCTCCAAACAGCTGTCGAGTCGCTCGGCGCTTGGTTCCGTAAGTGGAGGATTGAGGTTAACCCTGACAAGAGCCAGGCAGTTCTGTACTATAAGGCACGCCTTAAGCGTTCGCCAGGTCCCCCCGTCACTATGTTTGGCAAGCCTATCCCTTGGGAGAAGCAAGCCAAATATCTTGGAGTTATTCTTGACGACCATCTGTCATTCAAGGCTCACATCAAAGCAGCTCGTGACCGAGCTGCCTTCGCTATGGGCCGACTCCATTTCATGATCACTAGGAAGAGCAAGTTGTCACTCAAGTGCAAGTTGCGTCTTTACACCGCAGTCATCCGTCCTATCATGACATACGCTTGTATCGTATTCGCTCATGCCTACCCGCGTCATATCCACACGATGCAGACCTTGCAGAACCGATTCCTCCGTAAGATCACCGGTGCCCCCCCGTACGTCCGTAACGACAGTCTACACGTAGACCTTAGAATCCCTACCGTTAAGCAGTTCATGAAACGCCTGTCCAAGCGTTACTTCGACACTGCCATCAAACATAGGAACCCCCTAATCGCATCGGCCGCCCGGTACGACCCATCGCGTATTAGCTCAGTCCAACGTCCGCGTCACACCTTAGTCACCCACGACGATCCGATCACTATCTTGCAAGAGAGTAGGAAAGATACCAGTACAGTTCGTAGATTGTACAAATACAAACCGAAGACCTTCCGACCTCGCCGCCGAGGTCCGGCGCGTAATCCCAAGTCAATCCCTCCCCGACCCTTGCCTGAGCCAGCCCGCGATGCTGAGCCTTTAGCAATAAAACAGTCCCTAAATAAAGACAATCAGATCCAGCCTGTCCCTTTGCTGCCCCCAGCGACGCCCTAAGCCGAGGTCCGTACCCCACAGGGGGTGCCCTTAGAGCGCTGTCGCTTAGTTTTTAGTCATTTTTGCCCTGGCTGGAGGCCTTAAATTCAAGGCATCCACAGGACTTGCCCGGTTAAGCAGAAGCCAGTCTTCGTAGACTGAACTGCGAGATGCACAATCAAAAAAAAAAAAACAATGATGATGATACAACTGCAAGTTTTTGGTACAAGTTCACATTTAATTGTTTTGCTAACTGAAAACGATTCTACTGTAGTAGGATTATTGGCCACCCACCTTTTACTTTATTATGCAGAATGTGAAGAACTCGCAACTTCCACGAAAAGTTAGAAGTTTTTCTAGCTTATCTATATAATACGAGTATAATAAAGTTGAACAGTTTGTTTGTTTGAACGCGCTAATCTTAGGAACTACTGATTGAAATTGAAAAAATATTTTTGTGTTGGATAGTCCATTTATCGAGGAAGGTTATAGGCTATAATTATAACATCACGCTACAATCAATAGGAGAGGAGCATACATGAAAATTGTTGCAAAAACAGGGAATATTTATTCCATTTGTGGGCTTTTTCTCTCTAATGTGACGAAGTCGAAGTTGCGTGGGTCAGCAAGTTTAAAAATTAAACAGCTGTTCCAAGCATTTCAATGACCGTGTAGGTATTGCACTTTTTTATGAAACTGCGATGCGATTTTTTAATAACAAATGAAACATGTCTACGCTATCGGAGTCTAAAATCGTGTACTGAATTTATGATTATAGGTTGCACGTCAATGCCCTTTGCAGCAAAAATCCAAATATTGGGAAGAAAAATGGCAATGAGACGGCCTCCTCTCAATGAGAGGGAATGGGCTTTCAAACACGTGGACTCAGTGTGGATTGATAGATGTCACATGTCTTCAAATTTTTAGTTCTAGGACGAGCAGTGGTGATGGAATAAAAACATATACTTTGTGTAATTTATGCCAATTATTTGCTTTATAGACCAATTACAAATAAAGGGTGTAAAACCCCTCTTAACGAAGCCGAAAGGCACTTGTTCTCTCCGTCATTGCGATCATCTTTTCGTCAAGTTTTTTTAAACACATGTTTTTAATGTAGGATTTTTACTTTCAACACCTCTAAGACCCCCGTACTATTCAATCCATCCATCGGCACAATGTGCACCCAAAAAAAAGGTACTCATTATTTAGTGACACTTCTGTGTTATATGTATAAGTCTTTATTTGCATGTCATATTATTTATTTACTACATGTGGAAACTTGTAACTGGCCATATTATGTTTAAGCTATTACTCGCTGTCTGTTTAGCTGTAAGTTTTCCTAAAATTGAAATAAATAAATAATTTTTGCGTAAAGTTTCTTAGTTTGATTTACAGAATGCTTGATTGACGGCTTCGTGATGAGGTGGTTTACACAACCCGTATATATTTTTAAAATTAATTTACAGATAAAATTTTACTTTAACACAAACCTGTTTTTTGTATCTATAATTAGACATTTTCATAACTCTCTCATCAATACTTGGTAGATTTTCATGACAAGGTCACTTTTAATCCTATTCCCGAAACTTTATACATTCCTTCATCTTCCGGCCATTTTTAATTTTAGCCTCAACAAACCCCATTCATGTGTAATTAAATATTTCACGCGGGGCTCCGTCGACTATTCTTTTTACGGGAATATAAAGTGTTTTAAGGTTAGGTTATATTAAGTAGTACCATTTCGTATACGGACTGCTTGAAAATTTTCGACACAATTTTGAAGCAGATAGAAATTAACGTTTGCTTGTAAATTTAATTTTAAAACATGAGAGTATGACAGATGAATAAATTGCTATTTCAGTTTTAATGTGTTGATAAATTGTGTATTAATAACGTTTTCTGAAAAACTAATGAGAAAGTGGTTTTGATTGATTTTACTAATTAAATTCTTGTGATATATAACTCTGATACTGGATTAGTACAAACTCTTTTACACATCGTTTTTATCCACTTGAGGTCAATTATTCTTACGGACTACTTTGAGGAGAAGTAATCTGATCTCAGATTACTTCAGTACCTACACAATCACACCGATTTTAATGACCCTGTCTAGTATTTGCATAGATGTGTGAGTTTATGTAGGCATGTATGTATATAAGCATGTGTATTGTATGTCGGAAAGATTTCATTTTGTTTCGTTGACATGTTACGTATACTGAACACGGAAGAAATAGTTTGTAGAGATATTATAACTGCGTTGTAAAAGAAATACCATTCCCAAACCGTGTTTCTCTGAAAATTTCGTGATGGATGAGTAATATTCCGCTTAATTATAAAGATAACGATCACATTTTATGAATGACAGCCTCGAAAAGGTACGGAATAAAAAATACAAAAGCCAGCGAAAGTTTTTAATATCTTTTCTAAGTACCAAACGTACAAGGTCTTGCGAAACTTCTGTAACACTTTAAGGCTTTTAGCCTTCAAATTTCAGTATAAGCAACAAAAGGCAATTACTTAGGTCTTTTAAATTCAGGTGGGGATAAAACATTCTTGTTTTGAGCCCCTGGGTCACAAATACGTGACTGTACTGTCATTTGTCGTGGTTTTGAAACCAGACAAGCACATTACTATGTATGATTTATTTCATGCTCAATGCTCACAAAATGTTGAAGGAAAATACCGTGATGAAACTGGTGTTCGGGCACCAAAAATTCGAAGACATAATAATTATGACGTCCGTCAACCCACCCTGGGCATGCGTGGTGGATTATTGCCCACTCTCTCTTTTAGAGAGAAGGTCTGTGTGCGAGCAGAGTGTGAACATTATAGGGTATAATGCTGTACAACATTCTAGGGAGAATATGTAACACCACGCCCATTCCGACGCGTCATTCCAACACGATCCCATTCATCCCTTTGTCATTTTGCTAAAAATTTGCAATCTGCTAAATTTATAATGATCGATCATTGGTCGGTCAATGGTCTCGTAATAGAATTGTAGTATAATGACATTGTCGTATTGCCATTATTATAAAACCGGCCAAATTACATTTAAATACCTATATTTTTACACATTATTTATATGTGCTAAAAGCGATCTGAAGTGGTAAGAAGTTCGTAAATAGCACCAGCCATTCATTTGTCATTATGTAAGTACGAGATTACCATTGTATGCCATTTCTTTCAATAGAGTGCCAGTGGTTGACCATTGGAAAGTCATAATTAGTAGATTACCAAACTTGTCAAAATCAACAATTATGAAATCAATGATAGACCATTTTGACACTATTGTAATAGCAGACTTGAGGCTCTGTAATCCCCGAAGGATTAGGCAAAGCCTAATAATACACCCACATTCATTCACCAGCTATAATTTTAAGTATGATGTTATTGGGGGCTAGTCTATTGCCATCAATCTGACACAATTATAAACTCCGTGACTCGTTTTGAGAAATTCCTGAAGGGAAAACCCAATAACATTTTGGCCGACCCGGGAATCGAAGTCAGGACCTCTTGCTCAGCAGTCGCGCGTGCTACAACTCTACCAACGAAGCAGTTCATAAAATATTCTTGTTCCCAAATAATCATGAATTTTTGTAACATATTTTAAGATATTTCATGGCTCATATTTCACTCGTGACAGGTCATGAAATTCTACGAAGGGGCGTTAACCCCGACAATGATTAATTACTTTAACGGTGGCCCTAATTTTTAGTTCTTTTTAAGGTAAAATTACTGGCGACAGGTTTATTATTGAATGTTAAGGTAATTGTGTACTTCAAGAGGTTTTAAACATTCGAGGTTTTACTAACGAGACGCAATTATTTTTACTGATTTAATTATTGCTGTTGCGTGACCACCTAATTAGTCAAGAGACTTGATTTTGTATTCATTTAAATTATTGATATTTTAAAAGACATTTATAGGCTAAATCTGATGATGGATTGAAGTCAATTTTTGGACAGTTTATTTAAAAGTTTTCCAGTAAAAAAACGGTCTACAGATAATTTAAAAATTGAAGTTTCTCATATAAAACGCAACGAATTTTAATGCAGTCTATTTTATCAGAATGTTTATTTTATCAGAATTATTAACATTAATATGAACTACAACAGAAATCACCATGTTTTGTTAAGTTTCAAAAACAGTGCAACAGAAACAATTTTTGATTATTTTAATCCATGTTTTTTTTTATTATTCTGTTAACTAATAAAGTTGGTTCTCAACAGTTTCAACAAAGTACACTAATAAATTAAACGCCAACCAAACACAGTTCAAAACTTCCGATTACAAAAAAAAACCTAAAATTTTCAAAAAGAAAAAGGGCATAATATATTTGTAATACATGACAAAAAGACTTCAAAAAACACACAAACGAAATGTACAATCTACAACCACCAGTCGTTTTAGTACATCCACTTACAATACACACTGTCGAGCCCAGTACCTACCCAATCCTTTTTTAGCAGAATTCACAAAAATGGAATAAAAAGTAAAGTGTACGCGGGGCAAACAGCCACGATCCCTGGGGTCGAGAGCTGATGGAAATCGAATGGAAACATGACTAACACGTTTGCGATGAATACGACGATTCTCTCAATTAAAATGGCGGCCGCAATATGCTGGGTCAGGGGTGGCGAGGATGAAATGTTTTTTTTTTTTTAAATATTGGTTAGAAACATTTTCTATTTCTCCTTTAATAACAATAATAATAACATCTGGCCTGAAATTCGTAAGAGGTTAGGTAAAGGTGTTCCTAAGCGTCAGTTCACACCGAGACGCAACGCGACGGTACTGGAAGTGATTTCGTGCTGCGCCGAGCGGCGCCGCGAGACGCATCGCAATGAAATATGTATCTTTTAGTGTAGTACTTAAAGTTATATTTTGAGTCGCTGTATTAAAATGTACGCACAGCGTCGAGTCGTCTCGCGTTTCGGTGTGAATTGACCGTAATAGTACACTCACATTTTGTCACCAACGTTATAGTCCAATAAGTAAGGGCGAGCCGATCACCTGACATTTATTAATTGACAGTTGTTACAGGTAGTCAGTAGCCACATAATTTCGACAACCAGTCTTACCAACGGGTATCGCGTAACTCAGTACTAACTGGACTGTGGAGGTCAGATAGGCAGTCGCTCCATGTAAAATACAGTTATTCAGCTGCATCCGGTTAGACTGGAAGCTGACCGGAAAAGGCTAGGCAGATGATGACTAACTTAAATCTTGCATTTAGTAATTAAATGTCAATGTTTTATGAAGTTGTAAATACCGTGCAACGCAGGCGCAGGTCAAAAGTCAGATTCGAACATAGTCATTCACTAAATCAGTCTTAGGAAAACAAATAAAAACAAACCTTTATATATTTATATACTAGCTGATGCCCGCGACTTTGCCCGCGTACAAATTATATACTAAAACCTTCCTCGAGTGCACTCTATGCATTGGTGAAAACACCAAGAAAATCGGTGCAGTGGTTTTTGTGTTTATCGCGTACAGACAGACAGTCAGACGCGGCGGAGAACTTTGTTTTATATAATATTATATGTAGTGATAGTGATTATTTATGTAGGGGTGTCTTAATTTGAATTTATAAACATCAACGTGATATTTCCTCAAGTTTGTAAAAATATTCAGAATTTTCTTAGACGTCCGTATTTATTCGCTTCTGCATATTATTAACGTACGTAATTTCAGTACTTTTTCAGCAGTTGAAATAATTTAGCCAAAACAGGGCTTTCAAAAACTTGAGTCCGCTAATGTTCATTTAATTTAAGTGGTCCCTAAGTATTTTTTTAACATTAAAACAGCTCAAACTTTTGCCTTTATTATTTTTAGCAGCAGTATACGTCCATGTATTTCTTTGAAAGCCATCAAGGCTCTTTCTGTAAAACCATTTTAAAATTCTGGTCGCTTTACATAAAAATGGAAATGAGTTCGAAATAACATTAGTAGGTCATTTTTAATACATGTTCACTAAAGGACACGAAGTAAATTCTTCACTAAAATATTACAAACACATCAAAATGTATGAAAACAATATTATTACGAATCTTCAACATGTCAACAAATGATTTATGAGACCTGAAATGTATTCATGCAATGATTCTGTATTCAGTCTGTTTACATATGTACTTATTTAAATTAAATGAAAATTATGTACATATTTTCGGTGTTCATTTAAGTGAGTTGTGTTGTTTTATTTCAGTGCGGTATATAAATTCAGTGCTAAGTTTATGTATGCGCTGTTACCCTTGTTTACGTTGTGATACATGTTTGCAACAAGTATTAAACAAGACTTATGAACAACATGTATCATACCTGTATTGATCGGTTCAAATACTTAACTCTTTAATAACTTATATTTTGTTCAACCTATTGACATTTTTGAAGTTTTTGACAACTTGTATGCGTTAAGAATGAACGAACCTAGTAGCCACAAAAGAAAGTGATAGTGGGCGGGCCGTGTATGCTGAAAGGAAGAACCTGGAGTGGAGACCATGGGATGGAAGAATGTGAGAAGACAACCATCTAAGTGGAGAGAAGATCTCATTAAAGTGGCCAGAAGAAACCGGATACCCATGACACAAAATCGCCAAAAGAGGAGAGATTTGGAAGAGATCTAACACTCAGTACCTATTGGTCGTTCAAAGGTTGAAGAAGAAGAAGAATTGACACATCATGTAGAATAAAATCAAATGCGAGTCTATGATTTTTTTGTGTATCTCGCTTGGGTTGATCTTTAGGTTACCTAGGTTGCCTAGGTTGCTCTGTAGATGGGTGACCACCCTTGCATACCGAGTTTCCTCCAATCCTCGGAAAACATGTTGAGCGGTTGGTCCTGGCTGTCATTTGTAGATCTTTGACAGTCGTTACCACCGGTAACTGACTACCGAGTCAGTGGCCCAAAAAGTCTGACAACTTGCCTTACCAAGTGGGATCGTGTCGTGGAGGTCAGACAGGCAGTCGCTCCATGTAAAATACTGGTATTCATCTGCATCCGGTTAGACTGGAAGCCGACCCCGTCATAGTTGGGAGAAGGCTAGGCAGATGATAATACTTGATTTATATCTGGGATTCTCTTCTGGAACATCATCATCATCATCATCTCAGCCGAAAGACGTCCACTGCTGGACATTGGCCTCCCCCAAGTGTCGCCACATTGACCGGTCCCTTGCGACTCGCATCCAACGGATTCCCGCAACCTTCACCAGGTCATCGGTCCACCTAGTGGGAGGTCTTCTGGAACATGTTCTGCTAAAAATATTTTTACTCCTAAATACAGTCTTTCTACAAAGATTCCAAAACAATCTAATCACAAAATGTTACGTTTCAAATGAACTTTATCTACGTTCTAAGAAACATCCCGTATTTTCTTAGGAATGCGATTAAAGGATTAAATTCATTGGATCCATGAGCTCAAACGAAACTTTATTCTTGCACCTAATACCTAGACTCTGAGAGAAGCACGTTTTCTTAAAGAAAGGGGATATCAGATGATAAAAACGAGTGTTTGTCTGTGAAATCTATAATTCAAGTTCTACTTGAACTTTACTTAGAGATAAAGTAGGTGAATGCAAGGACAAAGAAACTAAGCTGTACAGAAACTAACTAGGTAAAAAAATAATGAAACATTACATCACACTCATATTTCGTAATACCAAAATCAAAATCAAAGCATTTATTTCAAGTAGGCCAGTTACAGGCGCTTTTGAATTGTCGTAACAAATATGAAAATTAAATCGAGCTACAGTTCCAGTCACAAGACATAAAAACTGTGAAAGTACTGTAGTTACCCATTCCCTAATAAATCTCTATGGAGAAGAACGGGTAAGAACATCCATGGACACTCAAATCATAATGTTGTTACAAAATTTTGGTTACATCATTCATGTTGAGATGATGGATTATGTGAGAACAATGTAACAAGATGTGCACGATAAAAGTGTCTATAGTAAAAACCAACAAGAACAATTCAAAAATAAAATAATTAATTCAAAAAAAGCCGTGGCAACCAAGAGCTGACCAGTTCCAACCGACAGCGCCCGTTCACGAACATGACGCATGTATCAGCACCATTCAACTCAACCAATTTGAAGGAAACTAAATGACCCGACACACCTGCAATCATCAGCGGGGCATTTGAGTGAGCATGACATACTCTTAACCGCCAGGACACATTCAAGTAAAAAAATAAAAACGTAGGTTTCCAGCGAATGATAGCATTCACACAATATGGGATATGAGGTTACATAATACTAAAGATATTGAATTTGAATTTTATTGAATTTAGACAATGCAAAGCCGTAAGATAAGGCAGAGGTGTAATAGTGCACCCACATTTCACCAGTTAAAATAAAGTCCAATCTAAAAGGGGGTGAGCCTATGGCCGTCAACAAAGCTCAAATCCAGACTCCGAGGCTGCTACTGAGAAAATTCGTGATGAAAAACCCAATAACACTTTGCCTGACCTGGGAATCAAACCCAGGACCCAAGACTCGGCAGTTGCACTTGCGACCACTAGGCCAACGAAGTTGTAAAATTTAAAAAACGCAGTTACATCTTCACCGAATTTGATTTTCTAATTTACTTCAAAATTCCTTGACTTTTAAAGCACGCACAAAAACTTTCCCAAATCTAATTCAATAAGAAAATTTCTAACGAAGAAAAAAGGAATCGATATCAATATTTCCATAATTTCTGGCCAATTTTTTTGCTAGCAACCCTAAAAGCGTGAGGCTCGCAATATGGCGGCTGCTCCCGCCAGTATCAAATTCAATACGAATCTTTCATCATTATGCATGTTTTTTATTGAATCTATTAAATTTTTTGCTGAAATCATAACTAACGGACTTTTTGTTCGTTTCTGTTTACACGTGTTTTAGTTAGCTTCGAATAAAACCTTGATAACATTTTTGTTTTTGTTTTGATTGTTATGTCAATAAAATATGACGGGAATACTTGGACCTAGTTTCTGGGACAAAAACCAACTTATAATAAAACTGTACTGCCCACGTTAATTGCTGTTTGGTTGTGTAGATGAACTGCCAATTGGTTAATTTGATTTGCCTTTAATTTGATGTCGATAATTTTCTTTACAGAAACCGGGCGTTACACTAACATAGATAATTTTATAGAGTTTAAGTTTGTTTCGATTACGAAAATGTAAATGCTTTAAAAAGTTACCAGCTTTTATGTTAGTTCAGTCGTCTTGTTGCAAAGTCTCCGAACAGTCAATAAAACGCTCAAAAAACTAAAATTTCCACGGACAGATTTGGGGGCTAAACTAAACTAGATCTTTCATCAAAGGATCTTTTTAAATCGACTGTAAGCTGTATCGCCCTAGCAATGATACTCAAAGCTTTTCTCGTCTTCGTCAGGTAAAAAGGGCCTCACTGAGATAAATATCTCTGGAAACATCACAGAGATGGCACGAAACAAGGAAATCTCGAGCAAAAGCTACAATTGGCAGATAGGCAGGCTGACGTAAACGTAAGTAGGGTAATTGAAAGGGAATTATTTTCAGCCTTCTGTCACAGTATATTATAAACAGTAGCGCAAAGACTGATGTTAATTTTCGTGCTGATCCGCAACGAAAAAATGATCTTACTCAACTTTTTACATTTTGTATGAACCATTGGTCAGTGGGGGCGCCGTTGTTTTTTTATATTGAAATGCTTTGCCCTCCGACTCACCGAGGCTTTAACGTACGCTTCACCAAAGCAATCAAAAGATTTGACGCTTGATTTATGGCGCCAAATCTTTCATTCACCATCCAGTTGGGTAGAATGCCAAACACAACAAAATCGGCTTGTTGTTAAGGGGTTAGTAAGTACGTGTGCACTTGTTTTTTCAATACCTAACCGTTGCTATACAACGTATCCTGAAATAATTGTTATTTCAGCACCAAATCTGTAGCAAATTTAAATGACCACTGCGTTTTTTCACGAGTATACATCGGGTAATTCGTTCTCTCTTTTTGTCAAATAAGTCCTCAAAGTCCTTAAGTAATCAGTGGCGAAAGTCTGACAACTAGTCTTACCAAGCGGTATTATATATTACCCAGCACTACTGGGTCGTGAAAATCAGATAAGTAGTGGCTCTGTATGAAATACTGGTATTCAGCTGCATTCGGTTAGACTGGAAACCGACCTCAAACCGGTGATGATGAAATATCAAATTGGATTCTTTGATCAAGTTTGAACTCTTCATTATCAATATCATTTCAGTGACATTTTCTAGTTGCACTACTGTTTCAAATTACACTGAACTAGCGATCCGCTAAACTTTGTAGGGATAAAGTAGAAGGCTTTTATTTCCAGAGCGAACTCCTGAATCGAGTACAAATCTATACATCAAGCTTCTACAGACGAATAAGATAAAGACTACCCTCTTACCGTCTATTTATCTTACTTTTATCATTTGGAATATCGAAATTATGTTTCGATATTGAAAATGGTTTTCCGTTCATATTTTTTGGTTGATCCGAGTCTATATGACTTTGTCCTTCAATGTTTCATTTGATCGAAATCTCGTATAAGCTAAAATATGGTGATTTTTTTATTAATATCAACCGTTAGACACAGACATGACTGTACTACAGTATTTTTTGTTGGCAGTTTTAAAGTTGGGTTTCTCACACAAAACCGTTTTTTATAATGAGATTTTTTGTTGAAACACAATGTTTTTTGCACTCATCTTTTCTCTTGAGTACGTTTTTACCAACATAAAAATAAATAACCCAGCCATATTTCAACGTACACTGAAAGCTAGACCTTTGGCATTTCAATAACATATTGGCCTGGTCTAGTCCCTAAAATAACTCAGTAGGCGGCGGCTACAGTTAATCTAGAAAAAAGATCAATAGTTATTAAGTTACACCAAAATTTTAGATACTAAATAAAAATGTCAGCCGTTACCATAAACAAGTTGTCATACTTTTATTCGACAAGTCTCATAAAATCTGTACGAGTACTTGTCAAACACATGTCATGTAGTGTAAAAATGTGTGGACATTTTATTAGAATTGTCTTGATAACTAATTTATTCGTCATTGTGTTATGTTTAGCAATATTTTGTGCAACAAGTCTTTAGCTGAAAACGCTTATATACAGACTAGTCACATTGTATCAAACTAAGTAACCCTACGCAAAAAATATTGCTGGGAAATGATTTTTTTTTTTGGGGTGAAAAGTCACGTTTTACAGTAAACCCCACTAAGCACTCAAAATATTGTGGTGGTTGGGTTTAATAGTGTAGGGGAATCGTAGAAGTGTTAAAAGTAAAGTTCTTACAACTTAAAAAAAAAAACTTGTGAAAATGGAATTTTGACCCCCAATATCTCCGTAACTAAAAGTTTCCCAGGTATGGTCTGGAACAAAAAAATGATCGCAATGACGTGGAGAACAAGTGCGTTTCGGCTTTGTTAAGAGTCTTTTTACATCCTGTATAGACTCAATTGTCTGAATTCTTCAATTATGGTTTTTATATTCATTTTAGTTATGAAACCTTTATTTTATTTTATTTTTTATTTTATTTTATTTAATTTTAAACCTTTGTTCTGCCTTTTGTACGTATGGACTTGTACTACTGTCCTTAATACAAGTTATTTCATAACTTATTAAGGGTGCTGGTTGCAACACCTACCTGTTTTTAACCCCCGACGCAAAAACGACGGGGTGTTATAAGTTTGACGTTTCTGTGTGTGTGTGTGTGTGATTGTCTGTCTGTGGCATCGTAGCTCCCGGATGGATTTTAATTTTTTTTTTTTTGTTTTTAAGGTGAATTAGTCGGGAGAGTTTTTAGCTATGTTTGATAAAATCAGTCCAAGATGGCAGCCACCACAAAATGGAGAATCACATATTTATTCAACAATTCCCTCAATATAGGTATCAAATGAAAGGGCGTGACTAGTAGAATACACTATAATTTTCAAATCCAAGATGGACGATTTTTTCACAACTCCCTGGGGCCGGCGGAGCATGCGTAGTTCATACAAACGTAATACCAAAATAATTTGTAAATCAAACATATTCTTAAGGTAATGTGTATTTATTTCGATTGGATTACAGAATATCTATGTTCCCAAATATATATTTTGAATGGACACTGATTTAAATAAGAGTAAAGAGAAACTATGTTAAGAATATGTTTGATTTACAAATTATTTTGTTAGTACGTTTGTATGAACTACGTATGCTCCGCAAGCCTCTTAACATGGGTATTAAATGAAAGAGTAGTAGAATAATGTACACAAGAAAAATGTAAACTAGTAGAATACATAGGTCACTAGAATAACGTGAACTTGTAGAATAATGTACACTATTGGGTTATGACCCTATGTTTCGAGGGTTTTTAAATTTAATTTAACTTGTTTTAACTAGCATTCATTCAAGTGTACCTACAGATGTTACCATTTAATGGTAACATTATTATTTGATTGAGGAAGATCAAAGAAACCATGGATGGACTACTTAAAGGATGATAAGGCAAAAAAGAAGGTGTCTGAAGATATGACAAAAAATAGAGATGTATGGAAGATGGAGACATGTTACGCCGGACCCCAAATGAATTGGAATTAGGACAAGAGAATGAAGATGATGATTTTTATTTGATTACAAAACCTAACGCGGGGCGATAAGAAATAAAATCAGGAAGCAGGAGGCGGGAGGCGGGAGGTGGAAGGTCAGATAGGCAGTCGTTCCATGTAAAATACTGGTACTCAGCTACTGTATTGCCAGTGATTACATACGGGACCGAAACGTGGTCGCTCACAATGGGCAATCAAAAGGCTTTAAGTCACCCAAAGGGCAATGGAGAGGGCTATGCTCGGAGTTTCCTTGCGTGATCGAATCAGAAATGAAGACATCCGCAAGAGAACCAAGGTCACTGACGTAGCCCGAAGAATTGCCAAACTTAAGTGGCAGTGGGCAGGGCACATTGCTTGCAGAACGGATGGCTGATGGGGCCAAAAAGTTCTGGAGTGGTGACCGCGAACCGGAAGACGATGCGTTGGAAGACCTCCCACAAGGTAGACCGATGACCTGGTGGAGGTTGCTGGAACCCGTTGGATGCAAGTCGCACGGGACCGGTCAATGTGGCGACACTTGGGGGAGGCCTATGTCCAGCAGTGGACGTCTTTCGGCTGAAATGATGATGATAATGATGACTCAGCTGCGTCCGGTAAGACTGGAAGCCGACCCCAACATAGTTGGGAAAAGGCTAGCCAGATGATAATGTAAGTTAAAATTAAGTCAAGCAACAACCGTAACTATTACTTCAAACAAACATTAAAAGTGTGCTATTCTCCCTATATAACATTTTTCACTGCAATAGAAAAATACTACGTTTCCTCGTGAGTGTTTTATCGCCCTGTGCTAAGAGCCAATTCAGACCACCACCGCGATAGCTAAGTACGTGAACGGGGTTTTATTTTCATTTATATACGTTTATTTTTCTAAATTTCACAGTTTCTGCTGAAAATTTAGCTGAAAATTGTAAAGAAATTAGTTTTCGATATAAAAGTGGCACTATTCTTTTTGCGTTTAACCTTATATAATCATCATAATAAGTTTAATCTTCTAATTTATCATCTTTTTGGGTCACCCTTATGTGGTATCGTTGGTATGTAACCTTTGTGATAGCAGAATTAAAAGGAGAATTATTCAGGTTAAAGGTTGAAGATCGCTACTACAGAAATACTAAAACTTATACTAACTAAGCATTACAGATGAAGTCATAATCCTAGCTTAAATCAAAAGTCATGTTTTGAAAATTTGGAAAATAGCACCTTACGAACATCGAAATTGAGTTTCACTTAAAACGCACGCCATTAACCACATTAAAAAGTTTTAACTGGGGAGACGAGGTGGTGAAACAAACTCTCCAGTAATACATTGTCTGTGAAAAACTTTCAATCAGATCTCCCACCGAGTACAAAACGCATCTTGTCCCTCCAATCACGAATACTTTTTGAAACTTTACCGAAATGAACGAACACAAAGCCAGAACTTCCGAAACGGATTGGATCCAAATCTCCAAGCTGCCTTAAGCCAGTAATTATTAATCACCAACAAAATGCTGTGGGTACCTACCACGGACCACACTAAAAGGTTAGCTACAGAAGGTCAGCCTTGTACAACGAGCGAGAACGCACGCATAGATAGATGTCATACCTGAAAAAAAGAAACAGAGAATAAATATACAGTCACAGTATAGCTAAATTGACACAGAGACACGTATTTACAAAAAAAGTCACAACCATGAAATAGAAAATAAATTGTCTCGGCTATATTCAGGCAACGTCACATAAAGTTTAAAGATAAAAAACTTATTTCCGAACGCAATCTTAATGTGTTGCCAACTGCTTTTGTAAACTAGCTTCATTAAGTTCATAGCAATTAGGAATAGGTTTTACATCATAGGGTCCATGCTCATATAACTATATGCATGAAAAGTCAGGGTCGGGTGCGACTAATCATCTTCGGGCAATGCAAGAACAAGCATAATTACCGTCGAACTTCACTTACAGATAAGTTCGTTTGACTATTAAATTATGCTTCTTGTTGCATTGTCCTCGATGATTAGGAAAACTAGTGTAGATGTTTAAAGATCAGTTGTAAAATCAATAAAAAACAAATAACAATATTCATTTTTAAAAGTTTCATAATGACCACCTTAGTTACTTTACTAAGGTAGCATTTTTACAAACAGTTGTTTGTTTGTTGTTTTTGTTAATGACTGTCACAAGAAGACTTCTCTTGAAAAACTTCACTTCTAAAATGATTTTATTTTATTCTTTTTTATTTTTTTTATCATGATGCTGAGCTACCTGAGTTTTGAAAGTTAGATTGACAATCGCTCTATGTAGAATACCAAATTGTTTGTTTTCCCAAATAAATAAAATAAAATCCGCCTCTCTAATATTACTGGGAAATTCTAGGCAGATGTCGAAAATAGTATGTTTCCGAATAATAAGTGGAAGCGCACTTACAACTCTCATTTTATAAAACGCTAAAACGTGTCTATGTACCCTGTTCCATTTGCCGAGAAAGCGTTGGAAGAATGGATGTTTGTATCTCTTTCACGGAAAAACTACTGAACAGATTTTGATGAAAGGCACATGACACAGAGTTTATAACTTGGATTTACACATGGGGTACATTTATACTAGCACTACATCCCCTTATTTTCGACATCCACTTGGGCGAAGCAACGGGCAAAATATAGGGTGTCGAAAGGTGTTCTCCCCGTTATTGGGATATTTTTTTTGTTCTACACCATACCTGGGAACCTTCTAGTTAAGGAGTTATTGGGGGTTACAACTTTTTGACAAGTTTTTTTTTAAATACAAGTTTTTATTGCAAGATTTTTACTTTAAATACCTCCACAAACCCCGTACTACTCAATCCATCCATCAGCACAGTGTTTTGAGTGCGTTACATTGAGTTATACCACAAAACGTGATTTTTCACCCCAAAAAAAAAGTGGTTTCCCAGCAATAATTTTTGCGTAAAGTTACTTAGTTTGATGTACAGAATGCTTGGTTGACGGTTTTGTGATGAGGTGGTTTACACCGTGTATAAGCAGTATATTTTTCTTCTGTCTCGGACAGGTCCCTCAGAGTGCAGGTGGAACCACAGATAGTCAAGACTGGTGGTGAGCCATAGTTTGCGTTGAGACACCGCATTCATACATGGCTTCATCGGAATACCCCCACCGGACCAGGTTGCATCTGCAGTGGCCCACCTGGTTTCGCGAACCGTTTAGGGTATTCAAGTTGGTAGTATATTAAAAGTTGTTCACTATTTATTGACTTATTAGCTGCTTTTCTTTCTTTAAATTTTTGCTCGATTTTTGAAGTTGATCTTCTGTACATCTATATATTCTGTGGTTAACCAGGTGGACGCTTGATTAAAATTGCACGACGGATAAAGAAACCGTTTTCGTTTAAATCAAAGTTGATTGAAACTCTTTGGTGGTAATTTTTAGGGTTCCGTAGCCAAATGGCAAAAAACGGAACCCTTATAGTTTCGCCATGTCTGTCTGTCTGTCTGTCCGCGGATAATCTCAGTGACCGTTAGCACCAGAAAGCTGAAATTTGGTACCAATATGTATATCAATCATGCCGACAAAGTGCAAAAATAAAAATTTAAAAAAACATTTTTATTAGGGTACCTCCCCCAGACGTAAAGTGGGGAGCGATTTTTTTTTTAATTTTGACCCTGACGTGTGATATATTGTTGGATAGGTATTTAAAAATGAATAGGGGTTTTCTAAAATCATTTTTTGATAATATTAATATTTTAGGAAATAATCGCTCCGAAAGTCAAAAACAATGTGTCCCCCCCCCTCTAACTTTTGAACCATAAGTTTAAAAAATATGAAAAAAATCACAGAAGTAGACCTTTATATGAACTTTCTAGGAAAATTATTTTCAACTTGATGAGTTGAATAGTTTTTGAGTTATATAGCACTTTTTCAAAAAAACGCAAATGATAACTTTGTTTTTCATACAAATACTATGAAAAACAAAGTTATTTTTGCTGACGAAAAATGTTGGTATTTTTAATGGTCTGGGAAGCTACGGAACCCTACAGTGAGCGTGGCCCGACACGCTCTTGGCCGGTTTTTTATTGAAAATGTTGATTGTTTATGGATTCGGGTTTAACTGTGGAACTTTATCGTTGATTGAGTTTTGTTATTGGTGTTAAGTTCAGCTTTATTTTGAATTTGTTACTGGTTAAAGTCTAATCAATTGTGAACAGTGAATTCGAGGATTCCAATTGGAGCAAATATTTGTGTGATGAGCATGGACATTTGTTTCCAAGTCATGGATGTTTAATTTGCAAACAAAAAATATCCATGTAGTATATGAACTATCCGATGACCTGGTGAAGGTTGAAGGAATCCGTTGGATGCGAAGGAGGGGAGGGGAGGCCTATGTCCAGCAGTGGACGTCTTTCGGCTGAAACAATGATGATGATGATGATATCAACTAAGTAAAGACTTGTGTCATGGACACCAGTGTCCATGACACAAGTCTTTACTTAGTATGGCACTAGATGGTGCTGTGTGTAATGTCCAGCGATATTTATTAATTTATTTATTACAATGGATGAATATTTTTGTTGATTATAAAACATGTGGAAACGGGTATTTATCACTAATTTACCCTTAATTGGCCCTTTATTTACCCTTGTTGATTTTAAATTCTAATTCTAAAAGCCGTTTGTGTAATATTCTAAGCACTTCCTACTGAACTAACTTTGTCCGGCCTGAGAATCAAACACAAGACTTTACCTCTGTTTGATTCGCCGGACAAAGTCCGGCCCGACAAAGTCTTCTCTCAAAAAAAGTTGGACTTCCTTCCTGTATCAATGTTCTAGACCACTATATTCATAGGACTTAAACTAAAAGTAACTGGGGTAATCTGTGTGTCCAACTCTGTTGAACTTAGGAATTAGGTGTGTGATATGTTAACATCACGCCTGTAATCCTCGGAAGCGTTAGGCAGAGGTGTATCTAATAGGTAGTACACCCACATTTCCAGTTATGTTTCAAGTCTTATGTAATGAGGTGACGATCCTATTCCCATCACTTGGGCACAAATCCCAGACTACATGGCTACTACTGACAAATTCTTGGTGGAAACATCGAAAAACTGTTTTTCCGACCCGGGAATCGAACTGGGGACCTCGTACTGACTACTTGACTAACGAAGCAGTCAAGGAGTGTGTTATATTATTAACCTTTTGACCGCCAGAGCCTAAATGAACGCGCGTGTCTTTCACGCCAAGCCACAATTTCACCTACCAATTTGTCACACATTTGTGTCGTTTGGCGTACAGGGCACGCACTTGCTTGTCACGTACTCGTATATAAAAATTTATAAATCTTGCTTGAATATTCATGACTGCCTATACTGCTTCAAGAGGATCTCTATAGACTTTTTCAATATTGTCTAGATAACAAGTTACAACTCAGTTTACCTAAATGTAATTCTATATCATTTACCAAAAATAAAAAAAATAAACAATTAATTTCACATATACCCTGCATGGCATCGCTTTGAAAAAAGTTGAGTCCACACGAGACCTTGGAATATGGCTGGATTCTAAATTACACTTTGACATTCACATCGATAATGTTATCAGCAAGGCCTTTCGGATGTATGGTTTCGTCATGAGATCTTCCAAGGACTTTAAAAAAAATCTACTCTCTTATTTTTATACAAGACCCTGATTCGCTCTCAGTTAGAATATGCTGTTCCTATTTGGGTCCTTTCTACGATAAATATTCAAATAGACTTGAAATGGTTCAAAAGAAATTCCTACGTAACGTGCGTTGAGTATAAATTTTATCACTCGAGATTTTCTTATTTAGAACTGCTTACACAGCACAATCTCTTAAGTCTGGAGTCCAGGCGTACGCTCCTCATGGTCATGATGTTGCATGGCATTTGTAATAATAAGTTTGATTGTAGTGAACTTACCAATAAGTTATGTTATGTAGTACCTAGAAGTATTATCCGGCGGGAGGTGCGCGTTCCTCGTCTGTTTCACACTGAGAAGTGCAAAACGCCGGTGAGCGGGCACTTATCCGCCGCCTTGTAGTAACTCATAACACACACTTTACTGATACAGATATTTTTGCGTTTTCTCTCGCAAGATTAAAAAATAGCTATAACTTTACTTTCGACAACCATTCGTAACTTACTTTTCTTTTTTTTTTCTTTTTATTGTTAATTTATAAATGTGACCTTCCATCCTTTCCTCCTTTAAGTAGTATTTTGAATCCGTGGACAATAGTGTGGGTTGTACGTTTATTAAATGAACCTTATTTGCTCTGTTAAATAAATTGTAACGTGTAACTGTTTTTTGTCCCTAAATAAAAAAAAATAAAAGAATATGTGACAGTGGTGGTCAACAGGTTAACTAGCTTTTGCCAGCGAGATCTTCCCATTAAAACTCCTATGTTTTAATCCAGCTTATAAAGTATCTGTGTGCAAAATTTCATCCAAATCCGTTCTGTAGTTTTTTGAAACAAACATCCGTACATCCATTTCGTATTTATAATATTAGTAGGATTTAAAACCTAATGACAAAGATGAGAAATTAGAAAAGGAGACATAACACCGTCATCAAAAGACAAACACTACATATATACAGTGTTGCAACATAACTGAAAAAGGGACACCCTCTCACCAAATTTAACCCTAAACAAACACCGTACCTCTCACATTCCTCACCGCTGTCCTCTGTGGGACCAAATGACACAGAATTTAATGAATGCCCGTCATCCCACACTTTCATCTTATATTTGCGTTTCATTTGTTGGGTTGCCTGTCCTTTTGAAGGCGACCTTGGACCCTTTGGCCCAATAAACGCGTGATCGTATCGGGGTTGTATTTTTCTCACATATACATGAAGCGTCGTAAACATGCATGATATTTATTCGTTCTGCGGGTTGTCGGAATTGGTAGGCAGTTTGGGGTTGATGTTTCGGATGTTTAGGTGATGATGTGAGAAATGCCTGGTAATAACTCTGTCGAGGAGGACTTAATGCCTTGGGCATTTTCTATTAGTCTACCTTGACAATTTTTGCACAGTATGTGCATAACAGAAAAACATTAGAAAATATTAATCAAGTTTTTAATCATAAATTGATATGACATATGAGGTATTTAATATATCTTTGCGTATAATAATATATAGATCTCTTTGCGTATTTAAAGTATTTTTATACAGACAAGTCATAAAAAATGCCACGTCTTATTGACGCCTTGAAACAAACGATATAATCGTAATAGTATAATTTATTATTCACTACCTTTAATCTATACTAATATTATAAAGCAGAAGAGTTTGTTTGTTTGTTTGTTTGGTTGAACGCGCTAATCTCAGGAACTACTGGTTCAAATTGAAAAATTCTTTTTGTGTTGGATAGTCCATTTATCGAGGAAGGCTTTAGGCTATAAAACATCACGCTATCACCATTAGGAGCGGAGCAGGAATGAAAAATGTTGCAAAAACGGGGATTTTATTTTCATCTCGTATTTGACGCAGACGGAGTTGCGTGGGTCAGCTAGTAGATCATAAAGCACATAAAAACTTCATAAAACAGAATAAAACAGTCTACGATTTAGTTTAACTTATTCAAATGCGGTCAATCAAAACGCTGAATGACAAATAATACAACATTTATTTTAACACAAATAACTCAGCTTGTCCTGTCACGCCGTTTATCAACATTCAAAAACAAAAACCTTCCAAAAATAGTTTAAAACTCGCTCCACAAACGATCCATCACATGCAGAATATAAATCTGTGTAAAAAGTGAGAATGAAAAAAAATTGGAAAAAAAATCTTCGAACGAAATCGAGTTAGCCATTCCCCGTCACCATGTATAATGAAATAATAAGGCGACCGACCATTTTTCATAATTCCCCGGACCAGGCGGGGTACCCATAATTTACTTTTGTTTCAATTGTTATGAGTTTAGAAAGAAAAAAAAAGATTCATTCCTCTGCTTCCTCCCTTTTGTTGTTAAAAGCGTTGCCCCAAGATTTTGATGAGATTTCTTACATTTTCTTTGCGAATATTTCAAGAGGTCTGAGGGTGTTGCGTTTCTATTAAATTTTGAAGAAATTGCCCTTTTATTGTTCGAACGAAGGGGATTGTAGATTAGTTTTGTCTTCCTGGAGATTATTAAGGTTGAACGTGGTTCCTAATTTAGTGAGTTCCCTTTTTTCCTTTCTTTTTTAATTTTGAAGCTTGGAGTGGAAAAAGATAATTTAAGTGTCAGGTATATAATTTCCGTCTACTACGAGTACCACTGCTGTTGCGATTCTACGACTGCTGAAAGCATCGATATTGAGACCGAATTTTTACAATGTTGTAAAGCGATCGAAAAGTAGCGACTTTGTCGTTACCTATGCGATCCAAGATGCGATTTTTGTAAGCATCGTTATTTACCGACCAATTTTTTCACTTAATTTTGACATAAAAGTATCTACCAATATCTTAAATACAAGGCCATGTTCGATATCCCAAAACACAGAGATCCGGAAGAATTATAGAGTATTAACGGCTTTTTGTCCCACGTCAGTTGTAACAAGCAACTGAGCGATGGCTTACTTAGCGGGTGGGGGTTGATGCCACCCTATGAGGAAAAAGGTATTGACCACTCTCATACGTCTGTTTTCTATAGATTCATGGTGCTTTTAGTTTGGGTTTTATGGAATCTTTGAGTGTCAAGTAAGATGTTCGGTTGGAATGACTTCTTGGCAAAAAAAGCGATTTATTTATTTATTTAATCTTGATGTACAAGAGTGGTACATAGGTGGATTTAATGCCACGAGGCATTCTCTACCAGTCAACCTTTGGGTTAAATAAGACAACATTGTGATAGAGTACAAAAATCAATGAGAAAAATACCATTTTGATAACAAATCGAAATACATAAATAGATACATACTAATACACATATATTACGGATAAGATGAAATAAACTAATCCATCTCTCTATTATATCATACGGTGTGGATAGAATGGTATGATGGGATAATAGAATGGATAGAACGTTAACAGTAAAGCATTTCAAAACAATTTTAATTAAAAAAAAAATGTGGTATTTAGGCTGCCCGTTCCAGAGACACTAGTGGGGACCACAGAATAGATAAAAGAGGCTAGAAAGGAAATAGTTTCTGATTTGTATTAGAACCCGTGTCGCCGCGTGGGAGACCAGATCTTTAGCTCCACTACAAGCAAGAGACTTATATGTATGTGCATTACACACACAAATATAACTAGGTAAGTACGAGTCACTCTTAGATCGCGAGTTTGCTACCGATTGTCACACTATCGTAAAAACTGTGCTATGTGCTATCGTAAAAACACACGCTTGGTACGTTGTCACAATAAAAGTGCGACATTGGTCGATTGAGATATGAGCGTCGCTTATATGAGCGCCTTACGCCTGCCCCGCCACAATACCGTTATAGCCTCTTTTATTTGTGCTGTGGTGGGGACAGTCATATCTCAAAAACTAATACAAAAAGTTATAAATACTAGGCTATTAAATTAAGGAACATGGTTACTAACACTGAAATGCTAACGAAACTATGGCCTACAGTCTGCAATAAAGATCCAACTTTATTCCAATGTCATTATGCTCAGTTCCCACCTATTTCAGAAACTTGAAGACCGCAAATTTTTGTTACTTTGTATAACTCCATGCTCTTATTAAAACGAACTAGTACAATATAACTTAGAAGTGTCTGAACCAAACAAAAAGAAACAAAAAAAATACTTGCTGACATCCACCCTTGTTATCACCTGTCAAGTTTCATTTGACGTTATTCAACGAAACTAGCAAAATAGAACGCTGACACCACAATTTTGCCGCTGATCAGGACAATTTATAACTCCTACTAAATAATTTTCGCTCGTTTATGCAGATTTAAAAGCTAGTGCGACAACCTTACCCTTTGGCCACAAGCTACTTGGCTCACGGGACACGCGTCTTGCGATAACTGAAAAAATACAAGAAACAAAAGAAGCTTTTTGGAGCATGCAAGACATCGAGACGTGACTTATGGAGTGAAAAGTGACACGTGCGAGTGTTAACATCCGTATCTACATTTGTATATTCAAGTTTAAATAATGACCTATGCGAACATTTTATACAATAGTAAAGAATTTAAACGAAGTAAGAACCGTCAAAGAAGGCAAAGCCAAGAATTCTAACTTTGACAGTTCTAACTTCAAACAAACTACTAATAAACTACTCTTAGAAGATTCATCAGCCGAAAGGACAGGGATATCGCACGATCGTGGTGACGCAGCGAGTAGAGGGGGCAACGTATAAGCGATGCGCTCTCAGAGCGCGTTCACTTTTGCGCGGAAGCTCGGATGCGACGGACGTTGAGTGCGAACAATAGTTTTAATTATTTCGGTGCCTAACGGTTTTCTTATGTGATTGTGTTGATTTTGTGATTTGTTATTTAAAAATAAATCGTTCTAGGTTGTTTTGATAATAAAAAAAAAATGATTTCCTGATCTATAAGGCTACAAAATAAAAATCGTACCTTAAATAATTGATTAAACTCAAGTAATCACACAGTCGCTACATGCAGTCAGTGGCTCGAAAGTCTGACAACCAGTCTTCAACGGTATCGTTTCACACTGTACTGCCTGGTTATGGAGGTCAGATAGGCAGTCGCTCCATGTCAAATACTTCTATTCAGCTGAATCCGGTGAGACTGGAAACTGACGTCAACATAGTTTGGAAAAGACTAGGTACTTGATGACTCAAGTATTCACTTTGACTTGTTTATAGATCGGGGTGTACTTGTTTCCTTCGCCTAACCTCCGTCGCTAAAATTATACTAGCGGGCTGCACTAAGCGACTACCTGTCATTTTGTTCCCTCCACAGTCGTTTAAAGTGCGCTTTACACGAGAAACTAAAATTGCTCAATCCTGGTCAATTCTTGTCAACTATGACGTCACGACTACATCCAGCAAATTAGGGCGATGGCAACATGTAGCAACCTGTTGCCAGAGATACGGCCACAGAATACCATGCAGTATGGAGCAACTTAAAAACTAGCCACAAACGAAACGTAGTTTTAGAATAAAGAACCAAGCCGATTGGATATTTGGCAACTCGTTTTGGCGGCATTGTGAAATGTGAAATGTGTGGAGCAACAAACAAGTTTTATTATTGTTGCTCCAGATTGCTCTACTTAATTGATCCAGATTGATCTATTAGTGTTGCCAAGCAATTATTGCTCACTAAATTGCTCGTGTACCACCTAAATGTGGATGCTTCAGCGTAGCCGTGAAATTCAATTTTCTTACATTTGTTTCAATTTGCAAGCCAGTGCTACATTGTATGTTGAGCAAAATATGATTCGCTGCTGTAAGACGTATGTAGGTAATTACAGGATTATAATCATCAATACTGCAACCTTTCAAGTTTATAAAGGTCGATTAAATTACTATTTCATGAAAAAGTCATTCAATCCCTATAGATAATAATAACCTAGCACTGAACTACAAATTGCAAAAAACCCAAGATAAAATTGAATTTCGCGAGCCACCCTGACGCTTTCTCTTTAAAACACGCGAGTCTCTTGGAAGTTTAGTTCGTGGCCAAGCAGTTATGGAGATTTAAAAGCCACTGCTACAGTGTGACATCCTTAGTACAGATGGAGCGGTCGGGCGCGACGTAAACAGTCATCAATCATACCGCGCTGCTTTAGTGGTTAGGGCTGTCGCGCGGAAGATTTTTTGTATGTGTTTTTTTATTATTCATGACACATTTTCGTATTTGAAAAATGAAAATAAGTTACGAAGCCAGGGTCCGTGAGACTTTTTGGAGAATGATGTCAAATTGGTGTTACAGTGATGTTATGTATCTTGTCTGTTGTTATTAGATTTTGGATGAGGGGTGATTTAAAAAAATGTTTACGTAACCAAGCCAACTTCATAAAGAAGAGGAGGTTAACAATACGTCGTTTTTTTGTGTGTTTGTTTAGCGATCTGATCCACGTTGGCCGATTTCGAAGAGTCTTTTTTGGTTGGAAGGTATTTCAAATATCTCTTAGAATATGCATGACGACACTATCAAACAAATGCAAATCCAACATCGTCATAGAGCATTAGAAAATTAATAACGTATTTTTTGTTTTTGTAAATCAATGAATATTCACAACAACTCGGGATCGGGGGTTCATGACGTCAAAACACACTAAAAATTATACCAAGGCGTGACGTATTGAGAATCTTAAAAGCGTCGTATCTTCGTTAATTTTGGTTTACGTAACAAAAGAAAAAATACGGGTCAAATATTTTTTGATAACCCAACTGTCGAACTAATCAGATTTTTTGTCGTCTACCCTTATTTATTGATGCTATTAGATACGATAATATACCTACAACAGCTAAAACTGGAAAATAACCTTAAGACGCCTGCGGAGCATGCGTATTTCATACAAACGTAATACCAAAATAATTTGTAAATTAAACATATTCGTAGTGTGTATTTATTTCGATTGAATTACAGAACATCTAGGTTCCCAAATATATATTTTGACTAGCTTTTGCCCGCGACTTCGTACGCGGATCCTGTTGCTTATGCCAGCGACAACGGGGTCGTCGAAGATCTGAAACGTCTGATGTCGAATTCTAAGAACCCGGGGACGGGAAAATAACGGATCTTTCCCACCTGAGCAACACATACCATTTGTTTCTTTTTGCCATTTAACAGCTTCACAAAAAGTACAATGTTTAGCCATACCTCCGATGGCGGAATATGTGGCGTATTCAATCATAGGAGACGTAAATGCACTCCGTGCCTTATCAACCCAAGGAAGGTCGCCATGCCCTTTTCGGTTGGGAAATAATCAAATAACTTCTCCAACTCTGGGCGGAGCGGGAGGGAGTGTCAGATTTTTACTGACTAAAACCCATCCATGTTCCTTCCTCGCCCTTTACGTTCCAGGGCCACGGTATCTCTTTCGAACAGTCCCGCAGCCCCGGCAGGCTTCGACCTTTGCGGGCCCCTCCCTTTATGCTGACATCTCTTTGAGGCGCACGTGGAACACGAACGCGCCGTCGACACGGCAGGTCGCCATGCCCTACGGCTATATCTTGAGACACATCCGGTTTTTCAGATGATATCGACATTCTGTTCAGAGAATGTCGACGTCGATCAGAATTCAAACGTTCGTTCAATGAACGTGCATCGCGCATCACGCATCACGTTCATCACTCGTTTCAAAAGACCTGTTAGTAGATGTGCGAATACGCTGAAAACTCAAGCCTGATTCTGTATCGGTAAACATTTCGGATTCGCTCACGATCAGCGGACAGTCGCGCATCACGTTCCGCACTTGTCTCTAAAGACCTAGAAGAAGCTATGCGTAGATACGCTTGAAACTCAAGCGCAATTCTCTATCCGTGAACGGCTCCGACTCGCAAGACAATGCATGACGTTCACGATTAGCGGTCAGTCGCGCATCTATTCTTCACTGGTCTGTAGAGACCTGGATGTAGAAATACGCTGAGAACGCAGGCGTGCTTCGCGATCCGAAGAGGTTTCCACGGAGCAAGTTGCAGCCTGATGTTCTCGAACAGCATCAAGTCTCTCCTGACGCTCTTCGATAGATTCTTGGGATCTTATGATCCTCAATCTTTTAGCTCCTTTGGAACATTGGGAAAGATTTGACCTCTTTCTAGGCATGGTTATAGTTTTGTTGTGAAGATACCTGATCAATTGAAATCTAAGTAACTGCGCCCCTGCGTTACCGGGTAGGCTACCGAGTCACGAAGATAACTGGAAAAGGAAATTAATTCTACAACAGGTGTCCGAGATCTTCGATTTTTATAAGTCAACAGAGAGTGCTCATCAGATTGAACAACTTTTGCTAAGACGTCATTCCTATATGTGTTATGGTGTAGCTGGGCTCTTGGAGTTCCACAACAGGTGTTCCAGATCTTCGATTTTTATAAACCAACAGAGAGTGCTCATAAAATTGAACAACTTTTGCTAAGACGTCATTCCTATATGTGTTATGGTGTAGCTGGGCTCTTGGAGTTCCACATCAGATGTTCCAGATCTTCAAACTTATACTCTCAGCAGAAAATGCTCATCATGTAGAACAATTTTTGCTATGGTGGCATTTTTGTATCTCTTATAGTTTAGCTGGTCTGTTGCGGTTCTGCATCAGGTGTTCAAGTTTCCAAGATAAATTATAGCCTCATAGCTTCTGCCCGCGACTTCGTTCGCGTGAAGTTTTGATATCGCAACGCATCGCCTACTCAACGGAAGTTTAAACTGCTTTGTCCCCGCTTGCAACATTTCTTATTGCTACTCCGCTCCTATTGGTCATAGCGTGATGTTATATAGCCTATAGCCTTCCTCGATACATGGACTATCCAACGCAAAAAGAATTTTTCAATTCGAGCCAGTAGTTCCGGAGATTAGCGCGTTCAACCAAACAAACAAACAAACAAACAAACAAACAAACAAACAAACTCTTCTGCTTTATAATATTAGTATAGATTAGACACTGATTTTAACAAGAGTTATAAGAAAAATAAGTTTTCTATAGAAATTTTAAATTCCCCATATCTCGTCTTCGTATCATTGTCCTCTCTAAAAATACATTTGGGAACATAGATATTCTGTAATCCAATCGAAATAAATACACACTACCTTAAGAATATGTTTGATTAAATTTTAAATTCCCCATATCTCGTCTTCGTATCATTGTCCTCTCTAAAAATACATTTGGGAACATAGATATTCTGTAATCCAATCGAAATAAATACACACTACCTTAAGAATATGTTTGATTTTCATATTATTTTGGTATTACGTTTGTATGAAAAACGCATGCTCCGCCGGCCCCTTAATTTACGTAGTCCGTAGCCAAAAAATCAATTAAAGTCACATAAGTGACCTGTAATTAAGGTTATTTTGCAATTTTTAATCCGGTTATATTCTCTCTGTGAACTTTAAAACATCACGCCTGAAATCTTTTTCTATGCATGCTCAAGCCAACGAACATCAAACTAAGCACAAAGTAAGGTATGCTTAGGGGGAAAAATCTATTAACAACCACTACTCTAATACCTCAACTTAAGTAAACATTAAAATATTCAGCTAAAAATTTAAAAAATGCTGTTATTAGTAAGTTTGATTATTAATAGGAAGGTAACTTTAAACAAAATCTATAATTCAGTTTACCACCTAAAATGTTAGCCTGGCCCCAGTTCAAACACCAACGTTTAATGCATAAATTAATAACGTAAAACCAATATAATAAATGGTACCTATTTTATAGAATAATAGCTGATGCCCGTGGCTACGCCTGCGTAAAAATTATATACTTAAACCTTCTTCGAGAACTAGTCTATCCATTGGTGAAAACAGCAAGAAAATGCGTGCAGTAGTTTTAGAGTTTATCGTGAACTGACAGACAGACTGACGCGGTGGATGATTTTTTATAAGATGTAGTGATAGTGATAGAGACTAGCTTCTGCCAGCGGCTACGCCCGCGTAAAGTTTGATAACTGTCCCATGAGATCTTACAACCGAGATAAAAAGTATCTTATTTTTTAATCCAATAGGCAATAAACTACCTGTGTGCAAAATTTCATCCGAATCCGTTTAGTAGTTTTTGCGTGAAAGAGTAACAATCATCCATACATCACGCATCCTACTGCTAATACTGCACAAACATTAAAAATAAACAGCAGTGATATCCCAGTGGTGTGCCAGCCAAGTCATAGATTTCGAACCCACGGCATACACCTCTCAGTTTTTGCATTCATTTATGTATTGTATAATTAACACTTGCTTAGGTGAAGGAAAACATCGTTAGGAAACCAGTATGCCCGAGAGAGTCAGAGGCCCGGGTGGCATCAAAACTCTGACACCAGGTTAGTCACTAACCACACGCTAAAGAATATTAAAAATAATTTATGTAAAGTTATTTTACGAACAAAAACGAGAGCTAACCCGAACTCGCAAATACCTCAGGCATTTATGTCAAAACCAAAATAACAGTATCAAACTTATAAACAAATTACTGAGTCACTTTTGGCAGGTGTCAATGTCAGATTAAATTAATTAAACGGGAATTTCGGAGAAGGATTTTTTTGGGGAATCTTCTTCACTTTGTTTTAGATTAAAAGCTGTAATTAAGTGGTGTTATCTTTTTTGCGAGAGCAGAAGTGACCCAGTGGTGGCGGCCCCGACTTACGAACAGTAAGTCGTGGGTTCGATCTAGGTAGGTGCATAACTATGTAACTTATTTCATTACCGCTGCTCTCAAAACGGTGAAGGAAAACATCGTGAGGAAACTGGTATGTCCTAGAACGAAAAAATCGAAGACATGTGACAATTTTACAAATCCACACGAGGCCCGCGTGGTGGATTATAATAATAATATATTTTATTTCAGACTAGGTCCTTATATTTGTTAGTTACAATGTTCTTAACCTAGTGTTAGTAAGTAACAATACAAATCTAAATCTATAAGTTAGTAACAATGTTCTTAGCCTAGTGTTAGTAAAGGTACAATGTAGTCAGGCGCTCCCTCTTGCGTGAAGGCCTACCCAATGTGCCATCAGTACAGAGTCCCAGCGACCAGCACACGCGGCCAGAATGGCGCTGGGGCTGGGGAATTATACCCCATTCCCTCTCATAGAGAGGAGCGCTGTATCCCAGCTGTGTGATGATTATGATGATCTATTTTTTCATAATCATCTTCGTAGCATAGAGAAGACGTCTTCTGCCTAATAAATAATGTGAATGCAACAGTTGATGATGAGCTTAGCAGATCATCATCTTTCCCAGCTATGTTGGGGTCGGTTCCAGTCTAACCGAATGTCAAAATCAAAGCATTTATTTCAAGTAGGCCAGTTACAGGCGCTTTTGAATTGTCGAAACAAAAATGAACATTTAATGTAGCTACAGTCCCAGTCACAAGACATAAAAACTGTGAAAGTACTGTAGTTGCCCATTCCCTAGCGTAGATCTCTATGGAGAAGAACGGGCAAGAAACTCCATGGACACTCTTTTAAATCAAAATATTGTTACAAAATCTTGGTTACATCATTCATGATGAGATGGTATATTATGTGAGAACAATGTAGCAAGATGTGCACGTTAAAAGTGTCCATAGCAAAACCAAAACAAAATATAACTCAAAAACAAAATAATTAATTCAAATAAACCATGGCGACTAAGAGATGACCAGTCACAACTGACAGCGCCCATTCACGCACATGACGCATGGATCAGCACCATTCAGCTCAACCATTTTGAAGGGAACTAAATGGTCCGACACACGCGCCACCATCAGCGAGACATTTGAGTGAGCATGACATACTCTCAACCTCCAGGGCACATTCAAGTCAAGAACTGCCGTAGGTTTCCAGTGAATGATAGCTTACTAGCACATAGTACTCACACAATATGGGCTATGCGATTATATAATACTAACATTGAATCTATACAATGCAAAGATAGTTAAGTACAATCTTCAGCAGCTCCAACTATACCATTTAATGCTATCAATTTTTGCGCCCCTGTCCATGTGGAGCAGGACCAGCATTAAGCCAAGCATTTTTATCAGCGATATAATCGCTCAACTTGTAATATGCTTGTTTACATAGTGTGCGTTTAATGCATGTTTTAAATTTCGTCTCATTCAGTTCAAGAATACTTTGTGGAATTTTATTATAGCATCTCAAACAGTACCCCATGAAAGATGAGTCTACTTTAGCGAGTCTAAAGCCTGGCTGAACTAATTGGTCCCTATTTCTAGTACTGTAATTATGTCTGTCACCTCTTTTACCAAAAAGATGCAAATTTTTTCTAACGTACATTATGTTTTCGTAAATGTATTGACAATGTACCGTCATAATGCCAATATCCTTAAACAGTTCCCTTAGAGAATCGCGCCTACGAAGATTATATATAGCTCTGATGGCTCTTTTCTGCAGAATAAATATAGACTCAATATCTGCAGCCCGTCCCCATAGCAAAATACCGTAAGACATTATACTATGGAAGTAACTAAAATAGACCAGTCTAGCGGTATCTACATCAGTAAATTGACGGATTTTTCTAATGGCATATGCTGCTGAACTTAGCCGCCCCGCAAGAGATGTTAAATGAGAACCCCATTGTAGCCTTGAATCAAGCGTAAGCCCCAGGAAAACCGTTTTATCTACGAATTCAAGTTTCTCATTATTCAATAATATATCACAATCACTACCCTTAACATTCGGTAAAGCAAATCTTATGCATTTGGTTTTTTTTTCATTTAATACCAAATTGTTTGCTGTGAACCAATTTTGGACCTGAAGTAGGGCATTATTCACGTCATCTAAATTTTGTGCCCGTCTGTTTATCTTAAAAATTAAGGAAGTGTCATCAGCAAATAACACCATATTTTGAGGTTGGTTTTTCAATAAATAGGGTAGATCATTTATATATACTAGAAAGAGGAAAGGACCCAATATAGAGCCTTGTGGAACCCCCATTTTTATTTTTAAACCCTGTGAATTGACACCATTTATCTGAACATGTTGTTGTCTATCATTCAAATATGATTTTACCAAACTAAGTGCAAGTTTACCCAGTCCGTAATGCTCAAGTTTCAAAAGTAATGTGTCGTGATTTACGCAATCAAACGCTTTGGAGAGGTCACAAAAAATTCCTATGGCATCTTGGGACTCTTCCCACGCAGTAAATATGTGCTTTAATAAGGTTACACCGGCGTCAGTTGTACAACGTCCCTTGGTGAAACCATACTGTTGATCATGTAAGATTCTGTTGGTGTTAAAATGATAGAGCATTTGATCAAGCATTACCTTTTCAAAAACCTTGCTAAAAACTGGCAACACGGATACAGGTCTATAATTGTTAGTATCTTTACTGTCCCCGGATTTGAAAAGAGGTATGACTTTACTGTATTTCATTAAATCAGGGAAAACTCCTTGGTCTACACATAGATTAAAAATTAAAGCTAAGTATGGGGCTATTGTCTCAAGTATGGATGTACAAACTTTGATAGACATTCCCCATAGATCTTCGGTCAGTTTGATTTTTATTTGCCGGAAAGCTTTAATAACTACCATAGGGTTAATGTGTTTAAATTTAAATTCAGCCAGGCAGCCAGACACATTCGCCTTTAATAAACCCATTGAGACTTCAGGAGAGGAATTTAGAGCCTCCGTAGTTTTTAATGGTATTTCTGTAAAGAAATTTACAAATTCTTGAGCTACTTCCTGATTAGAGCTTTTAAGACCACTTGCTGTATCTAATGTGTAGCTAGTGTTACGAATTTTCTTCCTGTTAGTCTCGTTATTTATGACTTTCCAAACTGTCTTTATTTTATTTTCTGCTGTTTTGATCTTGTTGCTAATGTGCAGGGCTTTAGCAACCTTGCATGTATTTCTAAAAATTTTTGAATACTTAGCAACATACTTGTTAAAAGTTTCAGTGTTAATAAAAGGCTTAAGGCCATAAAGCTCAAATAGTCTTTCCCTACTTTTTCTGATGCCTCTAGTTGCCCAATCGCTAAATATGAATTTAGGGCAAATACTTTTTGTCTTCTTTTCAAAAGTTTTGTTGAATTCCGTGTGAACTATTGAAAAGAAACGATTATAAAATTGATTTATATTAATATCGTCATGGCTCATAACACTTAACTTGTTCTGTAGGGAAATATTAAACCTATTTAATTTGCTAGAAGTTATAGGTCTAAATTTAATCTGTACTTTTTGCAATGGTGTATTACACCTATAAGTTACAGTTTGTCCGCTATGGTCAGACGGCAAACAATTTACTATGGCTTTATCTAAGTAATCACAATCGCAGAAAACATTATCTATACAAGTAGCAGAAGATGTTGTGATTCTAGTAGGTTCAATAAAAACGTTAGTCAGGTCAAATGACTTAAAAAGATTTAATAACCGACCACTATTTGAATGTTCTTCTAAAATATTGATATTGAAATCACCACAAATTATCGTAGATTTATTACTGGCTGCAAGTTTTGCCAGGACATCTTCCATTATTGATTCAAATATGGAAAAGTTTTGATAGTTTGGGGGTCTGTACACACACACAACTACATGCTTATCTAGCTCAACACAGGACAGTTCGACGCAATGTTCAACCGAGAGACCTACTATGTCATTACGTTGCTTATATTTAAAACTATTTTTAATTAATATTAGGGAACCTCCACGAAGCATAGTTTTACGGTTAAAGCAGCTACCCACCATATAGTTCTCATAATTAATAAGCATTTGGTAATCCTTTAGCCAATGTTCAGTAAAACAAATGATGTCAAACTTACTTTTTTCTAAAAACAATTCAATTTCTAATAATTTACAAGACATTCCTTGGATATTTTGGTGGAATAATTTTAAGGTGTTCTGCTGAGGCCCTTTTTTATTAACTAATTGAGTGCAAGAATTAATAGTACCTTCTGTTGTCTCACTTTCTAGTTTAAATTTATATTAATATTTGGAGTGAGGCCGGAGACTCCCGTGCCCTCCTCAGACAACAAGACCCTATCTGTAATAGACCCTAATTGAGGATTTACCATGGTGACAGATGGATCCTCCTTATTGCAATATTTGTAAACATTTATAGCACTACTGCTATATTCATTTAAAGTCACCTGTACATTAGTAGAATTACTAATAGTCGCAGTGTTAATAATGGAACTAAACTTAGACATACTATTTATGTCTGTGTGAATATTAAAAGCTAATAGCGAAGCTATTTTGTGTCTACATCTAATAGGTAGATACACCTTACCCCGTGTCGACTTAAGTTTACCAACAATAGTGTTGATATCTAGATATACAAGTCTGTCACTATAGTGACCTGCTAGAAAATGTACATGGTTATTTAACATATGTATATAATTGTTTTTTCTATTACCCAATTTTTCAAAATAGGGAAAAGCACACAATATGATTTTACTACAGTTTAGCTTTAACAGCTCTGATACACATTCAGTGATATCTTCCTTTTTAATCTTAGAACTATTACCCATACATATAGTTATGGTGGTATTAGGATTACAAACAGTTTTTGTTGCAGATGCCATAACCTGTTTGTAGGTCGACCCTGGCATACAATAATTTTGAGTACAATAACTCAGGCTATTACTGATCAATTTGCCAAGCCCTCTACCTATACTATCAGAGAACATGACTGAAAGATTAGAATCTAGACAATTAGGTGAGACAAAATTACCTAAGTCAGGTATTGTATCTTGGCTGGAAACACAGTCCTGAGTTTTCACAGCTTGGCACGGGTCCTCCGTTGCCTCAGGCTGAACATCATTCCTGGATTCCCCCTGACAAGTACACTGAATGTTGTTGAGAGTCAGTGAGTCCACTTTGTCTACCAATGCATTTGTAGCAAGAATATGCTCTTTAATTTGATTTTGTGAGCGTTCATATTTGTTATATAGAGATTTTAGTGACTTATTAAGAGCCTGTATTTCTGATTGTAAGCGCTGAGTGTCAATTTCATAAATATTTATACTATCTTCCAATTTAATCTGATAGTTATTTAATTTATTAACTAGAGAAACACGTTCCTTCCTTAATTGAATATTTTTGGAATGGTGTTTCTGTTGTTTCTTGTATTTATTACATTTTTTAATGATTTTATTTAATCGGGCATATTTCTTAATTTTATTCTGGCTTATTTTATGGCTGTAGTTATGCTGTAGAAAGGAGTCCTCTGTAAGGTCTATTGTTGTAATGGAATGAGGGTTACAATTTGAATTTACTAATTCCCTGTACAAATGTTCAGTTTCCATAGCCTGAGTATGATCCTGTTCCTTTTTTAAATTTAAAAGTTTAACATTAGCATGGACTAATTCCTCCTCTAGGTCCCTAATTTTACACAATGCCTCCTCATATAAGTTGCTGCAGCTGTGGAACCCGTCCGTGACCACCCTTAGTTGATCCCGTTCACTGACAACATTCAGGTAATCCTGATGAAGGTCTACTAGCTCCCGTTTTAAGCTGGAGTTTTTGCTGTTAATATTAATGACCTCCTCCTCACTGTCTTCTCTCTCCTGCAATAGCTGTTGGCATTGGAGTTTTGAGTCCTTTAGTTCTTGGAGGGCCGTTCTCAATTTTAGCTCCATATCCTGAGCAGTAGCCTTACGGGTCATCACAGGCATGGTTTCCGGATTGGTTTCTGAAAATTGGAAATAAGGAAACGGTGAGAACTAATAGGATAGACCAATTAAGAAAATTTAGAGATGAAAGGGAGAAAAACTGGGAAAAAAAAAAAGTTTGCTTTATTAAAAGAAATGAGGTAGGCTGCTGGATAGCTTAACAGGATTGATATTTACCGACTGAATTCTCAATTTAATAGCATTAAAAATGAGTTTACTATCTTATGATTTTACTTTTTCCTAACGTGGGTAGATTGATTAGACTAAAAACTTATGATTTTTAAAATATTACTATAAGTAGTTAATAATTTAATTGTAATGAACTTAATATGCATAAATTAAAAAGATTGATGTAAGTACACCAAGAATAAATCGTTACAAGTTTACTTTTTACGAAATGACATTTATCAACAAAACAATTTAGAGCCAAAACTTGGTTTCAAATTGGCAAAAATAACTATTTTAGAATTGGAGTGGACGTGTTATATTCTGAGAGGGACGATTGTGTGCATAGGTAATAAGGACATAATATAATATGTGTGAAGTGGGGTTTGTAGTAAATGTTTTTGTCTGGGCAAGTGTTTTCGTCCTCGATTTTGCTTCCACAATTGTCAAGCAAAATGAGACATAAACGTAGCCGGTGTGTGTACGGGATGTTGCTCAGAGCTCTGAGCAGTGTTTAAGTGATGTTTAGTATGTAAATAATACACAAATAATAGGTAAATCAAAACGGAATACTCCCCCGGTTCGAAGAGTTCAAATCCACAGTCCAATAGTTGACAGCCGGTACTTGATTTATCGAATTATCGACTGTTGCGAGTTATCACAACATAAACAGGTCACAAACACTACGTGTGTCACTTTATACATTAATTCTACTATACAGAGTAGATTTAAAACAAACTAAACACAATAAATCAATAATTTTAAAATAAATTAACTACGAGGCCGTTTTTTCACGACCTGTCGCCAGTGTTGCCAGCGCCAAAAAAAAAAAAAAAGAAAAAAACAAAAAAAAAAAAAAAAAAATGCGGCTGAATACCAGTATTTTACATGGTGCAACTGCCTCCAGAACCCAGTTAGTACTGGGTATTACAATACCCCTTGGAAAGACTGGTTGTCGCACTTTCGGGCCAACGGCTACCTGTTACGACTGTCAAAGGTCAACAGGTACCAACGGCTTAACGTGATTTCTGAGGCACCGAGGAAACTCGATATGTAATGGATGGTCACCCATCCACAGACCAACCATGGCAAATGCAGCTTAACCTGAAGATTGATCCGAGCGGATGCTTTTATCTAGCCACGAGCTCTATGCCACAACGTATAGGTACAATCGAAACTTTATTCATAAAAAAAAGTTCAGAAATATTGTTAGCCGTGTGCAGACATTAACCGCGGATTAGGGACCACCTTTTCATTTCTAAGGTCATTGCGTAAGGACCCTTCATTAAAAAGGGGCTCAGAAAAGTCCTTTATGACGTAAACTTAAACAATTGGAGTTTGTGGTAAGGGCCCTCATTGACATTTTGAAAATTTTGATGAGTACAATTATCTTAATGCGTTTTTACCCACAAACGAGGTTAGTCTGAAATTCAGTGTGTCTAATACTAATCTAGTTTTATTTTAAAGCTTTTAGTAAGTATCTGGGACATTGAAGAGCTTTTTGATATTAATTGGTAAGTTAATTTAAATTATGATTATAATTGGTCTGCGGTCTAAATAGTGGCTTTTAGATTTAGGTCGTTTCGTGTGTTAATTTTATATGAAACGATGAACCAAAATATTAAATAAGATATAAAAGGTTTTCTTTTTAAAACTACAATTTATTAGTAACAATTCAGCAATTTTTTCATATATTTTAAAATTAACGTGATAAATTATCATTCATCACGTGAATTACATATTCTGACGGCTCTTTATTGCGGTTTTACGCACTGATGGCGTTCATTTTCTTTAGTGATATTTGCAAAAAAGTCTTATTGTATTTAAATGTAGTGTATAAAGAGAATGAGTAATAGTAACAATGTTGTGCTATACATAATTATAACACATGAACATAGTGTTTTATAAATTATATTAGACTCTAAGAAAGTGCTACGGACTTGTGTAAAAGTGCAAATGAACACTATTCTTAGTTTTAACATATTCTATCACGTAAGTGGGGCAGTATCGTAACCTCTCGCATTTCAAAGAGTAACATATTAAGTAAGAGTTAAATTGCTTATTAGTATTTTAGGCTAGATCGTAATTAATTATTAGGAATTTTGTTCTTACTCATAAAGTACAAAAAAGAACTACAATTTGTACGTCAAAATTAAGCTAGTTTCTGATTAAGAAGAGTGCTCAATATGATGTAAGTAACATGTCTAAAACCAATAAACCGTAAGATCTAAGTATTTCTCTTGTTCTCGCAAATATTAAAACTAGTTTTATGTCACCTCATAAAAAGTATTGCCATATTCCAAAGGACATATGGTAATATCAATAAATAAATTATATGAACAATAAAATCGTATGCGCACTTAAAATTAAAATGAATGTGGATTTTACGACTGCTCGAATAAAGTCTTGAATGACATGACATTCGTACAAATTGAGGTTATCAGACATGAAATATTACGCTACTATCTTATTGGCATGGATTTTTGAAGTACAGTTCGTGCCGTCTCAAAGAGCAGGTGTTTAGAGACTTGAACGAGAGGATCAAAGGATGCCTTTGTTCTGCAGTCACACAAAACAGGCCAGATTCTAGCTTAGTATGTCCTATCTTACAATAAAAAGGTCTCTAGGCTTGTTTGTATGGTGGTGCTACATAGACTACATTCAATGTTCTTGATCCGTCGTAAGGAAAACTTTGAGTATGCTTGTGCATATCTATAGAGTAGCAAGATTAATAATAATTTAATAATGGATGGGCTGTGTAATGATGTTGTGGAGAAAAAGTAGTGGAATGGTAATTGGTACGGACATAAAATTAATCGCATGCGCCAGTGACACTTAGAGCAGGTTTCCACGAAGTCGTGATGTTTTGAGCTCGCAGCGAGGACAAAGTCATTATAAATATTTGGGACTAGACAAAGAAACTCGTAATTCAAATTCTTTAGTAACAAATCGTTTTGACTAGTGTCATACACCAGTTTGTCAGGTAGCATTCTTGTGAGAAAATTGAAAATGTTCGGGATCAAAATGTTTTTATGACATCATTCCCAATGTCCGCTGTCTAAACCATTCTTTTACATCTTTTTGACTTAGAATGACATGCAGTGTCTAATTTTTGACTTAGAATGAATGACATGCAGTGTCTAATTTTTGACTTAGAATGACATGCAGTGTCTAATTTTTGAATTAGAATGACATGCAGTGTCTAATTTTTGACTTAGAATGACATGCAGTGTCTAATTTTTGACATAGAATGACATGCAGTGTCTAATTTCGGCGGAATTGACGTGTCCCGAAACTGTACCCGATTCATTGTGCCCAGTGTAATTGTAATTTCAAGTGATTTGTTAGTTTTAAACTAGCTAGCAGTGACCCAGTATGTTTTCATTGCTCAGAACCTATAATCTGCCCACATGATGTTCAATTCTAACGAAATAAATCCTAAAATCCGACATAAAAGGTGTAAAAACCTCTTTACGAAGCCGAAAAGCACTTGTTCTCCCCCTCATAGCGATCATTATTTTGTTCTACACCATACCTGGGAACCTTCTAGTTTCGGAAATATTGGGGGATAAAGTTACAATTTTACGACAATTTTTTTTAGAACACAAGTTTTTATTGTAAGATTTTTAAACACATTCACGAACCCCGTTCTATTCAATCCATTCATCAGAACAATGTTTTGAGTGCGTTACATTGAGTTCTACCACAAAACATGATTTTTCATCAAAAAAAAGTTGTTTCCCAACAATAATTTTTGCGTAAAGTTATTTAATTTGATGTACAGAATACTTGGTTAAAAAGGTGGTGGAAAAAGACGATTATGCTGCGACGACCTCAAATAAACTGGTTTAAAAGAATGATGATGATAATAAGTCTACAAGTTTATAAGCTGGTTAATTACTATAATGGCCTGTCCCAGCAGTGGGAACATTAATAGGCCGTATGCAAATAAATAATTACATATCGTTCTGATAGAGTATTAAAGCTTCTGTGATCAACAACCTTTACAGAGGTTAAATACTTATGAATGTCAAAATGTCGATACCAAAGAAAATGTGTTTAAAATGAATATATTCCATCATATAAATGGGACCATTTATAAAAGAAAAGCACTGAATATTTCATGTATGTGAAGAAACATGTTTGTAGATTGTTTCAGCCTTAAAATTTTATTGACACATAAATAGGGCTGATTTTCTGAAAACTTTGAAATTGCACATTTGTTCAGAAACCTTAATAGACTTGTGGTTGATATATTTCTGAAAACAAAAGCATATTTAGTTAAAACATAGACATTAGAGAGCTTGAATGTGATTTTGACGTTGAATATTTTATTTATAAGAGCGTGCGTTGTCTATGATGTGGTGACGAATTTACTTGATGAGGAAGTCGTGTTTTATTTCGATACTAACAGGGGGTCTAAAATGGCCGTTTTGACAGAATCATAATATTATAATTCTTAAAATGGACTTTATTGTTATGACAAACAAAGTCCATTTTAAGAATTTAAATTTTTTAACATGATTCATATAATGATTCTGCTAAAGCGGCCATTTTAGGCCCGCTGATGCCCGTTCCTTCACCCTCGTGGATTTTGTTATCGCGACCAAAAGTAATCATAAAATTTTGATCCCGTCCCAACAAACAAAAATCATACGAGTATTTTAGCCGTTGTATACAAAAGCTTAACAAATTACGAGTATATAGTAAAACCTTCCTCAAGATCAGTCTATCCATTGCATGGTGAAAATAACATGCGAACAGACAGACTTCAGAGGTTCGCAATCTGTACGTAACGCGCGGTTTAACCGAATCTTGAGTCTGAAACTGCTTTTTCACTAAACTTAAAATGTCATTTAACGGAATTTCTCCTATGATGATTTCCATCCACCCGCATTCTCCAGTTGGCCCGCGATCATGCCGCTTGCAACAGCGTCGAAATATCGGGAGCTCAAAATAAACATTAATCACGGAAGATATCCGTAAGTGACAATATAAGTTTAGTTATGAACCCTGTTAAGAACCGTGATACCTTAAACCAGTGTTTGCTTTTTTATTATCAAACATCCTTATCAGGTTTCACTACTGCTGCCATGACACCCCAACTGCAAAACACGGAAACATTCCAAATATAATGTGTGGTTACGCCTTTCCTAAATTGACGACCCGAATGACGCAGTGGTAGTGAGGCTGCCTTACGTTCTTAGGGTCCTGGGTCCGAATCCCGGTAGGAGCAAATTTTTGTTTGATGAACATGGGCATTTGTTTCCGAGTCATGGATGTTTAAATGTATAGTAAAAATGTATTTACAAACAAATAGTATGTATGTAGTATATCAACTGTCTGGTGTCCACGACACGAGCCTCGTTGCTTAGTGTGGCACTAGATGGTGCTGTGTGTAATGTCGAGAGATTTTATTTATTCATTTATTTTACATCAAACCTTTTCTGACTGCCTTAGGTATTGGTCTGTTAGTCGCGGGCGTGACTGCTGAGCTTGAGATTCTGGGTTCGATTTCCGAGTCCGGCAAAGCGTCTTTCGGTTTTTTCATCAGGATTTTTTCAGTAGCAGCAACGGAGTCTGGTTTTGCGCCAGGTTGATGGCAATAGGCTCGTCCCTTTTACAAGGGACTTAAAATAAAGTAGCGAAATGAGTTTGTACTATTAGATACACCTCTGCATTATCTTTCGGGTTTTACAGGCGTGATGTAATGTTATATTATATTATACCTTTGCAGTCACCGCCTTATGCAGCTTAGCCGTAATAGGATCTCATAATGCATTCTCTCTGTTCAAACTAAGTTATCAGCCTTAGACTGCTTAAAAGTCTAACTTATTTAGCTAAGTTTTAAGTTAAAGTCACTGGATCTGACTGCACAGGCTGTTGACCGAATGAGTTGTTCACCTTGGGAACAATTCTGAGAAGATTCGTTGATTCGCAGTATTAATGTTTCAAAGGCAGGTGCTTGGAATCAGATGCCAGTAGAATATAATTATAGAACGGTATAATTAATATGGTTTCAAATGTTGTGCACCTGAGTCAAACTAATAGAAATTCAGTTTGGGTACCGAGAAAGATAAGCAAATCAAGTATCTTGATTTGTCTGGCGAGTTGGTCGACATGTGGGAAGTGGACCCAACGATCACTGTGCCGACAGTTGCATCAGCCAATGGCTTAATTGCCAAGAGCCTCGATCAATAGCTTTCTTTTTTTTTAGGTGGGTTTATCCTCATGGATACCCTCCGCCTGCGGCAGGCGGAGGGTTATGTCGGACTCTAACCGACTAAAACCCCACTGTTCTTACTACTACCATTTGTCGAGGGCCATCACCAAGTGCAGTCGGAGACCGAGGAGGCTCTCGTTAGGCAGCTGGATCGTGGACTTAATGCAGAAAGCGGTATTCCTGGACATGGCTCGTATTGTTAGGAGGTTCTTCTCTCTGGAGCCGTGACCGACACACCCGCAACCACAAAATATAATAATCTACTCACACTGCAACCTAAAACACACCTTAGTAGCTTGAACCCTGTTCTCCATATCCATTTGTTTTTTATTTTTATTTTTAAGGAATATTTAAATGTGTATAAAATTTGTAAAAAGAAATGAATAAAGGAAATAGTAATTTAATTTGAGTAATAGGTGGCCAAATATATTTATTTCAAAGTTGTTAAAAAAGAGAAAGGAAAAAAAGAGAGGATAAAAGAGTGAAATCTGACCCTCACTCTTAAATTGTAACTTAAAAATAATTAAACAGGACGAATTGATACGAAATCTATACCAATATGAGAAAGTAACCCTGTGCGTCTGTCTGTTACGTTCATGTTGTATGGGCTGAACGGTTCTAGATGTCACATACATAACGTAGGACTTATTATCCAATACGTTCTCATAAGATCATAATGCTCCATTGCCTTACTTGTTCCAACAGCTAAGTTAATTTATGTTATAATGTCTCAGCTTCAAGTCCACAAAATCACTTAAGAGATTAACTTTATAGCAATTGTGTTTCAATACGAGATTATTTCGTCTAATAATGATAACAAATACTGCAGAGTTTGTTTCAATATCTTAAACCGAACTAAAATATAAAAAACAAAAGTTTAAATCTTCGCATTATAGCCTCTCCTATGTTTTGTCGTATAATAAGGATGACAACTGAATAAAAACATAAGATTCTATTAAATCCGTCAGTTAGATTATCGAAAAATATTGGATACGTTATTTTTTGTTTTATCATCTCAATACGACGACCCGAATGGCGTAGTGGTAGTGAGGCTGCCTTACGTTCTTAGGGTCCCGGGTTCGAATCCCGGTAGGAGCAAATATTTGTGTGATGAGCATGGACATTTGTTTCCGAGTCATGGATGTTTATATGTATAATAAGTATGTATTTACAAACAAAAAAGGTATATGTGTAGTAAATCAACTATCTGGTGTCCACGACACAAGCCTTGCTTAGTGTGGCACTAGATGGCGCTGTGTGCTAATGTCCAGCGGAAAAAAAAAATTGCCGAAGACAAAACGCATCAACGATCTAGAATGGGGGCTTGTGACGTCACTTTCCGGTAAAAATGTACCGAAATTTGACGTCACACGAGTTTTCAATGCACTGTATCGTCTTCAATTTTTGTTTTCGTGGAAAAAGGAAAAATATTGGAAATCTGTCTAACAGACTTATTCGTTTTTTTTGTGCTATGTTGAGGTTACAGCATTTACAAACTCCATGTGGATAAAGCTTCGAAAAAAGTTAGTGAAACATAACGTGTAAATATTGGCAGTAATTATTTGTTTTTCTTTATTCTGTTGTGTTTATTATCACACGAGATATATCGTGTCAGCACTCTTACACACAATAGTGATCAGATAAGGGTGGCGAAATAAAAATTCTCCATCTTATCGGAACTCAGTAAATCCTTTATAAGAACGCTTTGCTCCCCTCCCTTTCCATGTATGGGGTATTTCACCCTAAAAAAATACATTTTAGCTCCGCATTCATCTTTGTTTACAGAGAAAACATTCTCATATAAGAGATTATTGAATATGATGGTAAGTTGAAAGAAAATGGCTGACGGTATAAAAGAAACGGAGGTTTTGAACGGGTGTGAAAGGAAATAATAAATTACTTGAGCGTTAAATATATACAATGGTTATTACAATCTACATAAAGGAGTAAAATGGATTTTTTCTTATGAAATTCAACACACATTCTTTATTTACATAACATAACGACCCGAATGGCGTAGCGGTAGGGCTGCCTTACGTTCTTAGGGCTCTGGGTTCAAATCCCGGTAGGAGCAAATGTTTCTGTGAGGAGCTTGGACATTTGTTTCCGAGTCATGGATGTTTATATGTATATTATGTATGTATTTACAAACAAAAAAAGTATATAAGTAGTATATCAACTGTCTGGTGTCCACGACACAAGCCTTGCTTAGTGTGGCACTAGGTGGCGCTGTGTGTTAATGTCCAGCAATATTCCCGGAAGGGTTACAAGGCAGTAGGGCAGAGGTGTATCTAATAGTGCACCCACATTTCGCCAATTATGTTTAAGTACCAGGTAATTGGGGAGAGCCAATTGCCAATACACGGGGCTTATATCCAGACCCCGTGTCTGCTACTGAGAAATTCCTGATGGAAAAACTAATAACACTTTGCTTGACCCGGGACTCGAACTCAGGACCCCATGCTCAGCAGTCACGATGACCACTAGACCAACGAGGCAGTATTTCAGAAGCTTGACACTTTTACTTTTCAGGTGGCCTGACGTAGTATTGAGTTTCAATAGAATGAGAGACCAGCATACACTGTTCTTCACAACCAAATATTATGAATCAAGGCATCAAAATTGTAATAACCACTCAGAAATGCCATTTATTTTACAACTTTATACACAAATTTAATAGTGCGCATAAAAGTAAATAGTGTGACCAATGAAATTGATCGTTAACCCAGAAGTGGTTATGTTGCGTGACCTTAAAAATATATAAGGTGAATTTTTCAAATGTGCGTGGATGGCCTAGTCCGAAACGAAAGTAAATAGTTAAAGGTAGGTAGGAAGGTAGGTAAAAGTGGGTTCAATTTCGATAGAAACTGAAAAAGGTAACATTAAAGGGTGTTTTAAATGTGATTTTTTTGGTGAATCAAACTAGCCAGCAACCAAACTTATGAACTGTTGCAGGTCGTGAGTTTAAAATTAAAATCAAGCATGTAGGCACTTTAATTTCTGTTGATTATTACATCACCGGTGCAGGAAAATAATTATATGAGGAGAAGTCTCAAAACCAAATAAAAACCGGCCATGTGCGACTCACATACACACCCAGTTCATAGCACCACACATGTATGGAGATTATGAAGATGACATTATGATAAAATGGGGTGACTATTTTTATAATCTAAGTTTTGGGGAGCGGTTCATAGAAGACACTTTAAACTCTATAAATTTCTACTGTAAGTAAACGGTCTCGGAGTAAACTGGCTGTGACATATGGACGGACGGACAGACTGACAGACGGACAGGAGGAATCTTCAAGGGTTCTCTTCTTTTCTCTTAGTTGCCATGGCTTATTTCATTGTTTTAACTATTAACACTTTAAACGAGCACATCTTATTACATTGTTCTCACATAGTATACCATCTCAACATGAATGACGTAACCAATATTTTGTAACAATAATTTGATTTAAAAGAGTGTCCATGAAGTTTCTTGCTCGTTCTCTCTACGCTACCGAATGGGCAACTACAGTACTTTCACAGTTTTTATACCTTTTGACTGGGACTGTACTAGTAGCTACATTCAATGTTCATCTTTGTTTCGACAATTCAAAAGTACCTGTAACTGGCCTACTTGAAATAAATGCTTTGATTTTGGTTTTGTTCTGGTTTAACCATTTGGCAACGAAACCCTTATGAGCGAAAGGGAGCGAACCTCATATATGTTAATATGAGATTTTGAGACCAAACTGCACTAGGCTTTCATAAGACGCCCAACAGTAGGAATACTATAATCTGGTTATACACACACTGTATACAGAGGTATAAAGTAAAGGTAAACCAAAGCTGCCAGCACGATTCTTGGTGCTGCAAATGAAAGATGCAAGTAAAACTTTGTAACCGTTCGTTTAAGAAAACTTTAATGCAAAAGTTTTATGCAGCCATTAACTTAAAAGGTTAATAAGTCGGGCTAGTAAATGGGAGTCAACCACAATCATTATTACTACAGTTTTGCAGTTTTGTTACGGTTCTGATAGACTTTACTATAACTGTTAGGTAACAGTCTTTCATGACTGAGAGATGCATGTATTTGCTTGCATAATCCGACACTGTAAAATGTACGGTCGAACAAGCTATTTGGTTTACAGTTTAACCCATAAATTACATTGTAAAATGTAAACCGAATAGCTTGTTCGACCGTACAAGCTGTATGCAAAAGTGCGAAACTTCCATCCAAACTTTATTCCCGTAGTTAGAGGATTTCCGTGAAAAAAAAAATAAAAAAAATATGGCCGGATTTTTGCTTTGTGAAATTGTATACTTTTAGAATAGTGGCTGTGCGTTGTCTGTCAGTGTACGAATAAATCTATTTAAGTTATAGAGCAGAAGAACATATCTTACACAATAAATGAGGCGAAAACGAATAAGTTTTAAAGAGATTAAACCAATTACCATCGTAATCGTAAAAAAATAATCAGCTGTCTCATTTGGTCGAGTAGGTATTGGAATTTTGTATGGGGCTGTTGATTATTTTTAGGCGATTACGGTGGTGGTTCCATGGAGAAAGTTGTTCAGTTTGATGGTTTGTAGCACACCCTTAAATTTGACTAGGATGCAAAGCAATACCTTGTATAAATAAATGATAGAAAATTATACAAAAAAAAATGTTAGCATTGACCTAACATTGAGTTGCGTAAATTCGGTCATATATGGAATGACGCTGGCTTATCGGCTAAGAATATAACCCTAGCAAAGAAGTCTATAAAATCAACCCGCTAAACCTATAACCTTTCACAAGAACAGATGATCGCCCCCACTTCGCCCCCACGACGACGTGCGTTATTGGGTACAGTCGGCCAAAGAAATTTGTTGACACGCAAAATATTCCGATTTCAACGCTGCCTAACCTTTTTTTAAACTATGTTGCAACCGGCTTGCAGTCTATCCGGATTTTGCTGAATATATTGATATTCAGCGAAATCCGGACGAGGTCAGTGGTCAGAGGCAGTCGCTTGATAAAAAATATTGATTTTTTATCAAACGATTGCCTCTGACCACTTCCAATATTCATTTCCAACATCACACCAGTTATTCCTGAAGAGTTAGCCAGAGAGGTACCTAATATTGCACCCACATTTCGCCAGTTACATTTAAGTCCCATATAAGAAGCGGCGAGCCTATTAGCATCAACAGGGCTCAGATCCAGACTCCGTGGCTGTATAAGAAATTCCTGATGGAAAAACCCAACAACACTTTGCTCGACCAGAGATTCGAACCCAAGATCTCTTGCTAAGCTGTCGCGCTTGCAACCACGAATTGTGAGTAAGGAATTGTGAGCAAGGAATTGTGAGGAAGGAATTGTGAGCAAGGAATTGTGAGCAAGGAATTGTGAGAGATTGACAAGCAACATATTAGAATCATCATGCTTTATTTTTTTGTCCAATCAATCGATTTTTTGTAAATCGATCGAAACCACTCATTTCGCACTATTCGGTCAGCAGTGACTGACGTAACAACCACTATGTAGTGCAAGCTGATTAGAACTTCGTCGGGCTTAAATTAAAGGTAAATTCGCGATTAATACCCGTTTTTATATGTTATACGATGTGTTCTGATCGTAAAGTTTAAAAAACCGACTTCACACAAAAAAGTGAAAAATAACTTTAGCTTCAGAAGTCGGTGACCTTTGTTTGATTGATTTAGTTTTTTTGTCACCGACTTCTGAAGCTAAAGTTATTTTTCACTTTTTTGTGTGAAGTCGGTTTTATTTTTTGCAAAAAAGTTTTTATTTTTCACTTTTTAGTGGTTCACACATGTGCTTACCCTTTCACAACGTATCGGTTTGATTTTTTGTTATGAACTGGTGTATACAATAGACAGACGTGAGTCTTCAGCAATCCCGGTACATTTGTTATCATTTATTAAGGAGTTCAGTTGCCTATCTTCCGAAGTCACCAGATCTTTATCAAATCGAAATGGGATCACTCCGAGAAAGTACTCTGCCTAAAACTACGCAAACCGCTTCTGGTGTGCCTATAAAGTTAAGGAGTTACCTCTATTTCTCCGGGATCCCATTGAATGGAACTTTACACGTCTAACTGTCGAAATCTGGGTGTATTGTATACTTCTGCGTACTCCCTCAGATCATACAGGTGTGATGTTACGTCATGATGTTGTATAAACAATAAACAACCAAGCGATTGCTGCAATTACTGCAGCTTTGCCGTGTATTTTTGAAGAGTTCCATTTATATCTTCGAAGATCAGCGTAAGATCTTAACCAAATTGTCATGGAACCATACGGAAAGCACCAGCTTTCAAATAAAAGAAGAATCATCAAGATCGGTTCACCCAGTCGAAAGTTCTGAGGTAACAAACATTGTCGAAATCTGGGTATATTGTACACATCTGCGTACCCCCTCAGAGCATACAGGCGTGATGTTACGTCATGATGTAGTATAAACAATGAACCTACAAGCGGGTGCAGCAATCACTGCAGATTTGCCGTCTATTTTTGAAGAGTTCCATTGTATATCTCCGAAGTACAGCATCAGATCTTCAACAAATTAAAATGGGACCCAACGGGAAGCAACTCCAACTTTCAAATAAAAAACAAATGATCAAAATCGGTTCACCCAGTCCAAAGTTCTGAGGTAACAAACACAAAAAAAAAAAATACAGACGAATTGAGAACCTTTTAGTTTTTAGAAGTCGGTTGAAAAAGACGATTGATTAGAACTTCATTCTAACAGTTTTACAAACGAAGTTTGAACCACCACAAATACATTTGCTAAAGTCCCCTACATCAACGAACGAAAGAGGTTGTGTGGCTTGGTAAATACACTAAGTAAGTAACTATTCCACATAAGTATGTAAAATTAGGTAATAAGGTACGATAGGGTTCGCATAGCCGTATGGGTAAAAGGCCCCTTTTAAATTACAAGCATAAAAAAATTAGAATATAATACTCTTTATTATGTACACCATAAAAAATAGAAATACAAAAATTTTAAACATTTTACAAGGGGTGACACAATGGGCGGTCTTATCGCTAAAAGCGATCTTTTAAAGACAACCTTTAAAAAAATTAGATCTGTTTTTCAGAGTGATATGAAGATTTTCCTACCAAGGACAATCTCAATATGATTTCAGAGAACTTATATTTTAGCTCCCTGAGTATCAAATTGCTTTTTCGACTGTACATTTGAAAGAGTGTGAAAAAAGATCAGAGTTTCGTCACTCCTATACCTAATATTACATATTTTCACATAACCCAAATATTTTCGAGCCCTCTTTGTGCCCTCCTTAATGTGTGAGGGAGGGGTGATTTATCTACTATTCAAGGTACATTATGTGGTAGTGCGAATAATCTGATATCGTGTTACTCAATGATGAAATTCATGGAGTTTTTGTTGATAATGGCCATTTTGAGGTAAAATCTATGAACTTTCAGTTATAATTATATTTTAACTTAAAATTGTATTTTGTTTTTTTTGGATCGTGGTTGCATTTACAAACATTTTGACTCACATACACAAACAGCCAGACCCGGAACAATTACCTGTAGGCCATACAAATATTTGTTCCGTACGGGAATCGAACCCGCGGTACGCAGCGCAGCAGTCAATCGCTCAGCCACTGCGCCAACTGCGCTGTCAATACAAAGTGTCTCTCGCGCAAACTATTCAGTTAATAGTTTATATAGGTTTTGTATGGTTAATTGTGAATAATCTTCAAAACTATTGACCCGATTTCAAAAAATCCTTAATCAATGGGGACTTACTACTTCATGTCATTGAGAGTATAAAAAACTTTTAACAAAACCGAAATGCACTTGTTCTTCCCGCCATTGCGATAATTTTTTTGTTCCACACCTTACCTGGGAACCTTCTAGTTACGGAGATATTGGGGGTCAAAGTTCCAACTTTTTTTTAACAACACGTTTTTAGGGTTCCGTAGCCAAATGCCAAAATCGGAACCCCTATAGATTCGTCATGTCTGTCTGTCTGTCGGTCTGTCTGTCTGTCCGTCCGTATGTCACAGCCACTTTTTTCCGAAACTATAAGAACTAAGCTGTTGAAACTTGGTAAGTAGATGTATTCTGTGAACCTCATTAAGATTTTCACACAAAAATAGAAAAATAACAATAAATGGGGGTTTCTAACATCATTTTTTTTCTAAACTGAATAGCGCGAGAGACACTTCCAAAGTGGTAAAATCTAATAAAGAAATTCGTAAGTCTAAACAGTCAAGGACTTGATGAACCACTTTGCCACTATTCGTATTTTAGCATTGTAACACAAATCGGGTTTAGTGCGGAATATTCGTAAGTACTCGTGAATGTACTTACGCGTTACTTATCGCTAATATATAAGGTTCAAGGTTAATTGGGAAAATGTGTCAGTTTCGGGTAGCTTGATGTGCTGGTACACTTATATTTATTTCGAGTTTCATCTTCTTCGTGTCGTGTCTTGTTGACTTAAGAAGAATATAAAAAATAGCATGTTCACACTACTGGATCAATAATTAGCCCTTAATTCTTGTAGCGCGTACGGTCGGTCGCGTACGGCGGGCGGGCGTTCGGCGGGTATAAAAGTGCAAAATTGGAAAGCAGTGAAAGTGGCTTATCAATTAAAATCTCCGACTCTACATGATAAATATTAAAATAATATGGAAATAAAATTGAAAGCGAGTACGCTTAAGAGGATCATTGACTTCAGTTCATTCCCTGCCGCAAAAATGTTACAAGGATTTTCTTTAAAATATTTTTCTCCTGATGTAAAAATTTTGTAAATGTGGGTGGTTTATTTAAATATAGAAACAGGCCTGGCAGTTAATTTATTCGTTAAATATCGTGGCTATATAATAACAGCTGCTCGGGTCAATCATTAAGTTAAGCCACACTGGCCTAGGTTGGTCCATGGATGGGTCACCAACAACATACCGAGTTTCCCCCATGCCTCGGAAAGCACATTAAGCCGTTGGTCCCGGCTGTCATTTGTCCATCTTTGGCAGTCGTTACAGGTAGTCAGTGGCCCCAAAAGTCTGACACCAGTCTTACCAACTGGTATCGTATTTCCCAGTATTTACTGGGTTGTGGAGGTCAGATAAGCAGTCGCTCCATGTAAAATACTGTATTCAGCTGCATCCTTTTAGACTGGAAGCCGACCCCAACATAGTTGGGAAAAGGCTAGGCTAGCTTATCTGACCTCCACAACCCAGTAAATACTGGGAAATACGATACCACTTGGTAAGACTGGTGTCAGACTTTTGGGGCCACTGACTACCTGTAACGACTGCCAAAGATGGACAAATGACAGCCGGGACCAACGGCTTAATGTGCTTTCCGAGGCACTGAGGAAACTCGGTATGTAAGGGTGGTCACCCATCCACAGACCAACCTAGGCAAGCATGGCTTAACCTAAAGATCGACCCGAGCGGCTGATATTATTTAACCACGAGCACACTCACGACATCATACTTAACAATAGCATTTGCTACCACTAGACCAATGAGGCATCTCTATCTAAATGAAGCCAGGAATAGCGGCTGTGTACATAATGTAACAACCCAGAAAGCTCTATTTACATTATAATTAAGATTAATCTTAGTTATAACAACAAAACAAAGAACCTTAATTGCGCGCCCAAATCAGTTAGACGCCCATCAACAGTGACGTCATCATAGTAATTGAACGCGAAATTATCATATTTCTCATACAATGGCAACTTCATATCGACAATATTCTCTTTTATGGCTTTCCTTTGTGCTCTCATGGGTTTTCCCTGAGTTTTATCGCTCAACTTTTATTACCAAAACCTGTTTTTGTTAGTAATCATTGATTTTTATATCTTTTTTATGATGTACGAGTCAGGTTTTTTTTTCATACATTACATAACATCGGTGGATATTTCAAAAAGTAACTCCAAACTTGTTGCTTTTAGTTGGTTGTTTTGCTGAATTTTGTTCGAGTTAAGTTATTGGCCAGCTTAGAAACATTCTAGGCACGGAACTGAGTTGAAATGGTCCATTAAGTTTAAGTGTTTTTTTTTTAGTCTGACACAGGACTAGCGGGCTTTCGGATTAAGTACAGCTGTAACTTGATTTACGGGTAGAAATAAAAATTATATTGTACCGTGCAATTTTACTCCACTGCAGATGAGACTTTATGAAATTGAAATAAGTTTGTTATTAAACTGACCTCGTTCCACACAGATCCTTTACAGTCGTTGATTTTATGTCGCCCATATTCTTCGTATTTTTATTGCCTAATATGATTTGATAAAGTACAGCAATAAAACAGTATCATAAGAAGAAACATATTTATCTTGTTTCCCCATATCAACAACAAAATAAGACAAAAACAAAAACATACTAAATCACGTGGCAACGGAAGGGTTAAATAAGTTTCGCTAAGTCAGTCGTAGAGCGTAGCAATTGTAGCCACGTTGCTACGGTAATTTATCGTAGCGGTCGGCATCATCTACGGCGTAGCTCCTCTACGGCGTAGCTCTTCTACGCACATGTTGCCTAATGTATGTACGGTAGAGAAAGTTTTCTTAGGATAAGTACCTAGGATTATTATGAATGTGTGTGTGCTTAATCCGCATGGATCCCTTCATATTTTAGGGTCCAGTGAGTACAAAGCTCTACTATATGTATTTATAGTTTGGATTTCAGAGACGAATCGCGACAACCTTTTGCAGCTGCAGAAATGTCATACTGGTGAGTATAACATTTCTGGATTTCTATATTTTCTGTCTTACACAACACACACACTAGAATTAAAAAAACGAAAAGGAAAGGAGAACAATCTAAAGAAAGTAATGAGCAGTATTCCGATGAAAAAAAAATCTTTTTTATCATGTCAATCGATGCAGTTTTGAATTAGGATAAAAAGAATTTTCTGAACCAAATAAAATTACTAGAACGCCCACAATTATTTGAAAAAAACTTTTACCATACATTTTGACGTTACTGCGTCGTACCTAAAACCCACTCTGTATTTAAAATTCTCTTTACCTTTGCTATCGATTTTACAAAGAGAGATTAACAAAAAAGCAGCTGTAAAAACTAAAACTACACTACAACGTTAGCCATTTTATACAAAAAAATACACATTCCAAATCCCCAAAGACGTGTAGCAAAGTTCTAAAAAGTTCCAGGTACGAACACCCTTACGTAATACTGAAGGGCGAGGGTGAATATTTACCTACCGACAATTTCCATCGAATGGGATTCCACTGAATGACTTTTTAAAGAAAAAAGCAACATTCAAATATACCATTAAACTACATAGCTTTAATAAATACAGGGTAGTCAAGAGTTCTTGGTATGGGTAAATGGGTGGTATATAAAATGAGTATCGAGAAATGGGTGACTATTCAATTGTAATGTGCAGAGGGGGTAAGTTTACTTTAACATTATTACAAGTATAATAAAGTTCTATGGGATTCACAGATCATGCGTTGTTGGCTAATATATGCCTAGCTTTTCCCGACATAAATTGGGATATTGCTGGATATGCGAATTTTAATTGAGGAACTACTGATCTGATCTCCACATCCCGGTCACAGAGCAATACTTTTGCAATTTGCAAGTCAATGTCAGCCTGTATGTTATACGAAATAGAATTTGCCATCGGAACACTCATATAGTTACTGAATTATAAACATTTATATCATCAATACAACCCTGTTGGCGCCTGACATATGCGTGGACAACCGCGGGCGCGTGCTTCGGGGTACCGAACCCGGCTATGCGAGCGCCGCTGCGCGTCCTACCACGCACTGAGCTCACAGACGTCGGCCACTCCGGACATTTCTTTGTACGGTCTTCATAATTTGTTGTATATGTTAATTGTGGTATAACACCTATTTTAATACAATCCACTACTTTTATTACTAAGTCCCAACCGAGTCTAATCATTGATCCGGCTCGAAGGACCATTCAATCCCAAACCCTGTGGAACCCGACCGAATCAGTCTGGCGTTTAACTGTTGTTTATTAACGACTTTAATTAATGACTATTTCATTAAAAATTAACTCATTGGGATTAAATGAACTTAGGAGGTTGTATTGATGATTTAAATGATTATAATTCTGTAAAGTCACATTTGTTACAGTTGCGAATCATATTTTAAACAACATACAACCGGCACTGCTGCTGGTCCCGGCTGCCATTTGTAGACCTTTGACAGTTGTTACAGGTAGTCATGCTGTGGCCCAAAAAGTCTGACAACCAGTCTTACTAAGGGGTATCGTATTACCCTGTAGTAACTGGGTTGTGGAGGTCAGATGGGCAGTCGCTCCATGTAAAATACTGATATTCTTCTGCATCCGGTTAGACTGGAACCCGACCCCAACGTAGTTGGGAAAAGGCTTGGCAGATTATGATGAAAACCCGACACTGACCTGCAAATTGCAAAATACGTAAACAAAATTGAATCGCGGGGTACCCTTGCGCTTTCACCTACCAGGATTGGTTCCTAGCCCTACCAGGTTTGGTAGGGCTTCTGACTTGGATAGTCAGAAACCTTCCAGTTTGACAGCTTGTTGTACAATAATATTTGATATTAATGTATCTAACATAAAACACTAGAATTTAATCCTATTCACTCTCCAACAATGCACAGCGGGACATCAATCAGAATATATGTGAACAGTAGCGCGAAAATGTAAAATCCGTTACATTTAATGTTAATTCTGATTTTCAATAATTCATTTGGTGCCATGTCGCATTGGGATACAGTTCGCTACTTTGTCATGGTAAATAAAGGATTCATCGAGGATTCTACCCGCCCACTCAAAAACAAAACTACACACTCAAAGGTGAACTTAAAGTCAATAAGGAACTTCCAAAAAAACTTTCAGGTATGGTGACTTGGAACCCTACGTGAGGGAGCAAAGGGTTCGCATCCCCTTGAATGGGGGCTTCTCGTTTAGAATGCATAGAATTGTTACGGTGTATTCGCACTATAATTGGCCGTTTGAATAGCTAAAGGCGCTACGTAATGCCTTCCTTCCGCTGTGGAGCTACCGAGGTAGAAACTGTGTTGTTGGATTAATCGCTATTTGGTTTGTATAATGGGTACCTTTTTTAAATTGAATATTTTTGCATTGTGTTTAAGATTTTGTGTTATTGGGGTCAAATTGCGTTGGGAAACTGTTGTTTGCGCTGTTGGTATACGTAAATTATTTTAAGTACAGCAAACAACAGCTGTTTTAGATAATCAGGCCGTCATCTTTTTGGTGAACTTGGACCTAATTAGACAACAATTAAAACACAGAGATCAAATTTATCATGACGTCATTGTCTTGTCTTGTATCTCGTCGAACAGGAAAAGTAGTGTGAAGAGCAGACTAACAGAAAACTTCAGTGATAGTCCTTCTGATCATTGTCCGAAAGAGAGAAGAAATAATTCCACTGAACCACCTACTCCATCTCCTGGGCCTGATAATACTTAACTAGCGCCCAAGCACTGGACAAACAAATGGCAGATTTAGCCCCAAAAACTATCACAAGCGAAAAGTGAGATAATGGTGTCGATTCTGTTGTTCACAAACTCAACTTAATTTAGGCTATTGCTATCTTTTTCTCTCTAATAAAACGAGAAAAAGACGGACGTAATTTAGAGCTGTCATATTTAATTGGAACTAATATTTCTATACAAATGAAGGGTGCACGTAAACACATGCCGACTAAACCCACGGTGAAGAACAAAGCATAAACTAGTTTGACATCACTAACTTAGTTCATAGCTATAGCCGTCCTTTTCTCGCACTGCCTTCTAATAAAAGATAGCAATAGCCTTAATTAAGTTTAGTTTGTGCACAACAGAATCGACACCACAATATGTCTCAGTAAGCAAATACATGCAGTGGAGCAAGCAAAACAACAGTATAAACTCTTCTCCTATTATTCGTTTTAAGAAGGGCCCAGTATTGGGCACTGACTATACACATAATACACACAATTGTCATACAAATAATACCAATATAATTATATATTTTTTAAACAACCATCATCAGCCTTGCTTTTTAAGTATATTAAAACTATTTTTATCATGATATTTAAAAGCAAAAGATCTCAAGGTTCAAAAGATAAACTAGAAACCTTTTTCGACAGCTGATTTATATACTTCTAGATAGTAGCACGTACCTTAAGGCTTTGCTAAGTGTTTTATTCAGGCACACCCACCAACAGAATGTACGTATACGCACTTAGCACGTGTATATTAAAAAAGTAGATTTATGGAGTAAATGAATTGTCAGTTATTTATTTCTTTTTGCTGAAATAAAACTCTTTCTCACACTGGACGTGCTTATACGATTTTGTATACCTACTCTTTTATAGTTAAAGATAGTGGGCATGGTGGGCCAACCTCGACATTTTCTTTTTAACTAGTATTTTTGTTACTCTATCACGCAAAAACTATTGAACGTTTTTAGATGAAATTTTGCGCACAGTTAGTTTAAAACCCGGGTTAACAGATTTGTGCCCGGTTGATGGCAGTACACCTCTGCCCACCCGGGATTACAAGCGTGATGTTATGTTATGTTATATTTAATCATTTTGCCATCATTTATCATCATCATCATCATTTCAGCCGCAAGACGTCCACTGCTGGACATAGGCCTCCCCCAAGTGTCGCCACATTGACCGGTCCGTGCGACTCGCATCCAACGGATTCCCTCAACCTTCCCCAGGACATTGGTCCACCTAGTAGGACGCCTTCCAACGCTATGTCTTCCAGTTTCTATCATTACGCGAAGGAAACAGCGCTGTGTAACTTGGCGTTGATTAATCGCTTTTACTACAATAAAACTTACAAATGAAGCTATTAACTATTGTTATTATTATGGGCTATTGACCTCAACTTTTACCGAAGTCTGTCTACGATGAAGAACAGTACATAATGAGCCAAAAGTATGAGTAATTTCATATCTCTATTAATGTTTAGTACTACATGCCATATTGCCATGTCGACTGGCAATTACAGTAACGTTCAAAATTTACGAGCACTGGTGTTAAAATTAATTTAATTTAACTGGGTTTAATTTATGAATGGGTGTTCTAACTATTATTTTTAATAGATGTGGTTGTTGAAAAATTAATAAAATAAATCGGTGAAATTAACTTTAATTATTTTTATAAAATTAATTGTTTGTGGTTGTTAAATATTACGATAGACTTTTACCAATATTCGTTTTATTTCACTTCCGTTATAGTTGTTTTCTTTTTTTTTTCTAACGAAATGTTTATGATGGAAACACCAATTACACGTAGCCTGACTGGGAAATCAAACCCAGGACTTCATGCTCAACAATCCCACTTGCAACTAATAGATAAATGACGCAGTAAAATTATTTAATTCCCGAAATAACAAAATCACATCTCAAGCTGATAGTAACAGATTTCTTGACTTAAAGGTGAGTTTTCAACTGATCTCCAATTTGAATATTATTTGAACATCGGAATTTCCACTTCCATTTCAATTTCCTAACATAACTTAATAACACTTTCTCCAATAACCCTTTGTCCATCATCACCTACCTAGCCCCTTCCCAAATATGTTGGGGTTGGCTTCCAGTCTAACTGGATACAGCTGTATTTTACATGAAGCGACTGCCTATCTAACTTCCACAACGCAGTTAGTACTGGTACCCCTTGGTAAGACTGGTTGTCAGACTTTTTGGGCCACTGAATTCATGTAACGACTATCATAGATGAGATCTACAAATGACAGCCGGTACCAACAGCTTTTTTTTTATATATTGGGACAAGCCCGCCACACACGCCCAAACCACTGTAACTCCTGTGCGCCAGAATCAACAGTGGCGACCACCAGAAAAGCGCCGAGACAATGAAGCTCGACGAAGTCCCAGAGAATGAATTTAACTGTCTTGGATCCCGCAACGAAATTAATCAGAAAGTATAGCGGAGGAGTAGGAAAAAAACTGTAATTTCCACTTCCCTCCATATCAGCAGGAGACAGAACGAAACAAGGCCAATAGGCACAAAGGGACGTTTACAACTGGGATAGGCCCAGTTGCCTAGCACCACGGATAAATATTAACGTTAATGGGTCCCAACAGCTTCACTTGCTTTCCGAAGCATGGAGGAAACTCGGTATGTAAGGTTGGGCACCCATCCACAGACCGACTTAGGCAAGCACGGCTTAACCTAAACCCTATAAACCCTTTGACCATTACAAGATTAATTGATTTTATCAGCAAAATAAAACATTTCTCACGTAATGTTAACCCCAATGCTAATTATCTTTTTATTATTGAATAGACTAATGGTGTATCGAACGCAGACACGAATATTTTATGGTGTTTTTATGGGCCCATTTTGTTTGCGTTGTATTACCCTACGACTGTGGTGACAAACATGAAGGAATTTATGAGAAGGTTAACCCTGAATGAAACGTTTGGGAAAAGTTAATACTTTTTTCAATAGATTACCAACTATTTCCGGGGCTGCGGGACTGTTCGAAATATATACCATAACTAAATAAATAAATATCGCTAGACATTAACACACAGCGCCATCTAGTGCCACACTAAGCAAGGCTTGTGTCGTGACACCAGATAGTTGATATACTACATATATACTTTTTTTGTTTGTAAATACATACTTATTATACATATAAACATCCATAACTCGGAAACAAATGTCCATGCTCATCACACAAACATAAATCAAAATGGCAGATAAATGTGTAAGTATGTCGGATACTCTTGAAATTGCAAGTACACATTATAAATAATTTTGTAAGTACAAAATAAGTTGGTTAACAATTTGGCAGAGGAAAGACATTTAAAAAAGTATTATGTCTAGCCAATGAATGAACAATTATTTTAATTAACACCTTTGCAGTGAGCAGATTAGATCTTCTGCACCTCACTAAGCTATGTCAAGCAATGATGACGTCACGTTGCCGTTGACGCGGACGTTAATATGCGCCCATAAACTCGTAATGTTAATGTTACTGGCGTCAAACATGACACGCGGTTTTCGGAAACCGCACCGTTCATTCACACTTTTACTTGATTTTTGGAGGTAATAAACACGAGGTTATACCTACCTAGGTGTTTTTATACCTACATATGCTTACTTATGTAAAAGAGCGAGTTCCTGCTTTTGTACATACATACATTTGTGGACTATTATATCTACTCATCATCTGCCCAGCCTTTTCCCAACTATGTTGAGGTCGGCTTCCAGTCTAACCGGATGCAGCTGAATACCAGTATTTTACATGGAGCGACTGCCTATCTTACCTCCACAACCTAATTAGTACTGGGTAATACGAAACCCGTTAGTAACCAACTCTATTCCAAATTATTGGTGGTCGGCGCTGCATGTCTCCCACTTCCATACTTCTCTATTCCTGGTCATCTCGTTAGATACCTCCTTTTTTAGTTAAATCTCATAATGTACAATGAGTTATTTCACAAGCAGCCACCAAAGTTCAGAGTTTAAACACAAACTCATCACTAACTGTGCGATATAACCCAACCGCGGCGCTATTATCATAATTACGCATAGCGTGCATTTTCGCACGTTGCATGGTTAATTAGATGAAACACCACCGTGCTGTGGTTAACGCCGGAACAAACATGACGAGCTTTTTATGTAATCATTCAACCTTCGGTGATGTATGTACATGTATCATGAATGATGTTACCAAGATTTTATAACAATATTTTTATTTACAAGAGTGTCCATGGAGTTTCTTGCCCGTTCTTCTCCATCGAGATTGTTCGCTATGAATGAGCATCCAGAGTACTTTCACAGTTTTTATGTCATGGGACTGTAGCTACATTTAATTTTCATCTTAGTTTCTACAATTCATAAGTGCCTGTAACTGGCCCACTTGAAATAAATTCTTTGATATTTTTTTTTTGAATGGTTAATCTAATAATTGAGTACTAAGTTATAAGAGGAAGTCCGAAAGTGGTGTCTAATAGTGCATCCACACCACCATCGTACGCATCGGACGCATCGCATCAAACGGATAATAGCATTATTGAACCGATTCCGATCCGTACGATGCGGACTGGTGGACGTACTTGTGTGACTTTCTATAAAAATAAAACTATGATCCGTTTGATGCGATGCATCTGATGCGTACGGTGCGGACAGGTGGACGTTTACCTTTAGTATATGTTAGGAAATGTTGCCTTTTTATAACAGTCAACACGTAGTAACAATTGAAAACATTTGATAACATTTTTGGAGATTGTTACTTCAACATGCGGTGTAAATGCACCATAAAAGTTGTGTGGTTATCGGTTCTGGGTACAGGAATGAGGAAAATAAAGGTTGTAAGAATAGAGGAAGAGCAATGATACGATGTATGGACTGTGTGAATAAAGTTGGGAACGCTATCAACTCAGTCCATCCATGCTGAGACAGGCCTGACCTCTGTGAGTGAGAGTCTAAAAGTCTAAGAACTGACTAAGTAACAAATTTAATTAGTTAATTTTATAATGACGAATATTTTACTAACTGTAAATGAATATTATGAGTTCTTAATTTCAACTTCATAAGGTACTAGAAACAGTCTGGTCTTAGTATTACATAATGCGTAGATACTTGAAATAATTAAATTTACTATAGATTGTCTTCAAAGTGTTCATCAAAGTCACATTATTGTTAATTGTAGGGTCATTCGTCAACTGGCGACAGTGAAACTCGCGAGTTCGCGCGAGATGGCAACTGTCAATTTAATAGTTAATGTTTTCGTCGTCATCTCGCTCGACCGGACCCAGGCAATAGTTAGTTATTTATAGATATTGGTTTCAATCATTTTTCATTTGACTGTACAACGCAAGTAGACGATAAAAAAAAATTGAAAGTTGCCATCTCGCGCGAACTCGCGAGTTTCACTGTCGCCAGTTGGCGAATGACCCTAATTTAATTCTAGACGTAATGCAATATTTTGTTTAATTCGTTTAATTTGTGATAGAGTATTCAATATTTTAGCCAGAGACTTTCCACCCTTGTTTTACTGAGCAAAATCTTGTGATCATCTTCCAGGCGTTGTCCCATGGCTATTATTGGAATCAGCGCAACACGTTTTTTCTTTGATTCTTCCTATCAACCATCATGCTACCATTTTCTCCATATTCTTCCCTGTCATTCCTCACGCAATCCATTCATAATTCATCGTCTCACTCTCTCTCACTCGACTCTGCTTTTCTTCTCATAATATATGTTTAAGAAAAATCTTGTAAATATGAAAATATTTTACAGTTAACTCATAAGTTAATAAAAACTTTTTTGCAAAAAAGTTTTTATTTTTCACTTTTTAGTGGTTCACATGTGCTTGGTACACATGGAAAGTGCATACCGTTACAATTACAACAAGCCCAAACACGACTAGGATACATTGTCTCATTATGGAGTTCCGTGACTCTTGGCTTCATCATCAGATCTGATGGTAGAATGGTTCTTATCAAACGCAAATGCTTCACTTGTTGTAGAAAATACCAAAATTGCTGGACGTTATCCTATAAAATTTGAAGAGTTCCCTCGATTTCGCCAAGATTCCATCATCAGATCCCGACTTGGCGACTATGGGACCAACTTGGAAGTATACCCTTTCAAACAAAAAAAGAATTTTTCAAATGGGTTCAGGCGTCTTCGAGTAATCGGTGAACATACATAAAAAAAAAAAAAAAAAAAAATACATACAGTCGAATAGAGAACCTCCTCCTTTTTGGAAGTCGGTTAAAAAGGATTCTGCTCTCGCAACTATATATTTATCACAATATTAATATGTTTTTAAAACTAATGCTCTTTGGACGTGACTTTTAACGCTACTTAGGCATTAAAAATGTACGTCTAAAATCGGCTTAAGTGTATTTTTGTGTTAATACAGAAAAACTGTAGACTCACAGCTGACGTAACTAGTAAGTTCTAGTAAGTAAAGAGTATTTCCAAGTAAACGTTTATATTTCGAACAATATCTACAAAATATGTACTCGTCAATTAAGGTCGTCATCAATCATCATAGCTGTTATTTATTTCATAAACTTAATTCAAGGCCGATTGGGTCGTGACCAGGCATCAATATTTTACAAATCAACCAACCTGTACTTATAAAACTATTACCACACACTTAGTCAGAGCGAGATTCTATGTTCTATCATCAAATATTACAAGCTTTATTCTCCCAAAATTGTGTGCGCAAAAATTAGTGTTAGTGCATCCGTTGGGTTCTCTCGTGAAGAGAGGATCCTAGAGCAAAGGTGTGTGCAAAATTTCAGCTCAATAGGTTGGGGGAATTGGTTTTAAATGCAGTTGTAAAACTTACCTAGTAACAAACTTACCTAGTAAAATTCTATTGGATTGACATAATCAAATGAGCTGACCGAAACAAATATGTCAATTCTGTTTTAAATAAAATAAAAAACCCTCTGGCCTTTTATAGTACAGCTTATCTAGGCAAGAAGAGTACCTTTCGAAATTACTTTATCTAGGTCTCATTTTATCGATTTCAACTAGGGTTTTAGACTTACTTTAAGTTTAGCTATATCCCGGAGCCTAAGTCTATTTCTGTATCTTGTCTGACTTGGTTATAATCTGCTATCTATCATAAACTAATTAATGAAGGATATCGTATGTACGAATGTAATACTAATTATTACAGTAGGTAGATATATGTAACAACTAGATTTGGTACATTAATTGAACATCCCTCGGATTGCTATTAATTTATTTATTATTTATTTATATTTATATATCGATATTAAAATTAAGTAAATAACACCTTAACAGCTATAACGCCAATGCGATGTTACTACCAAGATACACACCTCTAACTCACTTACAAAATAAAATTAGAAATAAAAAAAAAACAATTAACAGACTTACATTAAAAAAATACCTACAAAAAAAAATCTAAGACTTGAGTTTTGCCCTAAAACCAAAAATTCGAAGAAAAATGTGGAATATACCAACCCACACTGGGCCCGCAAGTTGGTTTATAGAGGAGACCCATGTCCCAGCAGTGGGAACATTATAGAAAATATTATTTATTTTGTTTTGCATCAACTCGTTCCAAATGGGCCGTGGGTATGTGGGACGAGTTGCTGATTACTCAGCTGATTAAGTTTATGCTAGATTTTTTTGACAGACTTTTGACATACAGAAGCGGTCTTCATGCATTATATTTTTAAGCTTGGAAGACTATTTCTAGATATTAGTAAAGTTCAAGTGCAACAGAGAGAGTGTGTAGAGAGGCAAAGAACATTAATTATCATGTTTGTCCTGCAGATGTTGCACCTGCTAGCCAACCCTTTCTGCCCCAAGATTTGCAGTTAAAGTACCCTCTGCGCTGGGACTGACGACGCCATGAAAATGATGCAGTTTGGGCCAGAAAAACATGAAATTCTTCCGTGCCAGCGAAACGAAAAAGAATAAGATCATGTTCCAGAACTGAATAGCCACATTCATCGATTACAACTTTACAGTGGATATGGGTGGTGGATAGGGATGATTACTGACTAAAAAAAATTGATTCTGTCCAGTTCGTCAGCTAGAATATAGCACGAAAAATATTAGACACGTGTTTTTATGTTTTATCAAAATAATAATAAAAAATGATTAAGATAAAACGCATCAAAGATCATGAGTGGGTGCTTGTGACGTCACTTTCCGTTATAAAATGCGCTCAAATGTGACGTCACACGAGTTTACGACACACTGTATCGTCTTAATTTTTTTTTACGTGAAAGAAGAAAAAATACATGTCTAATTTTTTTTGAAATCTACTGAGTAGTTAGTTTTTTTTTCGTCAACTACCTACCTGTTCACAAACAAAGGACGCTATTAAGCCAATAAAGTTGCCTAATCTGAACAAAGGCATCGACACGTTAAGAGAGAGAGATTCTATAAAATTTTGATTTGTATTCTGAAACTCTAGTGGCAGATCTCTGAATAACCGAGGCACGACAACACTACGTGAATACATTATTCCATAAAATAAAATAAACATTGTTTCCATACGCTGCAATGGGAGTTCTCTCGGGCAACTTTTAATTCTGTTACAATGTCGTATGTTATCTCTTTCGTAATAAATTCGCCCTGTCTTTGCTATAAAAATAAAATGTGGAATCAGATGGTTGGCTGGTTGGTATGCAGCCAGTGTGTTGTGTGTTAAATAATTTCGGAAAGTCAACGTTTATCAGATGCAGATAGTAAAAGAGAAAAAAAAGATAAATGTTTTCCTGGAATGTGTTTCTGTTAGATCGGATAATATACGGTGTAAGGGACTTGAATAACCTATAATTTTGTACATCATAAGGGAAATATATCTATATAACTTGACTACACTTTGCATTCATTTTGGTGTACTTTATGACAGGCGTCGCTTATGTTGGTAATTAATCGGCGAGGGTAAATTCGAAGATCACGAGTCATACCTACAGGTTGCATGAATAGGTACAAACGGGCTAGGAGCGTTACACAGCAGATGCTACAAACGTGCAAAGAACGGTGTCGTCACAGAGGGATGTCAAGCCAACAGTGATATCACAGGTTGTAAAAATAGCTTAACGAAAACGTAACGCACGCGGTATAAACGTAACGTAAAAAATACGTCGATTTTAAAATTAATAAGGTATTTTTCGTCAACTGGCGACTGTGAATCTCGCGAGTGCTCGCGAGTTGGCAGCTTCCAATATTATATATTTTTTTTTTCGTCAACTTACACGCACGTTGTAAACTACAGTCAAATGAAAACGGCTTGAAATAAATACCTTAAAAAATAATAAGAAAAAACAAGCTCATTTTATAAGAAGTTTACGTAGCTGACTGTACATCTGACGTATTTAACGACAGATTTACAAGGTCGCGCGAGTTGAAGACATCAAAAAAAAAATGAAAATGGGAAGGTACCAACTCGCGAGCACTCGCGAGTTTCACAGTCACCAGTTGACGATTAAGCCTTAATTAAAATACCCGTCTCACATAAAATAATTTAACACTAAGAATGGATTTATATTTATGGAGGATACCGATTGTGTTTGTTGTAAACAATAACTAAAATGATTTAGATAATTTTATTTCAAATAAGATTTAAAAATCGACATATTTTCTTTATATTTACACCGGAACGTTAGCAAGCACGATAACCATTAACAAATGAAAAGTCTTTTCTGATACCTATTCCAATTAACCTAAAGCCACTCGTGTGACAACACAAATGCTTTAATAGTTTCCAAATCAAAACAAAATTAAATGGGTTTTACCGCCACGGTTTTTACCAGTATCGACAAAATCACAATTATTTGTTGCCCCGTCCATGTCCATGTAAAAAGATACGAGTATCGTCCACGGCACGCGATCTCCAGGGGAAACTTTTTAATTGAATTACATTGTCCACAGTTATTTGTGCCCTAACAAATTGCATTTGTTGCCACCGCTATTTGCACGGAGTTTTTATATAAAAGTTTGTTTGGACAAAACTCGCATTTGTACAGTGTAACACCGGTTTTCACTCAACTCGTGTTGGGCATTTTTAGTGAAATATTTTTTTTTGAGATTTTTTCTATTTATTGATGTAAATGGATTGTGTGTTTTGGAGTTTTAAACTAAAACGTAACAGTTCATTAATTGAAATAAATTCAATGCCAGTATTTGAATCCATTTACATGGCACGTAAAACTTTGGACCGGAAAAATTGTAGACGACAGGTATTATTCCTGTCTGTGGGGAATACATCTATATTTAGAGGCTATTTTTGAGATAAAATGTATTTACACTGAAACGAAAGACAACGAAACAGAAACAAATAATGTTTTTTGAAGTAAGACGATGTTGGAGCTTTACTTAGTGGAGTAAAATAATAACAGCAGCTCGGGCCGATTTTAACGTTAAGCCGTGCTTGCCTAGGTTGGTCTGTGGATGGGTGACCACCCTTACATACCGAGTTTCCTCCGTGCCTCGGAAAGCATGTTAAGTATGGCCCCGGTTGTCATTTGTCCATCTTAGGCAGCCGTTACAGGTAAGGGGTATCGTATTCCGTAGTATTAACTGGGTTGTGGGGGTCAGATAGTCAGTCGCTCCATGAACAAAATACTGGTATTCAGCTGCATCGGTTAGACTGGAAGCTGACCCCAATGTAGTTGGGAAAAGGCTATAGGCAGATGATGAGATAAGACGATGTTGAAGCTACTATAAATCAACAGTAATTTATGTTAAGATATTCATCATAGTATCATGATTATATTATGGTGCTCAAGTTAACACGTGTTTCTCCAGAAAACACTTTAATAATGAATCTATAAATAATACTCATAACAAAAAAATAAGTCTCGGCGCCTATTCACTTGAATCCATCAAGTGAGCACTCCACGTTATTCCAGGTGCTGAAGAATATTTTACAATGAGAAAGTGTCTTGCTTAGCGAGAGGCGAGATAATACGAGTTTTCTCGCCTGCGAGTCTTGTGCGGAAACTCTTGCTTTTGAACGTCAAATCTCCATGTGACTACACATGGAGATTTGACGTTCAAAAACTGTCAAGCAAGAAACAAAAGCACGTCTTCCCTTATTTTGCAGAAGATTCTATAAAAACGGGCCAATTCCTGTATTTTAATCAGCATAATTACTCTAATCTAACGGCCATTTTCAATAACTTACTAGCCGGTTTCGGTAGGTTGCTATCTCTGTCTATTTGACATTTTGCTTACTGATCGGTTAGAAACAAAACGTCACAGAAAAGCTTTCTTTGATTTTTCTATGAATCAAGTGACAGTTGTGTGACGCGGATGGGATATTCTTTGTCTATGGAAACACCGATAGCTACTATTAACAATCAGTTATACGTGAGTAAGTTATAGAAAACGGCAGTAAGTCAAAACATTTTTGACGAGATGAGATTGCTTTGAGATTGAGATTGTTCTTGATTGAGCTGGCTTGTGAAGGTCAGTCGCTCTATAGGAAATACTGGTATTAAACTGCATCTGGTGAGACTGGAAGCCGGTCCAACTTAATTAGGAAACGGCTGGGCACATTAAATCACAGATTTGAATTGAAGTAAATGATGTGTCTCCAATTTGTGATGTGACATCAGAACAACAGTTAAAATTCGAGGTTTATACAAATTCTCTCTCACAATCTTTTAAGATATCGCACAAAAGATTATTTTTTAATGTCTTTCCACAAGTAATCGTTAGTTCGAAGCGAGAAACTGTCTTCGTGTAAATTACCCTCAAATTAACGTACAACATCAGACCACTTTACTAAGAGCACCACTTTAAAGTTCTTGTAATGGAAAATATCGTTGATTTGTTACGAAGCTCAAACTAATGAGGTAATTAGATACTAACAAACACTCAACACAACTTCACACCTTTAATCTTAGAGAGTGTTGGCAGAAATACTGCACCACAGATTGTCAGATACAACATTTTGTGTATTATAGAGAATACAATTATAATACTTCATTGTGGTTAAGTCACCGTAAAATTGTCAAACACGTTGTATTGTAATCTCTCTAGCGATATTGTAAACTCTCGAATGATTGTCAAATGAACATACTGCTTACAATAAAACGCATTATTTTTCGTGAAATGCATGCGATGGTAGTCAACTCACGCGGTGTGGAGGGAAGGAGGGGTCCCCCTTGCCCAGTGGTACCACTCTCATGAAAAGATACTGTACCATTCCTGAGAAATATCGATAAATATAACCTAACCTTAAAAAAAAATATAATTATTCCCCTAAAAAGCGTAGTCGACGGAGCCCCGCTTCGCGGGGCCCCTATTTCTGAGTGCAGGGTTTAAAGGAACCTAACGAGGGGGTGCCCCAAGTCCCGATTATGAGGGCAGAGATACTTAACACGACCTAGGAATCAAACCCAGAATCTCTATCACAGAAATAGCACTCTCGAACTATCTATTTCCCACATGAAATTACTTCATGTTTGAATCTTATATTTTACAAATATTATATCACAACATAAATTATAATCATCATAAATTACGTATATAAACGTTATATCTTTATTTAAGTAATCCTGAAATAAACGGTGTCCAATAATATTGAAATGAAATACAGTGCCCTAATTAACAAGTGAAAATCGCGAAAAGTGAATAAGAGGGAAAGGATTAAATATTTGACAGTGGTTAATTACTTTTAAATGAATGAATGTGTGTTAATTTGTCGGCTCTGAATATATCTACTTATATTTGTATTTAACCATATCTTGCAAATTGGAACGGGCTGTTTGGCGACAGAATTTTGTTAATACATAATATCACGTAATCAATGTAAAATATACTTGTATAATATCCGTGGATAGAATTATAGTGTAGTAATTACTCTGAAAGTCGTGTCAGGGGCCCAAAATAGGCGGCATAAAACTCTGACACCATCCGGGGCTGCGGGACTATTCGAAAGAGATACCGTGGCTCCGGAACATAAAGGGCGAGAAAGGAACATGGATGGATTTTAGTCAGTAAAGTTTAACACTCCCTCCTGCTCCGCCCAGAGTGGGAGAAGTTATTTGATGATTTCCCATCAGAAAAAAAAAATACAAAAAATAATCGGTACTAACCACACAATAAAGAAGAAAGCCCCCCACTTTCGTGTTGTTGACCATTGGGTTGGAACCCAGACGTTTTTAATGGGCTGACAGTAAGGAGAAGGGAAGGAGTAAGTTTAAAAAAGAAAATGGTGGATTTTGGTCCCCATATCGGGTCTCCATATGGGGACCAAAATCCACCATTTTTTTTGTCATGTGAAGTCAGTTTTTTCTGAACCCGTTGACGATGGGAAAGTTCCTGACCTACAATCGGATAAACCCGAAGTCTAAACATTCTTACAAACACTTAAAACCATACCACAGCTGTCCTGCCACCTAAAAGGTCAATAAACCCGATCAGAACACTTATATCTGGGTCAAACTCCACTGAAATGTGCCGAAGAGTCGTTGAATTGACAAGGATAATTATTTAGATGCCTGAAGCAAGGTTCAAAGGTTTTGTTCAACCATTTACAACTCGTCCACCAAATAAATTAGGATATTGGATGAGGGCTTTGGTGCCTTCGGATTTAAGGGCTGGTACTGAAGAAAGGCGCCTTTTATGGTTAAAAGAAGCTTTAAAGTCAAAGAAATGTGTGTGAAAATTAAATGGTGGTATGGAGAGGAAATGCTTCAATGTTTCGAATGGTACAAAGAAAAAGTGAAGGAACATGATTTTACTTAATTAAATTGAACTTCTTTTGCCAAATGTAACTGGGATGAGTTCATGGACGTATGGAACATAGCCAGGTCAGTATATTTGAAATACTATGAGCGTAGACGTAGCATACGTACTCCGTACACATTTGGCCAAAGACCATCCAACTCACTCTTACGTTAAAACTATATACATAGATCTACACTAATATTATAAAGAGGAAAACTTTGTTTGTTTGTTTGTTTGGTTGTAATGAATAGGCTTAAAAACTACTGGACCGTTTTTAAAAATTCTTTCACCATTCGAAAGCTACATTATCCACGAGTAACATAGGATATATTTTATCCCCGTACTCCCACGGGAACGGTAACTATGCGGGTGAAACCGCGGGACGTCCGCTAGTAGTGAATATACAGGGTGTAAACCACCTCATCACAAAGCCGTTAACCATGAATTATGTACATCAAACTAATTAACTTTACGCAAAAATTATTGCTGGGAAACAATTTTATTTTTGAGATTATAAATCATGTTTTGTGGCAGAACTAATGTAACGTACTTAAAACATTGTGCTGATGGATGGATTGAATAGTACGGGGGTCGCGGAGGTGTTAAAAGTCTTCAAAAAAAACTTGTCAAAAAGTTGTAACTTTGACCCTCCATATCTCCGTAACTAGAAGGTTCCCAGGTATGGTGTAGAACAAAAAAATGATCGCAATGATGGGGAGAACAAGTCCCTTTCGGCTTTGTGAAGAGTTGTTTTACACCCTTTATAGAATATATAGAAAGAGTATTTTAACGTAAAATTCATCTTGAATATTCTATCAGCTAGTTTACTAAAATATTTTGACATTCACATAACATCACGCCTATAATTTAGGTAGGGTTAGGCAGATGTGTACCTCTGTGTGTGTACCTGACAGTACTACATGTAATAGGGGCAAGCCCATTGCTATCAACCGGGAACGAATCCAGACTCCGTGGTTGCTACTGAGAAATTCCTGATGGAAAAACTCAATAGCACTTTGCTCGACCCGAGAATCGACTCCAGGACTTCTTGCTCAACAGTCTTATTTGCGACTACTCGCCCATCCATAGCAGTGAAAGTGAGGCAGAACTTATAGTATTTAAAAAGTGCATAATAAACCCTAGAAATCAATATGCAAACAACAAATCATTTATCTTCCACTAGCTGACGCCCGCCACTCTATCCATTGGTGCAGTAGTTTTTGAGTTTAACGTGAACAGACAGACACAGACAGACGCGGCGGAGGACTTCGTTTTATAATAATGTAGAGAAGTAGCAACCCTCAGCAAATTCAATACTAGACTGAATACATTCCATCTTTCAGCGCTTCAAGCGAAAATCGCCGCTGATTACAGCGACACTCTTAGATTATAGAATTTCACACTACGCCATGTTTCAGCTGAATTTCCATGCGACCAAACTGAATTTATTTAGCTAAAGTCACATTATTTTGTTAAAAGTTTTGTGAATTTTTAGTCGTGGAGCTAAATAATATCCGTCACCCGGATCGATCTTTAGTTTAAACCGCGCGTACTTAAGTTAATTCGTGGATTGGTGACCACCCATAACATACTAAGTTTACTCCTTGCCTCGGAAAGCACGTTAAGCCGTTAGTCCCTTCGGTCAATTGTAATCTTTCGCAGTTGTTACAGAGAATCAGTCCAAAAAGTCTGACAACCAGTCTTACTATTTTCAAATAATAGCCACTTCATCGCATACATTTCACAATATTACGGTTTCACTTCGTTAGATTATAATCTCCCGAAAAAAAATGCGTAATATCGTAAGCAGTATATTCGTTTGACAATCTTTCGAGAATTTAAAATCTTTCTAGTTATATTACAATGTAACGGTTTTTACAATGTGATACTGACGTAATATGCACCATTATTATTAAGAAAACATAAAAATAAAGATTGAAAATATATAAATAGAAATTTAGATCATTTATTTTATTTACTACACTAGAATAATAACTCCTTTTAGGTGTGAAGACAAAGAAGAAAACCCATTGAACAATGTTCATTTTGTTTTCAAATTCTTCGTAACTTTACGATACTGTTTAACAATAGGTAAGTATATCTTTTGTTTCAATTTCATTAAGACTCATAACCAAAGTTTACTTTAACTTTAAAGGTATAGCTTCAAAATTAAAACCTGCAGAATAAAGTACTTTGATCGGTCACAGCTGGTGTTACAGTGGCTAGCAAATATACAGGGTGTAAATCACCTCATCACAAAGCTGTCAAACACGCATTCTGTACATCAAACTAAGTAACTTTACGCAATATTTTTTACTGGGAAACCACTTTTTTTTTGGGGTGAAAAATCACGTTTTGTGGTATTACTCAATGTAACGCACTCAAACCATTTGTGCTGATGGATGGATTGTATAGTGCGGGGTTTGTGGAGGTATTTAAAGTAAAAATATTACAATAAGAACTTGTATTAAAAAAAAAACTTGTCAAAAAGTTGTACCTTTGACCCCCAATAACTCCGAAACTAGAAGGTTCCCAGGTATGGCGTAGAAAAAAAAAATGATCGCAATGATGGTGAGAACGAGTGCCTTTCGGCTTCGTTAAGAGGTGTTTTACACCCTTTATGAGTAACTTAATCTATGTAGAAAGTTGTTCAGTTTGATGGTCTGTAGCAAACCCTTGAATTTGAGCAGAATACAAACAGGATAGCAACACCTTGTATAAGCAGCAAGTTTGCATCCTAGTCAAAATTCTGGAGATTGTCACAAAAGTCGTAAGCAATCAATTTAAATTACGATACCAAAATGGCGCCGACCTACATTTTTGAATTTTTCATCATGGGAGTCGTTTCCGTGGTTTTTGGTGTCGCTGATAATGAAAATGAGGTCAAAATTAACATGGGAAAAATGTTAACAGAAGCAGAAAAAAATCAATTCTCTTTTTTTTTTCTTCGGCTTCCCCTGACACTATTTTCACCCTTCGCCACTGTTAGATAGAGGTGTATCTAATCCTACACCCACATTTCGCACATTTAGCTTATTGTCACAAACCTGGCACAAATAATACAATAACACTTTGCCCGTCCCAGAAATCGAACCCAGGACCTCATGCTCAGTAGCACTTGCGACAACTTGACCAACGATGCAGTCTCACACATGACCCATCAATATTTTCACGCGAACGAAGTCACGGGCAACAGCTAGTAATTAATATAGCTGCTACATATTTTAAATTGTTTTACTTTGACAATGTTTCAGAATAACACGAAAGTACAGAATCACCCATCGCGCGACATGTCGCTGTGTGCGTGTAGGCTTGGTTAGGGCTACCGCACACTACAGACAAGACTGTCTTGAGACAGACTTGCCTCATAAAGACAAGTCTGTCTCAAAACTGTTTTGTCTTGGGCACATCGCACACCTGAGACGAAACTGTTTGGTCTACTATAGGGCATGCTCCCGGGAAATTCCGGTACCGAAAATCCCGGGTATTTTTTTAACAATCTGGTACCGGGTCTTTCGGTATACTTTCGGTACTATATTATTTACTTTATTTTTTTTCAATATAAAGTAAAAAGTCATATTAAATAAACTACTTTTTTTACAATAATGGTAAAACGAAACATTTTTAATCGAAAATTATTATCATTACCGAGAGTAAAAACATTCAACGATGTAAATAAGGGGTCAATTATAAGAAATGTAAGTTGAGTTTTGATTTGTTTCATTTATTGCATTCATCATCATCATTTCATTCGAAAGACGTCCATTTGAGGATATAGGCCTCCCTCAAGTGTCACCATATTGACCGGTCCCATGCGACTCGCATCCAGCGGATTAAATTAAAAAACCTATTTGCAAAATAAACATCTTATCATTTGATGACAAAAAAAAAAACGAAAAACTCGGGTACCCGGTTTTGGACAAAAAACCCGAAACCGAAAACCCGGGTTTGATAATAGCCACTTTTCGATGCCCTATCGCTAGACTGTTTTGTCGTAGATGTGCGCGCCCGCGTACATCCAAAAGGGAAGCCGACAATAGGTAGTCAGACTTGTCGCTGTGCAGTTTTTGTAGGTATGAGACAGTTTTGTCTGCAAGACGTTTTGTCTCAAGTGTGCGCATCTTCATATATTTTGTATAGCGAAAGTCTGTCTCAAGACAGTCTTGTCTGTAGTGTGCGGTAGCCCTATATCGTAACAAACAAACAAAAAAAAACAATCTTTGATCTTTATAGTATTAGAGCCTTATCACACTAGCGAGTTGCGTACGTTGTGAACTCGCGACGAGCTCGCTGCGCACTCGCCCCCATTTCCATTAGCTCGCAACTCGCTAGTGTGATAAAGCCCTTAGTGTAGATGTAGATGTGGCCTTTGTCTAGATATCAGATGTCTTGGATTGACTGAAATGATTGATTCATGATAGATGGTTCGGTTTTTTGAGCACCTAGTTTGTGTTTTAAATCATGGCTCACGGAATGGCTGTCATCACCCTTAACCTGTGTATGTCCATTTATTAAAAGGCAATTTTAGAAAATCACTACTTATTATTAACCCATTGTTCCTTCTTGCTTGAATGATAGACTTAAATTATATTGTCTCTCTAACGGGATACTCGTATCTTCCGTGACTATTAATTATTTTCAGCGCCCGATATTTCGACGTTGTTGCAAGCGCCATGATCGCGGGTGAACCGTGAAAGCTTAAAATAGTGAATGATAGACTTATTAATAAATAATAACAATAAGTCTTTTTAAAAGGACCTAAAAGGAAAAGGACTTCAAAGGACCTTTTAATGGCTTAATTGAAATGTTAAACTGTTTTTTCTTTAAGTGTTAATGACAAAAATAATGCAAAAATATCGCAATATCAAGAAGCACATGTGCCTCTCTCGGCTTCGTTAAGGATATTTTACACCCAATATTGCTGCCAAAATGTAATAAAAGCTTGAAAACAGTCGGTTGTCTAGAAACATCAAGAGCTGACAAAACGGTACCCTCTTTTACTGTTTAGAAAAGGCCTACAACAGAAGACCGTTAGATACTATAGTTTTTTGGAAAAAACCAACAAGTTCAGATAACTTTTATCTTTAAAACTGTGTTAAAGTTGTTCTCTCAGTACGAATCTTTACATATCCAACCACATTAAAACCGATATCTTACAACATACTGGATAAAATGCCATTATAGTGCATGAAAATACATAAAAATCCTCTCCGTCGCTTCGTAACGTAACCGCTACCGGACCATTTTCCACCCCATTTTATATTTTTCCATTCCATTTTCTGTGTGCACGCTCTAATTGCTAAGAATTTATTTGAAATTCTCATACTTCCCAGTAATTCAGGATTCCAGCGGAATTTGCTTTTAAATTCCTGACCAAAGGAATGTTACCGTTCCATTTTTATAGTGAAAATCGGTTAGAGGGTTGTCATAGCGCAGGATTAGTCAGTTTTATTAATGAATATACTTTCATTTGCTGTTTCCACCAATGATTTTAGCAATGATAGCCTTGTAGTGTGAACGGCGGACAACCAAATAAAAGGTCTCAAGTTTGAAGCCAAGACACCTCTGATTTAGGATTCATATGCATACCTACTACATAATTATCACTTGCTTTGGTGAAGGAAAACAGCGTTTGAAAACTAACATGCCAGAGAGATGTTTCTCGACAGCATGATCTCAAGTCAACTCAGAGGCCCACGGGCGGCATAAAAACTCTGACACCAGGTTAGGCACTACCCACACGTTAAAGTAACACCTATACCTATAGTAGGCAGAATTAAAAACTTCTAATTTCGCATAAAACTCCATGGAAATATCATTGGTAACATAGAACCTTGTGTCATGTACTCGTAAGTACTCATTTCATTGTTTTTCCATTTCAATTCGTGTACGTACCAATATAATTATAATCAAACACGCAATAGCAAACACGAATGTTTTCCTATTGCAAAGTTTAATGTTAAATAAAGAAATCTATGAAAAATAGAACTTCGTGTATGCTTTTTTTAAGAAAATTAATTCTATAGAATACAATCATCTTTATCTTAAAAAACAATAACACGTCTTGACAGAATTTTAATTATAAAAGCGAAAATTTTTCATTCCAAAAATAAAGGAGAAAATGTTAAAATCCCAATTTAACGGTACCATAAATCCCAAAATTACTTTTAAAACCCTAAATAACTTAACATAAACGACCCTGGAAGAGGAAAAACGGGTAAAAACAAGTTAAACCAACACTTTGGAGTAATTTTAAGGGGAGTACATACAATAATGAACAACGTTTCTGATATTAGGGCTGACCTTGGCACGATCCCTACTGACCTCGATTTTTACGTTTTACGAAGTAAATTACGTTTGTGACCTTTTTTTCGTGTTGTAGAAAAGGGTATTGGAAGGAAATTAAAAACAAAGATTAATTAATTCATGTTTTTCACACGGGAATAGTTGGAAACTAATTAATGCTACATCTTCTTCTAAACTATTCGTTTATTGATAGCTAACCTAAAGGAGGAGCTCGTGGCAAAATAATAACAGGCGTTCGGTCGATCTTTAGGTTAAACCGTGCCTGCCTAGGTTGGTCTGTGGATGGGTGACCACCCATTACATACCGAGTTTCCTCCGTGCCTTGGAAAGCACGTTAAGCAGTTTGTCCCGGCTGTCATTTATATAGATCATTGGCAGTCGTTTGCAGGTAGTCAGTGGCCCAAAAAGTCTGAAAACCTGCAGTCTTACCAAGGGGTATGGTATTACCCAATACTAAATGGGTTGTGAAGGTCAGATAGTTCTGCTTTCAAATTCCCAACACAAAAAACAATACTGTATTACAGGATGTTAACAACCTCATCACAAAGCCGTCAACCAAGCATTTCTGTATTAAAAATTATTATAAAATATTAAAAATTATTGCTGAGAAACTTTTTTTTTTTTTGCGGTGAATATTCATGTTTTGCACTTAAAACATTGTGTTGATGAATAGATTGAATAGTACAGGGTCCTGGAGATGTTTAAAGTTTTCGTAAAGTTGGAACTTTGAACCCTCAATATCTCCGTAATTAGAACGGAGAGAGGTATGGTGTAGAACAAAAAAATTATCGCAATAACGGGGAAAACAAATGATCTTTCGGTTTCGTGAAAAGGTTTTTTACACCCTTTATACAAGATGTCGCTTTGCGTCCAGCGGGCCTAAAATGGATGCTTTAGCAGAACATAATATGAATCACGTTAAAACATTAAATTCTAAAAATTTACTCTAAAGTCATTATTATTAAGGCGATTACACGAGCTAAACGCGAGTTTTATAATTACCAAAAGTATATGATTCACTGCTATAAACAAGACCAGAAAAATATATGATATTCTTCAGGATATATGCTAGCATGATACTGTTTTGAAAACATAATACAACTAATTTGGCTCGATAAAAAGAAATCACGAACTTACCTCTAAAAATATCTTTCAAATAATAAAAAATATAAAAATATGCAGAATTATTTGCCAAAAAAACAGAATGATCGCATCATTCTGATTTTTTGGCAAATAATTCTACAAGCAATATATTAGCATGATACTGTTTTAGTTTTTTAATCCAATCAATAGTTTTTTTGTAAATAGAGCGAAACCACTCATTTCGCGCTATTTGGCCCGCAGTGGCTGACGTAACAACCACTTTGTAGTGCAAGCTGATTAGAACTTTATTCTAACAGCATTTCAAACGAAGTTTGAACCACCACAAATAGAGTTGCTAATTTAGCTAGTCTAAGCGCCTTAAGTCCATTTTAAGAATTTTAAATTTTAGACGCGGGTCCTAATAGGCCCCGCTAAAGCTTCCATTTTAGACCCCCTGGTCAAATTCAAGGAGGCAAAAATGCTAATGAATCTCGACCCGAATTAATAATAATGTTATGAGCAGGTATTTTTTTTTCTTGTTTACGGAAATAAAGTGTAAACCTCCCCTTATAAAATAAAACGGAGTCAGTCCGTTACTAGCCGTATAAGGGCTGCCGCACACTACAGACAAGACTGTCTTGAGACACACTTTCGCTATACAAAATATATGAAGATGCGCACACTTGAGACAAAACGTCTTGCAGACAAAACTGTCTCATACCTACAAAAACTGCACAGCGACAAGTCTGACTACCTATTGTCGGCTTCCCTTTTGGATGTACGCGGGCGCGCACATCTACGACAAAACAGTCTAGCGATAGGGCATCGAAAAGTGGCTATTATCAAACCCGGGTTTTCGGTTTCGGGTTTTTTGTCCAAAACCGGGTACCCGAGTTTTTCGTTTTTTTTTTGTCATCAAATGATAAGATGTTTATTTTGCAAATAGGTTTTTTAATTTAATCCGCTGGATGCGAGTCGCATGGGACCGGTCAATGTGATGACACTTGAGGGAGGCCTATATCCTCAAATGGACGTCTTTCGGCTGAAATGATGATGATGAATGCAATAAATGAAACAAATCAAAACTCAACTTACATTTCTTATAATTGACCCCTTATTTACATCGTTGAATGTTTTTACTCTCGGTAATGATAATAATTTTCGATTAAAAATGTTTCGTTTTACCATTATTGTAAAAAAAGTAGTTTATTTAATATGACTTTTTACTTTATATTGAAAAAAAATAAAGTAAATAATATAGTACCGAAAGTATACCGAAAGACCTGGTACCAGATTGTTAAAAAAATACCCGGGATTTTCGGTACCGGAATTTCCCGGGAGCATGCCCTATAGTAGACCAAACAGTTTCGTCTCAGGTGTGCGATGTGCCCAAGACAAAACAGTTTTGAGACAGACTTGTCTTTATGAGGCAAGTCTGTCTCAAGACAGTCTTGTCTGTAGTGTGCGGTAGCCCTTAGGTCAAGTACGGTCGAACAAACTATTTGGTTTACAGTTTAACCCAGAAATTACATTGTGCAATGTAAACTTGTGCTTGTTCGACCGTACTACTCAAACGATTAAAAAACAAAGTCACCATTTGAAAGCTACATCTTTACTGAGTAGTATAGGCTATAAATTATATTGATTTCATGCAGACTATTCGAGCTATTACAATTTTTGTGGATGGAGTCGCGGGTGAATTGCTTATAATCTTTCATATTTTCCTTTTTTTTAACCTTGTACATAAACTCCGCACCGTCCCGATAAAATCCAATATTAATACAAAATTATTACCGCTTTTCCAATATGCAAAAACCAATTTAATAATCCCGTTTTAATATAGGATATGACGTCAAATCAGCCGAGGGAAATCGTATATAGGTGTCACACCGGTCTGGGCTCACGTTGAGTGGAATTACAATTAGATTTATATTAGGTATCTAGGCCTTTTCTAAGCTATATCTTTAGGCTTGTATTTGTATATACAGGATGTAAACCGATTAAATAAAAATATTTTTTTTGGTAGAACTCAATGTAACACACTTAAAACATTGTGCTGATGAATGGATTGAATAGTACGGGGGTCGTGGAGGCATTAAAAGTCAAAATCTTACAAAAACAAACTTGTATTTAAAAAAAAAAACTTGTCAAAAGGTCGGAACTTTGACCTCCAATAATATCTCCGTAACTAGAAGGTTCCCAGGTATAGTGTCGAACAAAAAAATGATCGCAGTGACAGGGAGAACAAGTACCTTTCGGCTTCGTTAAGAGGTGTTTTACACCCTTTACAGTAAGCGCCACGAGAAGCTATATTTTTGGAAACAAAGAATTTCTACCAAGATACATAGCGACAATTCAATCAACAAGAAATACTCCCAAATTCAATCAACTCAAATTATCATCCGTGTAATACGAAACTAACGAGCAATTTCACTTGGTCGGGTTATATTTTGGCGATATAAAAGCGCTGTCGTCTAATGTTTTGTGGTAGGTACTGGCTGGGGGCCTTAAAGTAATTTTTGGCCACCCACAGGATCGTTCGGTTAAGGAGTCAAGCAACCTTAGAGAGTTGCAACTAGGAGTGGTCATACCTAAAAAAAAAAAAAAAAATGTTTTGTGGTACTGGAACGCATCGGACATCATGGAACGTAAACATTTGGGCCGCCATTTTGAAGTAATTTTACGCTGACGCTGTCATTTTTTATTTGATCCAAAGGTTGCGAACCCGAATGTGTGTTTACAAAATTAATGGCTTCTTGTGGCTGGGACTATAATAGATAACAACACTTCAACACTCCTAGACTTTCATTGTAATAAACCCCGCAACAAATTAAAGCAAAGCATAAAAAATATGGTAATTGTATCCGCAGTCATTTGCATGAAAAAGGCATGAAGTCATTATCATGCTAGATCGAAAAATAATCAAAGATAATTTCACTTTCAAAATAATCAAAGATAATTTCACTTTCAAAATAATCAAAGATAATTTCACTTTCAAATGCAAAGGAAATCAGATAGAAAATACAAAAAACTCTGTAGTCTTGAAATGTGTCGCTGATAAAGTTTTATTACGTTATTTGAATCTAGGTTATTCTTTCATAGCTAGTTACGTAAATACGTAGAATCATTTAATGTTAATCGTACACTGTTTTAAGCTATCACGGAAAGAAAAATAAAGAAAAGTAAGAAAAAGAAAAGGAAAAGAAAGAGGGTAGAGAGATTTGTCTGCGGGCGTCCAGTCAACCCGCGATCATGGCGCCTGCAACTTAACTTGTTTTTGAAATTTTAATTTTGTCCAAATCAGTTCATTAAGACATTGCAATACATTGATTACGATTTGAAAAATATAATTTATCTAAACTGATACCGGAATTGAATTTTCAACAAAAGCTCAGGGGGTCTAAAATGGGCGCTCTAGCAGAACATAATATGAATCATGTTAAAAATGTTATTTCTAAAAATGGACTTTATAGTTATTGATTTAAAGTCCATTTTAAGAATTTTATTTTTTTTAACGTGATTCATATTATTATTCTGCTAAAGCGGTCGCTGGAGTAAGCAAGCTAGCTCGATTACTTTTGAGAATTGCTAGTACTATCTCTAAATAAGCATTGCAACGGAACAGGGGACTGAAATTACCGCTTTAGCTAATATTGGGATAATAGTAATGAATCACGTCAAAATTCTTAAAATGCCCATAGACGTAGTTAATATTATTAATAATTATCAGTGTGTGACCATTTTACGAATTAAAACGTAATTAATATTATTTATACTTTTATGATTCTGCTAAGCGGCTATTTTTGATCCCCTGTTTTACTATAGTTAGCATTAAACAACATAATTCCCACTCAGACACTAATTAAGCAAGACTAATAATAGAACACTTCTTCCTCCAATTAAATTCTTGCCTACGCTAACATTCTATGAGCAAAATAGCAAATAGATCCAAACTTAGGTACTACAAACTAAAAGACCTTAGCACAAGGCACAATTAACCTTTTCCTTTAAAACCATCAACCATTCCAACCTCACTGCAAATTCCTTACAAAATTAAACAGAATATTCGTTATCATGAAGAATTACCCTTCAACAAAAACAAATGTGTAGTGACCCTACGTTGTTACGAAATAAAATGAGTACTGACCCTTCTAGTTGCTAAATAAAATGAATGCTGACCCTTGGCTGTCGAATAAAATGAAGTATGTCAGAATAGATGCCCAAATTTTATGTTATTGATACTTGGGTTGAAAGGGGGTGAATTTGCATGCTGATTGAGGTAGGAAGCCGTTCTGTTTTTATTTGGTCGTGTTTTGTTAACGTAAAATATAAATTGTAGGCAATCAACCGGGTTGTGTTAGGACTAAATGCGGGTTAGTAAAAAGGGATCAAGGGGAGTTTTTTTTAATTATAAAGAAGACACGGACTGTTTTCAAAATGAATTTAATTTGAAGCTAAAAAGACACTGCCTCCTACGGTTCTGTTTACCAGAAACAACCTTTTACAGCCAAAAGATACCCCAACCTCACGCTCGTATTACCAAAAAGCGTTAGTCTAATTAAAAGCAATAGTAGCGTTACGAAAATACACGCACAAAATACGCCTACGTTGAAACTTGCGACATTTCACCCCTCTGTACCCCCGGCACCTTCAAACGCAAAATAGTTTTGTACAGAAGGTTAGTTACAAACATCGAGCAAAAACGCACGCACACATAGACACGATTCACGTACAGCGAGTGTAAGCGCAATCGCGACTAGACTGTCATTTGTTTGAGATCGCCGCACGTACGCGTCTATGTGTGCGTGCTAATGTTTTGGTTCGTTAGACGAAACTGACCTTCTGTTAATAAAACCTTCGGGAGGTTGCCTCAACAAAGCGTAAGATATTCAAACTATTCTCAGAATTTCTTAAATTTACACCCCCAGGCACTACGCTTAAAGATTAGCTTTACAAATGACTACGGAATAAATAGAAGAAGGACTTGCAAGTAAGCAAGTTTAATAAACCATAATTGAAAACGAGATCTTTCGTCTATACAATTCAGTGGCGAAGGTTTCATACAACTTGATTCCTACCGGCTTACCTTGGAAGAATGGCGCAGTCAGATATTAAATTTTATTGATTTTGAAATTTCGGCCGTCCGATACACGATTACTTGCAAATCTGAAATCGTTTATTGCTATAGTATTCTTTAGACAAATAACTCCGGCTTACTTCTTACAAAAATTGACCCTTCGCTACTGCTATACATTTTTATAATAGGTGGCAACTCGCTTGATTTGAAGCGATACCACCCAGCTTGGACCACGCTGGCCTAGAAGAACCGAGTCCTGGCCCAGCAGTAGACTGCTGTAGAGACTGTTGAAGACAGTGGTCCATTTCAGGAGTTAATAGGAGTGTTTTTAAGTTAACAATTCAAACTCAAACTCTTTATTGCATTCATGTGTACATTCAGTTGTTACATATATGTAAGTAAGTTCCAACATGAAACCCGGTTAAGGCACGGCAACATAATAGATTGAACAAAACCAGCATCTAGTGAGTAGGTATACCTACTGGATTGCGAATTTGTAAAACAATTTGAGAGGCTTTCGATTGACATGATGTTAATTAAAACGTCATATTTACTTTTACTATGAAACATAACCGTTGTTCACATTACTTAGTTGTAAGAACGATTTTAATTAAAAACGCGGGAACTTGTAATAACATTGACGCCCAGTACACACGCGATATTTTATAAAAATGTAAACTAGTGTTTTTTTATTACCACTGCAGCATGATTCGCGAATGTATTGATCATGCAGACATTATTGTTACCTATAATGAAAATGGAATCATCCGTTATGCACCTGTTTGTGTAAATAATTTACAACATCTTAATTTTAGTCATGGAATGAGCTAAACGCCTATTTACAGACAAGATTGGTAACAACAGTAATTAAAAATTTATTTTCAACCTGTGTCATCCCATTACAAAGTAAATTGCAAAAATTATATACAAACACATGTATTATCATCAAAAAAATTCTTACGAAAACTATTCACACAAACATAACACTCACCCAATATAAACAAATCAGTCAACGTAGCACACGGCGAGCTAGCTTGGTAGTTTTACCCAAAACTAGAACTAACTACGGCAAAAAAATGCTTACTTTTGAAGGAGCACAGCTTTTTAATAGATTACCCTCTAGTATAAGAAATCTGCACTCATTCGGTGCATTCAAAACTCAACTTAGTGAGTACATAATGGCGGATCGAGCACTTCTAGAGAAATGAAGGCATAGAATGGGTGTAGTCTAGTTTGTAAGTTGTAATTAATGACGACGAACAATGTGTAATTTATATGTATGCTTTGGTATTGTTCTCAAGTGAGCGACTCTTGTCTTTATTGAGAATAAAGTTTCTTTAAACCTAATTGACATATTATGACAACTCAAAACGCTTTCATTAACCACAAATCTACCTACTCTACAAAACTTATTAAATTTGCCCTGGAAGCCAAAAGAAACAAAGAAAAAAACAGTCCTGGTTCGCTTCCATTAGACACATTCACAACTTCATTACAAACAATATTCTTATACGTATTTCTATACTGTATTTAATGGGTGACTGAGAAAGTTTATACCCCAAATGTAATCAAAATCAAAGATTAGGAACACTGTTATTGCTACGTATAGAATTATTCGAACAATATTTACCGACTGCTCATATTGTAAGGGAGCTTATATATTGTATTAATTGCGACCTTGGTCGCAAATATAATGCATGGGCGCTATCTATTGTAATTGTTTATAAATAATTACAATTTATTGGTACTGTTATTTTTGTTTGATGCTAATGCCTTGTCTTCTAAATGTCACCGTAAAATTGTCAAACACGTTAGATTGTAATCTCTCTAGCGAGATTGTAAGCTCTCAAAATATTGTCAACTGAACATACTGCTTAAAGTTATAACGTATTATTTTTCGGTAGATTGTAATTTAATCTATCGAAGTGAAACCGTAATATTTTTGTCTATTATTAGTTTACGTAATAGACGCGAAAATAACTCTGTTTGTCTATTACCTTTTCACCTCTAAACTACAAAACCAATAGTTTTGTTGAACATTCCAGTAACCGGAGAACTGTCGAAGGAAATAGGTAATTTCATAGTTTCTAGATCGCTGATAAAAGCTAGTGCTCATATTTCTTTTACGATCGTCTTCTCATGAGTTGTTTTTTTTTTCCTAGCCTGTTATGTCCCTTTCCTAGGCAAAGGTAACCCTCTACTCCTTTAAATCCTCCTTTCAGCTCTGACGAAACAAGGTGCAAAGTTTTTTGGTACTAGAATTAAATCAAGGCCAGTATCTGAACTAATTAAAGATTTCAGAGCACTTATTTTAACGAACTCGTATTAAAGCGTCACACATTCAACATTCTAATAAAACTAATGTTCTGTATTACAATAAAGATTCAAAGTTTCAGAGTTACTGATATAATTTAGTATTAACATGAAAATCTCATCAGCCGTTAATTTGGTCGTCATCTTGTTCGCAACCACAGAAATATGAGTTACTCGTAGCATAGAGTGTCATCATAATTATGTGCTCGAAAGAGCACAAGTTCTAGAACGAGATTTCAATAAAAACATGTATTTTTTTAACTCCTTTCCATTTCATTAAGATTTGGGAACACTTACAGTCACAATTATGGGCATTCCCCCGCATCTCTACTTATTTCTTGTCAGCGCGACTTTTCTCCTTCTATATACCTTCTATTACTCGACATGTAAGTAGTCGCTGCTTTACGAGCCATTTCATCTTTCACTCTAAGAAGATCGTCTAACACACACAGTCGATGCTTTGATTCTTCCCCTACTCTTATAGCCAAAAATGAAAAGGGGACTTCATGGATTAGTCTTACATTAGGGTCCAGTTTTCCCCCCTATGGGGGATTCTCTTAAGGGGGATTAATGGAATAAGCCCCCTCTACATCCACACTCAAAACTTTGGTTATAAATATAGGAGTGTACCTTTTGAATTAAACTTTTCTCCTTTCTTCTCCTTTTAGTTAGTGGTTAGTGGTTAACGTGGTGTCAGTTTTTTTTATGGCGCCCAAAGGCCTCTGAGTTGGATTCAAATGCCATCCAGAAATCTCTGTCAAGCATGCTGGTTTCCTCACGATGTTTTTTTTCACTGACACAAGTGAAAATATTTTATACTACGTTCATTAATCCAAAATATCAGAGGTCTTGGGTTCAAACTGAAGACCTAAGACTAGGCAGTCCGACAGTCACACCACTAGACTATCATAAAGAAATAATAAATAAAAAAAAAAATAAAAAAAACTAATCGCTGAAAATTAAATTATCACACAGTGCCATCATCATTGCTTGTAATATTGAATTGCACTTATATCTAGTGACATGGATAATGTATAAAAGCGACACCAATTTAACTAGTCTTTCACTACCGTAACGATTTTATTACCGTAACTCGATTTCTTTGGTCGCAAAACTCAAGTATGCATCACCCTTAATAATAAACAAACTTAGTAATGTCTAGACAAGGTCAATATGTTATTGAAATACCAAAATAATAACTAATTTTGGTAAACTTAGCTCTAGATGTTCACGATAAAGCATTGTTTGATTATTTTCGCTATTATTTTTGGGGGAATATACTCTCAATATGAAATATGAAATTGACGTTCTAGAATATTTCATGTGAGCGTTCACTCACATGAGCGGCGCGCCTGCCCCGCCCATATGGCCATTCTAACCTCTTTAAATGTTCTGTGGTTTTAACTAACTCTCTAAGGGTAACCCAGGTGACGCAGTATTTAAATGTACATTAATATTGGTACTTAGTCCACACACCGGTAACTTAGCCTATGTACCCAATTAGGTTCTAAGTTATACGTAACTTGTTGTTGAGAAATGGATAGAGGTTAATGCCCTGTTGTTAGTTTTGGTCTTAAATTGTAGTAATTAATTCACCTAATTACAATTCGGTTAATTACACGAGAAAAGTCAGTAAACTCAGCAAAAACATTAGCTTCTAGAACCAAACAAAATTCGTTTTTAATTTTATAAATGCTGCATTAATTACTTACATAAAGTTTTATGTAAATAAAGTGAGAGGTATTGACCCTGATCTAAATTATTTATTATCAGTTGACACGATTATGATACGAAAATGATTTCATAGGTATTTCAGATTTTCAAGCACAACTAAGATTTTTCGATTCTCAGGTCGAGCAAAGGGTTATTAGGTTTTTGTTTTGGGAATTTTTCGGTATCAGCCACGAAGTCTGGATTTGTGCTCGGATGATGGTTATAGGCTCGCCCTTTAATGTATGGAACTTAAATAAAACTAGACTAAAAGTTTGGGTGTACTATTAGATACACTTTTGCCTAACCCTTCTGGGTTTACGGGCGTCCCGACCACTTGACTAATAGATTATTCTAACACTATCATTTACAGTTAAGGGGACTTCAGGAGCTAAATTAGCAACGCTATTTGTGGTTATTCAAGATAGTAAGTGTGGTTGTTACGTCAGTCAATACATGTTTCGATCGAATTACAAAAATCGATGGATTGGACTAAAAAATAAAACACTACGTTGCTAAAATATGATGCTTGTGGCATTGTTATAGTTAGGTAGTAGGTAGTTAGTTTATTATTTATTATTATTTATGGTCAGTATGGTTTTTACTCGTTAAAAGATATTTTTAGAGATAAGTTCCTGTTTTTTTTTATTGAGTAAAATTAATTGTATTACGTTTTCAAAACACTATCGTACTAGCACATATCCTGAAGAATATTGGTATTTCTGGTTTTGTTTATTGTAGTGAATCATATTCCTCGCCTCAAACCGGGATATTTACAATGTTTACTACTTCTGCTCATAATTACCCACCCACAATAACTTCAGGTGGCGTACCATGATGTCTTATAGCATGATTGTTTTAATCTTATTCCAGAGTGAGAAAGAGATGGCGCTAGACGTTCTCTGTAGCTCCGTCTCTTTTCCACACTGGAATGACGTTAAAACAATCCTGCTGTAAGACGTCATGGTTACCGCGCAGTTTATTCATGAACACTGCGCTTATAACAGCGCCGAAATTCGGAGTACTCATTATAAATAGTAAACATGGTAAATATCCCCTCGGTTAAATAATAACAGCCGCTCGGTTCGACCTTTAGGTTTAGCCGTGCTTGCCTAGGTTGGTCTCTGGATGGGTGACCATCCTTACATACCGGGTTTTCTCCGTGCCTCAGAAAGCACGTTAAGCTGTTGGTCCCGGCTGTCATTTGTAGATCTTTGACAGTCGTTACAAGTAGTCAGTGGCCCAAAAAGTCTGACAACCAGTCTTACCAAATGGTATCTCTATATAAAACACTGGTTTTCAGCTGCATCCGGTTAGACTGGAAGCCGACCCCGATATAGTTGGGAAATAATAAATAACGATGGTGTAAATATCCCGTTTTAGTGTTACTGATAACTGATAACCTAACAACTGATACAAATATAGCTACAGTTCTTCGACACACAATACGCTTTGTATTTTCTCAAAAAAGTTAAATTAGTTAAATGTTCAACTGCAGTCACTTTGTCAAAGTTTTTAGATAAGATTTGGAATACCGTTCCTAATTAAGATCTTGAAGCTAATTCAATGTAAAGTTTTGTTCATTTCTGCAGTTAGCAGATGTTACTTCTTTGTACATTTTAGTTCAGAGCAAGAATGACGATTAATTGGCTACGTCGCGTCGCTCAAACTTTATTTAAAGAATAGTTAATTAACATTTAAATTTACCATAATTGTAGCCAAATTAAGTACGTAAGTATCGCTGGACATTACACAAAGCGCCATCTAGTGCCACACTAAGCAAAAATAAAAACAAAAAATATATGAATGATGATGATATATTATTTCAAAAAAAGTGATTGAAAATATATATTTCATCACTTTTTTTGCTAATGGTGTTCTTAGCTTCGAAAGTGTACCTACGGAAAGTTTGGACGGAAAGATTTAATTTTTATTACTTTGGTACGATTGGATGGATTTATTAAAAAAAAAATTATTCAATAAACACAAATTTAATTTTAACGCTAGCATGGCCATCCCAAAATACCTAGCTTAAGAACCACTTTTTTTTATTCATACCTAGTTCAATACTAAGGTATCTTAAAAAAAGTAGTGTTTAGTTTCAGGTAAAAAATGCCCTTGTAAAAACGAATACTGAATACTGAATTCAATCATATCTCACTGAGGCATTTAAGTAAATGCATTAAGGCGATTACACGAGCTAAACGCGAGTTTTATAGTTACTAAAAGTATATGATTCACTGCTATAAACAAGACCAGAAAAATATATGATATTCTTCAGGATATATGCTAGCATGATACTGTTTTGAAAACATAATACAATTAATTTGGCTCGATAAAAAGAAATCACGAACTTACCTCTAAAAATATCTTTCAAACAATAGAAAACATACTAATATGCATGTGATCATTCTGATTTTTTGGCAAATAATTCTACAAGCAATATATTAGCATGATACTGTTTTAGTTTTTTAATCCAATCAATAGTTTTTTTGTAAATCGATCGAAACCACTCATTTCGCGCTATTTGGCCCGCAGTGGCTGACGTAACAACCACTTTGTAGTGCAAGCTGATTAGAACTTTATTCTAACAGCATTTCAAACGAAGTTTGAACCACCACAAATAGAGTTGCTAATTTAGCTCGTCTAAGCGCCTTAATATGAAAATAGTTAATCATTACTCATACTCGGAAAGTAGGTCTGAAGTTGCCTGAGGAGCGGGCTGAAAGTAATACTTTTCAGCCCTAGGGAGAATCACTTTCAACTGACAGCTGTCACATTATTAAAAAAAAAATCTAGTTCTATTTTCACATTTCTATTGAACCATGTTCCGACTTCTATACAGCCTGTAAATTACAGCGCGATGTAAAATTGAAATAACATAAAATTCAGTATTAATTAAAGAATATAATTATTTTAAATAACTTAGTTATAATTTAGTTACAAATATTTCTTTAAAATAACAAAAATTTGGGCAAAATATTTACTATTTTTTCAGTGACTATAGTGAAAATAAAGGCTGAATAGCCGGCCATAGAAAAAAAAACAAAATAGGCGGGAAAGCGGCAATCCGATCTTCATTTTTTTTTCGAGTGGTTTCGTGTTTTTGTTTTTGTTTTCCTTGTGTTCGTAATGAAAAGCACAGTGTTTACCTCGGGTTAAAGACTTCTTTAGTCCCTCGATCTATTAGCGCCCGCGCTACGCTTGGGCGCCAAACCCCGTCTCGGGACTAAATAAGTTACTTTCACCCCTTGGATAACAATGTACTATATTGTTACCTTAGGGGTGAAAGTAACTTTTTAAGTTCCGAGACGGCGTTTGGCGACCGAACGTAGTGAGGGCGCTAATAGTTTGAGGGACTAAATAAGCCTGTAACCCGAGGTAAACACTGTGCTTTTCATTACGAATACAAGGAAAATATAACCATGTCTACATTCAACTCGCCTGCCTTCAAAGCAACAGTGAACAGGCATCTTCTGGGCACGCTCGTTCCATCATAGACTTCACCCATCGCTTTCCATCAGGCTTGAGTGAGGTCAAGAGCAGGTCCATTTTGTAATAAAACAAATCTACTAAGATATCATTTAAATACATGAACCAAATTTCACCAGTACAGTCCACATACATACCTACATCTTGAAAGTATTTTTAACTCAAAACATTATTTGGTAAAGATAATTATCTTTCTACTGAACTAGGGCAACGGTAAAGTCATATCGTATTTGGGTTGTAGAGGTCAGAAAAGCAGTCACTGCAAGTAAAAACAAGTATTTAGCCTTATCTTATTCTGATTAGTGAACATATTTATACGCATAGATACCGCCCACGCAAGTCCCCAGTTAATGAAAGCCTCTGTACGTTCACAAAATCAAACAGGAAAGTGTCAAGAAAGTTTTAATTAACAAAAGTAACATCGTCTCGTTTTCATAATTTAAATACGCACCATCCACCTCCAGAGTATTACTAAACAATAAAGCTATGGCGCAGTCCAAAAATGTTCAAGTTTTCAACTTGCAAGAACAATTTACGTGGGATTCTATAACAATAAATAGGAAGACAAAGCGTTTACTGACAAGGGAGGACTTCCCTTAAATGTCTTTTTAGGAAATAAAGTTCTATTCAAGTTTTTAATAACTTTTCAGCTGCTTATTATCTCAATTGTCTGGTGGCGAAATGCTGGTCTGGCCTTTAAGATATTTTATTAGTTTCTGGTAAATGGCTGTTTGAGAAGTTTTTGTTGATAGATAGTTGGGGAATGACTGTAGAGATAAAATTTGAGATGTCTCTCTAGTGAGTGCTTACAAAATGGCTCACTTTAATACCGATTAAAATCGGTCGGTCGATTAAAATCGGTATTAAAGTGAGCCACTTGGAAGACAGATTTTTACATTTTATTGTATCTGTGAATTGGTACAATCCTTATTAACTTTAGTACCTACTGTTAGGAATCGTTAGAATATTTTTCGGTTCACGGATAACAAAATAGTTAAATGTATAAATTAATTATTATACTTATTTTTTATTTTCATCCTGGCAACACTGACTCGCTCGCCGCTCCGTTGCCACCGAGTAGTGGAGGGGATTTTTAAGCGCGGGCGCAACGGCCAGTGGTATCGAGTCAGTCTTGCTGCGGAACTTGAGATAGGTAGACGAAAAATAAGTCCGAGAGCGTAATTATCTAAAATTGTGGTACAAGGGTTATTTAAAAGAATTAAGTTGTTTAAGTGCTGTTAAAAAGGAATTAAGGTATGTACACTGTTTTAATAAAATGAATGAACGTTAATAACTGATGATTATTATTGTTCGCATTGCGATTATTATTTATTTTCAACAAAAATAAATGCGTGAGAATCAATTTGGACTTTCCTTTCATCTCAGAAGTGGGATAAGCGGGTTTCTGCTTCCATGGTTTTGTTAGCAAACTACCCGTTTGTCCCTGCCCACATTTTGTTTTTTTTACTCTTTTACTTTTTTTTTTTCTCTATAAGATTCCTAATTGATTCTCGTTTTTTAAAATTTGGCCATTTAATAAGGAGACATTTACTGCGATGATACTGCAATGTTTTAAATTTTACAATAAATTCCATGTTTCTTTCCTTAATAATCAGCATTATGCCATAGGTTGGGGCACTCCGATAGTTCTTTCCCTTTGGGTAGTGTATTTTGCCAGAGCTACCCTCTAGAATGCGCCGTTGAGCGCACAATGATCATCGTCTAGTCCAATGCTAGACGCCTAAATTATATATTTTTTTTCCTTTTACCCTGTTATTAGAAATAAACATTACAGCACCACTCAAATCTTGGCTTTAGAAATTATACTATCATATTTTGATTAAATGATATCACATTGATTTTTCACAACTGAAAAATGGCCAAATTTCGACTCTTACTTAAGGCGATTACACGAGTTAAACGCGAGTTTTATAATTGCTAAAAGTGGATGATTCACCGCTATAAACAAGACCAGAAAAAAATTTAAGATGTTCTTCAGGATATATGCTAGCATGATACTGTTTTGAAAGCATAATACGGTTGGTTTGGCTCGATAAAGGGAGGTCACGAACTTGCCTCAAAAATGTCTTTCAAACAATAAAAAGCAAACTGGTATGCATGCGATCATTCTGATTTTTTTTGGCAAATGATTCTACAAGCAATGTATTGGCATGATACTGTTTTGGTTTTTTTAATCCAATCAATAGTTTTTTTTTTGAATCGATCGAAACCACTCATTTCGCGCTGTTTGGCCCGCAGTGGCTGGCGTAACAGCCGCTTTGTAGTGCAAGCTGATTGGAACTTTATTCTAACATCATTTCAAATGAGGTTTGAGCCGCCACAAATGGAGTTGCTAATTTAGCTCGTCTAAGCGCCTTAACAGAATAAGTACTTAACTACCCGCTTCAAAAGTCCTTAAATAATTTCAAGTAAGCACGGCATACGTACGTTAATGGTACCTTACCTAATGGTATCTTACCTAATGGTACCATATCTAATGGCACCTTACCTTAATGATATCTTACCTAACGTTCTTTAATGTTACCATACCTACCTACCTACCTTAACTAAGGGTACCTTCCGTTAATATTACCTTACCTTTCCCTAACGTTGCCTTACCTTAATGTTTCCTTGATGATACCTACCTTACCTTCATGTTACATACCTTAATGTTACATACATTAATGTTACATACCTTAATGTTACCTTACCTTAATGTTACATACATTAATGTTACATACCTTAATGTTACATACATTAATGTTACATACATTAATGTTACATACCTTAATGTTACCTTACCTTAATGTTACATACCTTTATGTTTCATACCTTAATGTTACCTTACCTTAATGTTACATACCTTTATGTTACATACCTTAATGTTACATACCTTAATGTTACATACATTAATGTTACATACATTAATGTTACATACATTAATGTTACCTTACCTTAATGTTACCTTACCTTGATGTTACATACCTTTATGTTACATACCTTAATGTTACATACTTAATGTTACATACTTTAATGTTACCTTACCTTAATCTGACATACCTTAATGTTACCTTAATGTTGCCTTACCTTAATGTTGCCTTAACTTAACATTACCTTACCTTAATGTTACCTTACTGTTTTTTTGGGTAAGAACCCTAACATTATTCTAGGATCGTGAAATAAGTTTCAGATTCATGGATAACACTACATCAGACGCTGTATCGGAGGGTGAGCCTACTAACCATAACCGCGATAATACAAGCGGAGGAAGGCAGACTCCTGAGCGTGTCATGAGCGAGGGAGTGGAAGGGAGCCTACGAGAGAGGCAAGTCCACAAACGCTCAGAACAAGTCCAGAGCGAGGGAGTGGATGGGAGTCTTCGAGAAAGGCAAGTCCACAAGCGCTCTTATAACTTTAATTCACGAAGCCCGAGTAGGGAGGTGTCACGACATCAAAACTCGGCAACTTTAACGATACTAAGTAGCCCATGCACAAAAGACGGTCGTCGGCACGAAGCCCTTCACTATAGACGACAGAACTCTCAAAGATCACGTCCGCGACGTCGGATCTACAAAAGGTCGCGATATGATTATAGTAGCTCATGCGAGTTGTCATATAGTTCTGAGGATGAAGTACGCGGAACGAGGAGACGTCGGCGTCGGTCATATTCCGATAGCGAAGACGATCTTAAGCATATAAGGAAGCGACGACGTCAGCGTTCTCGATCTCGTCGCTCGCGAGTCAGAAGCGTGAACAGTAATTTTAAAGGCATGCCTAATGATGATAAAAACATTTTAAATAAGGTTTTAGATATATTAAGTAATGTTAAAGGGTCATCGACCTCTAAGCTTTCTTTGACAAACGTCCTGCCAGAATTTGATCCAACATCCAAGGATCAAACTATAGTTACTTGGCTCACAAAGGTAGAGGAATGTGCCGAAATATACGGGTGGGATGAACGCGAAGTCATACATTTTGCTCTACCGAAATTGACGGGCATAGCTAAAACATGGTACCAGGGGTTAGATACAGTACTTTACAGTTGGACTGAATGGAAAAGAAAGCTTATAGAGTCGTTTCCTTGTAGAGATGACTATGCAGAACTTTTAACTGAAATGCTGGCCAAACGCGTGCGTTACGGGGATTCACTAGAATATTATTATTATTCCAAAATTAATTTAATTAACAGATGTGGAATTAAAGGTAGGAAATCTGTTGATTGCCTACTTCATGGTATTGAGGACCGTGCTATTAGGGTGGGAGCACAAGCTGCCCAGTTTAAGGAGCCAGAAGATGTTCTTAAATATTTAAAGACTGTAAAACCAGGGCACAGTAGGGAAACGTCCGAAAAGGCAAAATCGGAACGGAAGGGTCAGACTAATACGAATAAATCCAAACCTCACGATTTCTCAAGTAAAATAAAATGCCACAATTGTAACGAAGACGGCCATAAAAGTTTCAAATGTGGTAAACCGCCTAATAAATGTGCATTTTGCGGTAGGGTAGGGCATTTAGACTTGTATTGTAGAACGAAACAAAATAATAATGTAAATGAAAAGAAACCAACTTCTGAAACTAAACAAGAAAAACAAGTTGCTTTATTAGATGATAGTGAAGAAACTAACGAAAAATATGTGATAGAAATTAAAGTAAATGGAAAACCATTAATGGCACATGTAGATTTAGGAAGTCAGTGTACGCTCATTAAAGATTCTATAGCGAAAGGATTGGGTCTCTATTATGATTTCGACAAATTACCGATTTTGCGAGGTATAGGTGGTTATCATGTACAACCACTAGGAGAGGCTCACGTTGACATATTAGTACAAGGTATAGAAGAAAAGGTTAAGATTCTTATTGTAGATGATTCAATTATAAAACACCCCGTGTTATTAGGGCACACTTTCACTGAGAAACCAAATATTACGATAACAAAAACTACCAATCAGATTATTTTCGAGAAGCGTCCGAATACCAAAATTTTTCTAATGGCTTGTATGGATACGAATCTAAAACCCAACGAGTTAGTAGCAGTACCAGTTGAAAGTCTTACTAGATATCAGGGTACAATATTTGTGAACGGTGACGTAAGAGGACAGGTTAACAAAGAACACTACTTGCTCCCTGGTGCGTATACACTTGAAAACGGTTTAGGGAAAGTTCTTGTTCACAATTTATGCGGTAACGAACTTACATTGCAAAAGGGATCACTCATAACACGTGCTGTCCCTGTAACTCATAGTTTTGACGTGTTACCTGTGTCTTTTGATGATGAAATGATAAAAGAATCTGTACATTGCGGAGAACAACTCTCTCCTGAACAAAAAAGGGAGCTACAGGAGCTTCTAGCTAAATATTCGGATTGTTTTTCTTCAGGCCTAAAAGATCTGGGTTTTACAACTGCGGGGGAGATGAAGATTGAACTTGAAGATTCCGACCCAGTGGTTTACAGACCCTACCGTTTGTCCTATGGTGAAAGAGCCCAAGTAAGAGAAATGGTTGAGGAAATGCTGGACACCGGAATTGTCAAGGAATCTTCGTCGCCATACGCGAGCCCGATCGTACTGGTCAAAAAGAAAACTGGCGAAAAAAGATTGTGCGTCGATTACAGAGCATTGAATCGACGTACCAAAAAGGACCACTATCCTCTCCCTCTTATCGAGGATCAGTTAGATAGGCTCTCTGGTAACACTTTGTTTATTTCTTTAGACCTAGCATCTGGGTATTACCAGATCCCTATAGAAAATAAATCACAAGATAAGACTGCATTTGTGACCCCTGATGGCCAATTTGAATATACAAGGATGCCATTTGGTTTAGTTAATGCCCCGTCTGTGTTCCAAAGAACAATTAACAAAATTCTTTCAGACGCAAAATCCAAATACGCACTTGTGTATATGGATGATGTCCTTATCCCTGCCCGTTCTTTTAAAGAGGGTATGTCCAGATTGGAGGAGGTTTTTATTCTCTTAAAAAGGGGAGGTCTTACCCTCAAACTGGCTAAATGCAAGTTTTTCCTTGATTCGATAGACTTCCTAGGATTCCAAATAGGCGCGAGCGGAATTCAGCCTGGCGTTAGGAAAACGGATGCAATATCCAAATTTCCCGTGCCCAAATCACAGCATGAGCTGCGCCAATTTCTCGGACTCGCTAGCTTTTTCAGGAGGTTTGTCCAGGGATTTGCTATTGTTGCAGGACCACTCACGGATCTTCTTAAGAAAGATAGCGAGTGGGCTTGGGGGCCAAAACAAGACGAATCATTTCAGCAACTCAAGTCAATTCTGACTAAAAGGCCCCTACTGGCATTGTATGATCCTGAGAGAGAGACCCAGGTTCATACCGATGCCAGCAAGCATGGCTTAGCTGGGATCCTACTACAAAAGGATGATGACAGCCTATTCAGACCAGTGTCTTATTTCAGTCGCAAGACAACTCCCGACGAACAAAAGTATCACTCGTTTGAGTTGGAGACACTCGCCGTAGTATCATCCCTAAACAGATTCAGAGTCTACCTCATCGGTACCCCTTTCAAAGTGTTGACAGACTGTAATGCTCTGAGAACGACTTTAACAAAGAAAGATCTTATTCCCCGTATAGCTAGGTGGTGGGTACAACTCCAAGAATTCGATTGTGAAATCGAATACCGCCCAGGCTCTCGCATGCAACACGTAGACGCCCTAAGTAGGAACCCGGTTGGAGATGCGGTTGAAGAACTCCATGTTTTGGACGTTCTAAACGTAGGCACTGAAGACTGGATAGCAACTGTTCAGTCAAGTGACAGCGAAGTAGCTCGGATAAAAGAGATTTTAAACGACTCTAACGCAGTGAAAGTTGTGGAGGTTATAAAGAATTTTAAACTTAAAAACGGCAAAGTTTATCGTATTGTGGGGGAGGGGAACAACGATATTCGGTGGTTAGTGCCAAAGGGTGTTCGATGGCAGATTGCAAAGATGAACCACGATGATGTAGGGCATTTTAGTTTTGAGAAGACACTGACACGGATACAACAGTCTTATTGGTTCCCAAAAATGCGCAGATTCGTAAAGAAGTATGTTAGGTCTTGCTTAGAATGCGCATATCATAAGGGGGTTTCAGGCAAGCAAGAGGGCGAATTACACCCAATACCAAAAGTTGTGGTACCGTTCCACACCATTCACGCAGACCACCTTGGGCCATTCATTAAAAGTAAAAAGGGTAACTGCTATCTTTTAGTGATTATAGATGGTTTTACTAAGTTTATTAACATCACACCGGTTCGAAATACAAAAAGTAGCACATCTATCAAGGTCCTGCAGGAACACATAAGTTATTTTGGTGCTCCTACTCGATTAATAACAGACCAGGGAACATCGTTCACAAGTAACAGCTTCCGATCATTCACAAAATCTACCGGCATTAAGCATATTCTCAATGCAGTGGCTACGCCACGTGCTAACGGCCAGGTCGAAAGGTTCAATAGAACAATTCTAGACGCTTTGTCGGCCAAAACTCATGGCAAGGATGATAAAAGCTGGGACGAATACGTACCTGACATTCAAATAGGGCTTAATACTACTATCCATAAAACAACCGGTAAAAGTCCTTCTGAGCTCTTGTTTGGTTTCAAAATTAATAGTGGTTCCGAAAACGTACTTAATGACATCATAAACGATACTAGAGACGCGTCTACCAATAATTTAGATCAAATTCGAGAACAAGCCAGTGCGCGCATTATTGAACAACAACAAAAAGATAAAGCTAGATTCGACTCCAAAAGAAAAAGCAAACACGATTATACAGTGGGCGATCTAGTAAGTGTAAAAAGAGAGGTTCCTAGCGACGGAAAATCAAAAAAACTAGTTAATAAATATCAGGGCCCTTACCGCGTAACTAAACTGTTGCCTAATGACAGACTTGTAATTGAAGACACGCCATTGACACGCAAGCATGGCCGGCCCCTGTATAACAATATTGTTGCAATAGATAAACTTAAACCTTGGTTAGTTTTCAATAAAAATTATGATTCCTCCGAAAACTCTGATGATGGTGTTATATCTCAAAATGATGATCAGAAATCTGATAGCGATTAAAAACATAATTTTGTTTCTCTTTCTGGACTAATAATCTGTACTTTATATCCAGTACTGGATACATAAATGATAAAATAAGTTACTTATCCGTTAACCTTAGTTACACGCTGGGTCAAACCAAAAGTTTAAATATGTACATTAAGATATCTCGATTGAGACCTAGATTTAGATACCTGTTTAAGATAGTTTAAGCTGTCTAGACTAAGATAAGTATTTGCCTTATTATAAACTTATCATTCAATAGTTGTTTACTTAAACTGCCTATGTTAATGTACCTGCGAGTACATATATTGTGTGATAAAATAATGAATAACTAAATTATTTACAATTGTTTACTGTTGTAGAAGGTGATCATATCGGTTATGCTTCAGTTATTTTCTTTCAAATCATCTTATTTAATTAATTGAATTGAATTGATTAGGCAAATGACTACTTAACTTATCAGTAACTTAAAGCGAAGGGACTCGCTAAAACTGCAGGATGACCGAGCTGTTAGGAATCGTTAGAATATTTTTCGGTTCACGGATAACAAAATAGTTAAATGTATAAATTAATTATTATACTTATTTTTTATTTTCATCCTGGCAACACTGACTCGCTCGCCGCTCCGTTGCCACCGAGTAGTGGAGGGGATTTTTAAGCGCGGGCGCAACGGCCAGTGGTATCGAGTCAGTCTTGCTGCGGAACTTGAGATAGGTAGACGAAAAATAAGTCCGAGAGCGTAATTATCTAAAATTGTGGTACAAGGGTTATTTAAAAGAATTAAGTTGTTTAAGTGCTGTTAAAAAGGAATTAAGGTATGTACACTGTTTTAATAAAATGAATGAACGTTAATAACTGATGATTATTATTGTTCGCATTGCGATTATTATTTATTTTCAACAAAAATAAATGCGTGAGAATCAATTTGGACTTTCCTTTCACTACCAAATAGTGATAATATGCTTTTATCATTAATACCACAAATTGGTAGAGTAAATAAATTAGCCCAAAAGTGAGGATTATTATGGTTTAGCCAGTGAAAACCCTTTTAATTAAAATTTAGACTAGTTAAGTTGACATTACCGTCCTAGTCTTTTGCTTTACTCCTGATTTTTCTTGTAAAAATCATCAAAAAATAAAAACATCTTTTATTAAACGGACTGCTTATTTACTCAAGGACCCTGTCTCCAATTTCCCCCAAACGTACTAAAATACCTGAAGAAATTATTTACTAAGGTCTTAAAAGCAGTACAGGGAGGCTTCCCGAAAAAGGCTTTACTGTGTCGTAGAGCGCACTGCAGTGGATATGCAGATCGGTACTAAAAGATTTACAGACAGATACGAGTTGCAACGATAGGAACACGAATTGAGTGCAGCTTTAGTTTTACCAGTCTAAAATAGTCACGATGCAATGAATATCCTCTTCGCATACGGAGGAGGATCGAGCATTAATGGGATTGGACCGGCTGCGGAATTTTATGATTATATTCGGGACTTAAACATAACTGGCTGACTGGAATGTGGGTGTACTTTAAAGAAAGAAAAAGTATTTGTTAGATTTGCACAGGACATTACAATAGAAAAAGAAAATAAATAAAAAGATAACAAAAAAAATTCCTCCAGCAAGCCGCAAGAGGAGGTAGATTTCGGAGAAGGTGCTGGAGCGTCCGACTATTGAAAATTTGTATAAAGAGTTTTACTTATGTTTACAATCTACAAAAAAAATATGATTTCAAAATCGTTGTCCTGTAATGGAAAGTTTACCCTTTTTTTTTATTTCGAAAACTATAAGTTTTATCGCTAAACTTTAAAGGTAACAATTATAGAGTAAACAATTTGCTTTCAAAAAAAAAAAAAAAATTGCGACGCTCAAAATGTTTATTATTTTCGCAAAAATTTTAGAAATTTCAACCCCCTTCTCAATTTAGGGGTTGCATCAAAAAAGTTTTAATTTAAAGTTGTACGTATTCTTAATCAAAATGAAAATGAAAAACGGTTCAAAAATTTTCCATAGGATAAAAGTTAAGGCCAATAAAACTGATTATAAAAAAACCGCCCCCCCCCCGCCACCCCCTATGGACGAATTTTGTTTTGACCTTTTCGATTTTTTGGCCAAGTTTGAAAGCAATCGGTTCATAATTGCGACCTGAGAGTGTGGCTAAATTTTGCTTGTCGCCCATATTATACGTAATTTTAATTAAAAGACATAATACATTATGGTAAAAGCGAAATTCAAACTTTCTTACGCTTTTTACATTTTGCCAGCCAGTGTTCGCCTGTATGTTGGACAACACATAATTCAAAAATGGTTGCACCTCTGTCTAAATCTTCTTTGATAACAGGCGTGATGTTATATTGTGTTATGTAATCCATCTGTAGGTATTGTTTGAAATTCGGGGAGAGCACAGAGAGCCTGGATGAAGTAACAATCTACCAGCGAAAGCGATGACGGAAATCACCGGCGTCAGTGCAGGACCTTGTTTAACACCCTTTTGTATAGTTTTTAACTTCTTAAATTTTAACCAACAAGTATGTCGAAGGTTCTAGATTTGTCTGTTTTACCGACCGCGCATGCTGACAAGCTATCTCAATGTTTTGCCGCTACATGACAGGCTACTAAATTTATCAATTTTGATGATGAAATTTATTTCACCAAAACACATAGATACAAGTTCCTACACTAACACCAACGAAATGTCAAATATATCTGAACTGAACCAATTTTTGGCAGTTCTGTTAAAAGTCTTTATATGTACCTATAAATATAAAATGCTTCCAAGCAACTTGCCTGGGCCACTTTTCAAAGCTCTCAGGCGTCCTCTCGAGAAGACACTCAAGAATGCAGATGCATCTATGCTGATTGTTTCAGCTTAATGGGTGTGTATAACTGTCATTACTCAGCCTATAGCGTCTCTATTGTTGAGACAGAAAGCCTTCTTTTTATGACAGGATTGTAATCCACCACTCGGGCCTTGAGCGAGTTTTTCTTTTCTCACATTGCTGCTCTTCACCGCTTTGTGCAAAGCAGTGGTGATGACATAAATTACACAAAGTCTGGTGGTCTTCCTTGGTTCGGAACAATAAAATACAGCTTGTAAATCGGATTCGTCTCCTCTGGGCCGTCACTTTTGTATTAGAGAATTTGATTCCTAGCCATTACCCAAAAACATTGGGGTCGGCTCCACGTCTGACTCGATGGACCGACTGCCTATCTAAACATCACAACCCAGTTAGTTCTGGGTAATACGATAACGGTTGCGTTGGGAAATGAGAAACCATTGTAATTTTACGTTCCGTCTTGTAATAATTTCCTTCAACGCCAGTCATTGGTATTAATTATAATATAATAGGTAGTTGATCGATTGTTCGTGACAGGCAATTTCACATTGAAATCTGACGATCGACTAGAAGTAGGCGACTCGAAATGATTAATATTTTACCAATCGTGCTTTTATAATACCTATTTCAAACTAAATTATTTCCCACCTGAAACCCTAAACCAGTCATAATATGTAACGCTTTCCTTTTTCTCATTTTTTTATCCGTTTTCTTTTCCGTAAACTTTAAATCTCCAATTTGATGAGACACCAGCTACTGCCTAAGAAATACTTATTATCCTATAGCTCTCAGTAATATCAAGTATAGCTTTCCATCAGTGAAACATGTATCCAAATCTTAACGAAAAAACCCGGTAAAATTTAGTTTGACCTAAGAATTGACCCCTAGTCCTCGAACTATTTAAAGTTCCCACTATAATTACAACAACTGAACGGAAGAAAACAAAATACTACACCACCAGTCTTACTAAAACATCCCTAATAACCTAGCCTATGAATATTACAGAATTCAATGAATATTTATTCGTAATAATTTAACTATGAAATGGTAATTGCAAGGGTCCTAAGTAAACAGATTCCTGTTTTGATTACGGGACTGTTTTAGCAAATAAACTCCGATAACAAAATGTATTGCTGGATTTTTGGCTTTACTTTTAAGGGCACTGTTTGTATTTGTTTCACGAAAATCGAGAAATTTAAATAGGACAAAATTATTGGGAAATATGTGCTCCGAACCATTACATACCGAGTTTCATCCGTGCCTCGGAAACCAGGTTAAGGCCTTGGTCCCGGCTGTCGTTTGTAGATCTTTGACAGTCATTATAGGTAGTCATAATCCGGATAGGTTGTGATGGTCAGATAGGCATCTTTAGATAGGTTTTCACAGGTCATAAACTGGTATTCAGCTGGTATCCAGTTAAAAAACTTAAATCCAACACCACCATAATGGGAAAAAGACTACATAGGACCCTAGATGACAGCCTATCTGACCTCCACAACTCAGTACTGGGTAATGTAATGGTAAGACTGGTTGTCAGACTTTTTGGACCACTACTGTTTTGGACTACCTGTAACAACTGTCAAAGATCTACAAATGACAGCCGGGACCAGCAGTTGGTCCCAAGTTGCTCCCCCCGATAGACGTTTATCAGTATGTAAAAGACATTGAACTTTTTTTTCAACACCTTGAAATAGACAGACACTATAAATCAGTATTAATTTCTAACTACCAATTACTCGCAACGTAAATTTTTAGTACTACACCCATTAGTATGAGTACAAAATAATAACACAACATGAGGCAATATATTTTTCAGGTGACGGAAATTATAGGTGTCGGATTATATCGAAACAAATACTAGCACTCAAATTCATGGCTTTCTAAAAATAGAACAAACAATTAAATCTGTTATACAGGGTGGAAACGATAAACGGGGCGGTAAAAAAAAATGTACAGTTAGCAAGTAAATTGCCATTTTAGCCAAAACATTTTTTTGATGCCAATCGATCCTGTTTCTAATACTGATCAAAAAGTTCTTTTAGTCCAATCCAGATTGGAGTACTCAAAAAGTTAGAAATTGCAAAAAACTTTTCCTTACATTTTGTTTTTAAATCTGTGAATGGGAATCAAAATTTCACGAAAAATTATGGATGGTTTCAGACCATTTCCGTGTAGCTGCAACGACTAAGGTAGCTCCCCTTACTGCCCCATTTATTGTTTCCACCCTGTAACAAAAAATTGTTATACGGAGAGGCAATCATTTGAACTGCAATCATAATATCATGAATTCATGATCATCATCCTTGTCATCATCATCATCATCAGCCTGGACATAGGCCTCTTCAATCGCACGTCACTTAAGAGGCCTGCGGAGCATGCGAAGTTCATACAAACGTAATACCAAAATAATTTGTAAATCAAACATATGCATAAGGTAGTGTGTATTTATTTCGATTGGATTACAGAATATCTATGTCCCAAAATACATATTTTGAATGATTTAGAGACGAGATATGAGGAATTTAAAATTTTGTATGGAAAACTTATTTTTCTCATACTTAACTCTTGTTTAAATCAGTGTTCATTCAAAATACACATTTGGAAACCTAGATATTTGGAAATCCAATCGAAATAAATACACACTAACTTAAGAATCTGTATATGAATTACAAATTATTTTGGTATTACGTTTGTATGAAATTCGCAATGCTCCGCAGGCCTCTTAATTTGCTATCTTCCATCATCATCATTATTTCGCACTTATCCCTATTCATTTTCGGTCGGCACAGCACGTCTTCTGCTTCCACACTCTATTCTATTTCTCGTCATCTCGTCATTCTATTACTCGTCATCTCGTCAGATACTTCTTTTCTTGCCATATCATCAACAGTCTACCTTTTCTTTCTTTTTCTATTTTTCTGTTCTTTCTTTCTTTTCTTACTTTTATTTTATTCTTCTTCTTCATTTTCTTCTTTTTCTTTTGTCTTTGGTCTTTCTCTATTCGTATACCCATCCACATTCATACTCAAAACGTTCTGCTATCTTCCGGCTATGTAAAAAATTCAACCAATTTCCTGTAAAAACATCGGCTAAAAACCCTCTCTAAACCTCCATAGCCGTACAATTTCGTAGCTCCACTATAAAATCCTGCTAAAAACAGCTCTATACACAGTTGCCCCTCTCATAATCCGAGTCGCAAGTCCTGAGACAAACAGCCCATTCTTCTGAGAGTATAATGAGAGCGCCTAAGAGATTATGCTGCTCGAAGGCAGCTCAGCTAGACGCGGACTCCGATATTAGAGCTAACCCTAGTTGTAGATAGATAGATTAGTCTTTACGAAGATTTGAATGGTCAGATTCAATATGTTAGTAAAAGTCTGTCCGATTCGAAATAGGCATAAACAAGGGTGTAAACAACCTCATCACGAAGCCGTCAACCAAGCATTCTGTACATCAAACTAAGTAACTTCACGCAAAAATTGTTGCTAGGAACAGCCTTTTTTTGGGGTTAAAATCTTGTTTTGTGGAAGAACTCAATGTAACGCTAACGTACTTAAAACATTGTGCTGATGGACTATACCTATAACAATACATACAGAAAATGAATCCAAAATGCTAAGATAGCTTTAATCGTTCGAATAAACGTTACATTTACGTCGTGCATTCGTACCATGACCTTACCTATAATGATTCCAATCGTTTTGCATGACTACATGAGTTTGTAAATACTATTTTCCTTTGCCATAGTAAAATTATCGAAGCAGTCATGAACCTAAAAGAATATGGGCCATTACTGAAGGCAAAATGAGTACTAGAACCACGCAAATATTTAAATTCATATACGTACCTAACATGAGTCTATATGGCCTAGCTACCTATATAAAGTTCTATTTTACGAGCTACCTTCTTACTAGACTATGGGCTATATTTGACTGCGCAATAACTAGGATTTGAGTAGGTATCTAACTCAGTTGCTTAGTAGTTAAGTCGCATACTGGTAAGCGAGAGATTGTGAGTTTGATTCCCATTTTGGATTTACTCTTAGAACAATGAAAGGATTTGTAGATGTGAGCAAGAATAGTGTGGTTATGAGCAACGTACAGTCATCCGTTGAACTGCGAAAATAAACATTACTGCAACGAAATAAAGTTTCAATACGCAAAATACGCGCTTTGACGGTAGGGGGGAACAGTAGGGGTAAGAGGTAGGTAGAAGTGTACTAAGAGTACAACCACATTTCACAAGTTATATTTTTATGTCCTATGTAATAAAGGTCAGGCCTATTGACATCAAACGGACTCAAATCCAGACTCCGTGGCTGCTACAGAGCAATTCCTACAAGACAAATCCATTAACACATAGCCCTACCCGAGAATCGAACCCCCCTGACCGCTAGACCAACGAGGCAATTCAAACAGTACATTCAAATAACACTAGAATGAACTTATTCGCTTGAAATGCACACTAATTTCACCCAGTTTTCAAGCTAAAGGCCAAGACAAGCTGTTTGAAGCTACTACGCTCACGGAGGTCATCTTTGCTCTAATCTAACTGCTATAGTTAGGTTTAAGCTCTGACGTAGTTTAAATGTCGTTAGCAAAGTTCGGTTCAAGACGAAGAAGGACTTATAAAAGACTTAATCTGGGATAAATTCCTTTTGAAGAAGGAGCTCCATTTGGAAGAATACGAAGTCTGTCTTTGTAATCATATCCAATTAGGATTTAAAAGAAAAACCGTAATATTTCTACTACTGTCATATTTGTAGATTTTTGACAGTGGTGACAGATAGTCAGTGGCCCGAAAGTCTGACAATTAGTCTTACCAAGGGGTATCATATTACCCAGTACTAACGGGGTTGTGGAGGTCAGATAGGCACTCGCTCCATGTAAGTGCTGATATTTAGCTGCATTCATTCAGACTTTAAGCCGACCCCAACATAGTTAGAAAAAATGCCTGATGATGATGATGTCTTTGCACGGTGTTTATAAGTTCACAAACACTATTACATAATTAATATTACATATCAACCGTCTGAAACAAAATCTACAAATCATGTCATTATCGCACCGAAATCCGTTGCGTAGTGTGAAAGAGCAACACGGTTATATATACAAGTATAAAACCAACTAGAATATATAATACGCAGCAGTGGCGAGGGGTTCATCCAACTCGAAACCTACCGGATTCCCTTCGGAACAACCACTGTACCATAACCTATTGCTGGAGTCTACTATTGCCAAAAGTAAAACAATGTAGATAATTCAGTTAGGACGTGATTGCCCAAACATGACTAAAACTACAAATGGTTCGATTTATGGTTTTTTCAAACATTATTAAAAATACGCATTGGACCGGCCTGTTACAAAAATTTACCCTTCGCTACTGATACGTAGATTTGTATATGTATATATAATGGTAATACAGTTTTTTTATTCATCTTTTTTGCTACTTTTGACAACTTAAATGAGACTGGGACCTTTGTCCCAGTCTCATAATCCCAGTTTTTGACCTCTCCGTAATCAGTAAAAACAAATTTTCCCCAAGACGACGTTTAATATAATTATCATATTTTAAGAACAAGTAATTTATTAATAAAATCTAATAATATAAAAATATTAAGACATTTTTACCTTAATTTTAATACCATTCTATAAAATTATCCTCAATTTTTCCTCAAAGTAATTTTCTTGAGAACAATCGCTGTCAATTCGGAATCGACAGTCGAAATATATAAGAATTGTACTGAGACTGAATTGTACGGCGAATGAATAGAATGCTAAGATATTGACACTGTGATGTGAAAGACAATTGGAGAACATTTCTGCGATTCAAGAGGCGCTGTTTTCATGATCGTACTTAGGTGTAGGCATTTTTAGTACCAACAAGAAAGGCAGATAAAATGGTTTGTCATTTCAAAATAAGAAGAGGTAAAAACATTTTACATTTTCATTTAATTAATCCACTAATGAAGCCATAAATACACCCTCAAAAAAATCCAACGCAATATTATTACCATATAAAAAGGAAAAAAAAATCTTAAAAAAGTCTTCTTATGAGTAATAGCGAGAAAAAATCTCCATATTTTTATGAAACAACATCAAACCTTATTTAAGATCTTCACAAAATTTTAACTTGCTAAATTAATTAAAGGCTCTCAGAGAATCGTAAAAGAAAATTTCCGTCTATAAAGACGTTAAGCGCTGCCATTAACTAATCATACTTATCATTAAAAAGTATCCATACCATTTTTCCGAACCATCAAACAGGCTTATCGGCAACCACGGAACTACTGGTATCCAACACACACATCATTTGAGTACGACACCAAATTATTCACACATTCGTTACGAACTATGACACCAAATAAACCACATACACCGAAAAATGAACAGTACAGGCTACGAAACGTAGCCGCTGCGTGAACTACGCGCGGCTGGTGCTACGAAACTGCCGCTACGGCGGTACGAAGTTAGCCGAAGGTCGCCGGAAAGAGCCGAGCCAGCGCAGGGGGAACCGAGGCGAATTTCGCTCAGTCTTTCATATTTTATATCGGTAGGGACGAAGCGGAATTACAGAGTTTGCTCGGGTGGGTTTTTATAGCGTAACGGAACCATAGCGGCTGCCTGCTATTCTATTTCGTAGGTATTTTTTCGACTTGTGAGCTGTACGCGAATTTTTCTACATTGTTTGCGTTACCCTCAGACAACTTGTGATTTTAATAGTGTGACGTGGGCACAAAGGCTCCATTCAAGCTAATATGAATTGGCGTGTTTGATGTTATTCTAACGACTACGAATTATTTGGAGGTAAACTCAAATGTAATGACCTTTTCGGTGGGTTACAGTGCTTAATACGTTCCCTTGCGTGTTTAGTTTTGCGATTTCGTCATGAATTGCGTTCTTAGTTGAGAGACGGATCCTTTGAAGTTCAGGGCTCAAGTTCGGATTAAATTATTTATGGTAATACGTGTGTGTACATGTGTAGTAAACATGAGATTCTCACATGGATTATTCCGTGGTTGAAACGCCTCCGGGGAAATACCGCCATGGTCTCCATGCGTGTCGGGTGAATTGGTGTTAACATTATGTTTTATTTTTGGATACATATTGAAAGTGGGTTGGTTGCGTATTCAATATTCAATTACGATATTGTCTAAGTTTATTTTGGACGTCACTGACATGATAAAGGAAAACGTCGTGAGAAAACCCGGTCTTATTATTAATTTAAGGTTGAAATGGCCAATCGGCCTTGAGTAAGCATGGTGATTAATGCTCAAGCCTTTCAGTATCGGAAGAGTATATTTTGCCCAGCAAAGTGACAGTAATAGGTTATTATTATTTTCATATTGATGATTGTGGAAGTTACGTTTGCTTTGACCTTCACTAATAGATAACAATTACAAACACAAGTTGTATCTCGAAGTAGGTTAGTAACAGTTCATTGACCAAATTAATTATAGTGTATTAATTTTGTTATCTAAAATAATTTACGTAGGTACTTTTTAAATGAGTTTCGAAAAGTGCTTTGAAATGTTTTATAGTCAGGTTTAAAGCCGAGCCGCAAGGGCCGAAGCCTGCCAGGGCTGCGGGACTGTTAGAAAGAGATACTGTGGCCCCGGAACATGAAGGGCGAGGAAGGAACACTGGGATTTAGTCAGTACTTAAAAGTCTGACACTCCCTCTTGCTCCGCCCAGAGGGGGAGAAGTCATTTGATGATTTCCAATAAAAAAAAAAGAAAATATATTTTATAGTTTCAACCAAAGGCTAGGCAAATGAAATTTCGTAACTCACGTAATAAAAATGAACTTATACTTTCACTTATTCCCCGTTCCCACTATGTCGTGACGACAGATAATCGTGCAGTTTTAAGTGTCGTGGCTTGTGTATTTAAATGGAGGTGTTCACATATAGGACGACACGATGACTGTCGTCCATGACTTTTGCCAACTAATAACCAACGACAAATTAATCGTCTCGACACAGTGCGAATTATGGCGATTGCCACAGCGTAGAAATGTCGGGAGCTCAAAAAAATAGGCTTGTTAACTGAAAAAATCTAATTAGTCCGTCACTTAGATTATCAAAAAATATTTGACCCGTATTTTTTCTTTTGTCACATAAACCAAAATTGACGAAGATACGACGCTTTTAAAATTCCCAATACGTCACTGTTCGGTATCATTCTTAGTGAGTTGATACCGAACAGTGACGTCACGAGCCCCCACTCCCGAGTTTTGATGCGTTTTATCTTGTCAATATTCGTTGATTTACAAAAACAAAAAATACGTGTCCATTATTTTCCAATACTCTAATTGACGGACTAAATAGATTTGCAATTTATTGATGGTGGAAACAAGCCTATTGTTAATCACGGAAGATATCATGTAGGTAAGTGACAGTATAAGTTTTGTTTTATAAATAATACGATACTTCTTGGTAAGACTGGTTGTCAGAATTTTTGGTCCCCTGACTACCTGTAACGACTGTCAACGATGGACGAATGACAGCCGGGACCAACAGCTTAACGTGCTTTCCGAAGTACGGAGGAAACTCGGTATGTAAGGGTGGTCACCCATCCACAGACCAATCTAGGCAAGCACGGCTTAACCAAAAGATTGACCCGAGCGTCTGTTATTATTTACCCACAAGCTTCTTAGCGAAAAGCGAAAGCTTAAAGCAGTGTTTAACGAAAATTGGTTTTAAATATTTTTGGAGTATTTTGTTTTAGAGTATTTCTACAATGCCAAGGAACAGACATAAAAACTCCACTAAGCGAACAAAACAATCAATCCAACATTCAAACGGGTCTTAAGTAAGTATTCTAAATTCAAATCTGGATAGTTTCTCATACAATCGAGACTAAACACTGTAGAACTGATTCAACAAAGTGATTCCAGTGATTTGATTGGATCCAATCGATTCCTATTTACGGATAGTGATTTTCAGCTATTCGGATAGTGATTTTCAACTATTCGGATAGATAATTGGGATTTTGTATGCTCACACTGTTTCCATTTAGCAATGATTGGCTGGAAAGTGACGATTCTTGTCTTATATTGACATGGTTACCAACACCTACATAGAGACTGCTTTCAGAACGGTGAAGGGAAACATCATGAGGAAACGGCATAATGTTCTAGAACCAAACAATTAGAAGACACGTGACATCTACCAATCTGCACTGGGTCCGCGTGGTGGATTATATAGCCCATTCTCTCTTATAAAGAGGAGGCCTGTGTCCCAGCAGGGGTGAAATATATAGGCTGATGATACTGATGATGCCACCTTCATTCTTTCAAATGGTACAAATTCAAGGAATAATTTCCATTTACGAAGCAAATCAGAGAGTTATCTAGAAAAGTCGATAATGTTGCAACTTTAACAAAACTTTAAAAAGAATAACCCGTGAAAAATTCCGAGTCAAGCTGTTTGTGTTACGTGAGTTTAAATATTTGTAAACCTACGATGCAGGAGGAATTCTTAGTGTGGGGCAAGGTCTGTTCGGTTCACTCCTATCGGCAGTCTTTGGGGACTGCCGTGGCGGATCGGCTACGAGTGCTACGAAACGCTAGGTGACGGTCACGCGAGTTACATGATGTTTGTTAACTCAAAAAGTGCTCAACGCGCCTGAATAAGCTTTGACTTCAAAAGCAGTGTAGTTTGTAGTTACAATACAGTAAGAGAAGCTTTCATATGTTTAGTTACAACTGTCGTGAGGTTATCTGACGATGTTAATTATAGAAAAGGTTACTCGTTTTTGAGGACTCCTGAGCTATTCATATAAACCTTTTATTTTTGTTTTACCTTTACCAGGGTCTAAAGTGACTAATTATTTATTTAAAGTGTTTTAAATTTACACTAACCGATGCCCGCGGCTTCGCTCGCGTAAAATAATATACTAAAACCTTCCTCTTTAATCACTCTATGTATCAAAAAAACCCGCATCAAAATCCGTTGCGTAGATTTAAAGATCTAAGCATACATAGGGACAGACAGACGCGGCGGGAGACTTTGTTTTATAATAAAAAAAGGGTGTAAAACACTTCTTAACGAAGCCGAAAGGCACTTGTTCTCCTCGTCATTGCGATATTTTTTTTGTTCTACACCATACCTTCTTTCGGACCTTCTAGCTACGGAGATATGGGGGGTCAAAGTTACAACTTTTTGACATGTATTTTTTTAAATACAAGTTTTTTTTGTAAGATTTTAACTTTTAACACCTCCAAGACCTACGGGGTCTTGGAGGTGTTAAAAGTGCTATTCAATTCATCCATCAGCACAATGTTTTATGTGCGTCACATTGAGTTCTACCACAGTACTTTACTTTTGTAGCTATCTTCGTTTTTCCTTTGTAACTTGTAAACTGAAGTTCTTCCAAATAAACTTTATTATTATTATTATTATCTCCTTTATTCGTTGTATATCTTACTTGATACATTTTTAAATATTCTTAAAAAAACATATAAAAACATTTAAAAATATAAAAAATAGGGATCCGCCGGTGTCGGGAGCAGGGTCCAAGTCACCGGTGGTTAGGGTTGCAGAGACAGGAACCTCCTCACAATGCGAGCCGTATCGAGGAGAACTGCCTTCTGAATCAGGCCCTTGATCCAACCGCCTAAAGAGAGCTTCGACAGATGTTCGTCGAGGCTCTTGGTTATCAGGCCATTGGCCGTCACGACAATCGGCACAATGATAACCGAGTTCATATTCCACATGTCGCGAACCTCGTGTGCCAAGTCGAGATACTTCATTTGTTTCTCTTTCTCAGCTTTCACGAGGTTCTCGTCATGAGGGATAGTAACATCGATTATCATTACGCGGCGCGCTGATCGGTCTACCACCACTATGTCAGGCTTATTGGCAACAATAGTCCTGTCAGTAATGATAGACTGATCCCAGTACAGCGTGACATGGTCTTTCACAAGAACTGGGTCGGGCACATACTTGTAGTACGGTACCTAAGATTCCACAAGCTTAAATTTCAAGGCAAGTTGCTGGTGAATAATTCTGGCTACTTGGTTGTGCCTGTGCAAGTACTCGCCGTTAGCCAGACGAGAACAACCAGAAATAATATGTCTGATGGACTCACCCGGACAGTGGCATGCCCGACACACGTCAACCGTCCCGTCCTTCATAATATATTTCCGGTAGTTGTTCGTTAACATAACTTCGTCCATAATCGCACAGACAAAACCTTCAGTTTCCCCGAAGAGGTCACCAAAACGTAGCCAGGACACGGACGCTAGAAAATCTACATCGGGCCCATGAAGAGCCCGGTAGAAGCGCCCGTGAAGCTCCTTGCCCTGCCATTCTTTCTTGCGGTCATCGGTAGTAAGTACCACAGGTTTGCGCCAGTTCTCTTTAGCCATGGACAACGGGGTGAGTCCCTTGTCCACTGCGACCACATCTCGGTGCATCCCCACGTCGGCTTTTAGAAAATATTCTCTGAGGCTGCACACCTCGCGGTTATGGAGGGTCTTCGCATTTAAAAAGCCTCGACCCCCGCACTTCCGCGGGATGTACAGTCTCATCACTGACGATCGTGGGTGATGCATCCGGTTTTCGGTCAGCAGTGTACGAACTCTTCTATCCAAGGCGTCGAGTTCGGTCTGTGTCCATTTGAGTATGCCGAAAGAGTACATTAAAACCGGCATGACCCAACCGTTGAAGGCGCGCACCTTGTTCCCACCTGAAAGAAGGCTATTTAATACCTTCTTTAGGCGACCGAAGAAGCGCTCCTTCAACGATTGTTTCATGTCAGTTACGTTAATGCCTAACGCTTCCGACATACCCAAATATTTATAGCTCTCGGATGAGGAAAGGGATCTTAGGTGTATGGAATCCGAGAGTTGAAGTCCCTCGGATCCCATAATCTTCCCTCGCTTTACATACATGACTGCACATTTGTCCACACCAAATTCCATCCCAATGGCGCTACTAAAAGTTTCGGTTACTTTCAGTAGCTCCATCAGTTGCAATTTGTTGGGGGCAAAGAGTTTCAGATCATCCATGTAAAGCAGGTGAGATATAACCTGACCATCTTTCCTCAACCGGTAGCCTAGCCCTGAATTCTCCAGCAATGTGCTTACAGGATTCAGGGCTAAACAGAACCAAAGGGGACTCAGACTGTCGCCCTGGAATATTCCCCGTTTAATCCAAACAGGTTCATCGTTTCCCTGGATCTGTCGACATCCTGGATATCGAAGGACCGTCCTCCATTGCCCCATACATGACTCAAGGAAGGTGCGTAGAGTTGCATCTATCTTGTACAACTCCAGCACCCTCCTGAGCCATGAATGTGGCACCGAGTCGTAGGCCTTCTTATAATCTATCCAGCATGTTGACAGATCCTTGCGGGCTCGACGGACCTGTTAGCTAATGGCCATGTCGATGAGGAGTAGCTCCTTAGTACCACGGGACCCATTCCTACATCCATTTTGAGAGGCAGACATAATTGAGTTACTGTCAACGTGAGTATTAATTTTCGTTCTCAAAATGGATGTAAGAAGTTTATAGACCGTCGACAAACACGTGATCGGTCTGTAGTTCTTGGGTTCCGCGGGACTTCCTGACTTATGGAGCAGGTGGGTTATACCTGTTGTTAAAAACTGTGGTAAGGACCCAGACTCTAAGGATGACTGGAATTGGGATGCCAGGCAAGTGTGTGAACTACTAAACCACTTGAGCCAGAAGTTATGCAGTCCGTCCGGTCCCGGTGATTTCCAATTCGGTAACGGACGAACTGCTCTGGCTATATCCAGTGGCGTTATTAAAATTGGTTCCATTGTGGGAATAGGTTCACACACTCGCTCAACATCACGCATCCAGTCAGCCTCAGAGCGACAAACGGGCACCGACCAGATGCTGCGCCAGAAGGAACTCGTGGCGGCATCATCCGGGCGGCACACGTCCGTCATATTTTGCTGAGGTCGCTCCCAAGCTCTGTATACCCACCTTTCATCGCTCTGGAAGATGCGATTCTGCGAGTACCGATCAACCCGCCGCTTATACCGCCGTATACGGCTCGCCCATGCATAAACTTTCTGCTTCAGGAAGTCGATGCGCTCTGTGACACGGGACATGTATTCTTGAGGACTGATTTCAGTCCCCGAGAATGCCCGCCTCACAAAACGCATCACACGTGGTCGTGTATTGCCCTCCCTGAAGCAGTGTAGTTTGCCGATGAGTACCCTGGCCCCATCGATACGGCGCTCAATCCTGCGTTGCCAGGCTGGTACGGCTGGTTTTGGTCGAGTAGCTAAGTCACAATTTGGGAACTTGACATTAGCTAAACGACATGCCGCAACAGCCCCACAAAACAGGATCGAGTGTGTATCAACGAGGTCCTCGCTACTCTCGAATACATTCTTGAGTTGTGAGTCCAGGGCACACACCAACGCCCTATTTTTTTTTTTATGCATGGGTAACCGTGGTAATCGGGGCCTAAGTTCAGCAGAAGTTGATCGATACTCATGAAGTGCATCCTCCAGTGCGCTCCTCAATCGATCGTTGCACTGGCTACTTACCGTGGCAACCCTATCATCTTCCTCTACAACAGCAGGGTTGGATCGCGGTGGGTTTGCATCAATAGATGAGGCTTGTACCGCGGTTTGTGCCGGAGTTAAGATGATACGGTTGCTCAGTACCTCTGAGCGCAGCCTATCAAGCGCGGCGCCGTCCAACAGGTGATTGCGTTGGATGACCCGCACTTGATCCGATAGTCGTTGAGCTGAGGCGTTGACAGTTGGTTCAAGATCCTGAAACAGAGACAGCATCCTAACACGGTACGCAGTGAGGTTAGTCCCCCCCTCTGTAGACCCGTAGTATGCGCGCATGACGTTCTCGTTCATTAGTTGAGTCCATTTCATGCGCTGCACACAACCACCGGTAGCGGGGACCCGGCTCGGGGCCTGTTGGCCCCTAAGTCCCAAGCCCTTCGGTGGCCGGCCTCTCCCCGCACGACGTACAGGTGTTGGCGACGTCGGCGGAGAGAAATATTCGTCACTCGAGCTCGACGCAACTGCCGCAACCGGTGACACTGGTGATCCGGGGTCCGGTGGCGGCGAGGCGGAGCTGAGCGACGAGTCCGGGGATGGAATAAGTGCGCGTCGGGAGGCAGCTCTCGTAATCATTTTAATTGTTTAAATATCATCTCATCAATCTTCGTTTTTCCAAATGTTTGAGTATTGACGTCTTTGACAGACGTCATGGGTCGTAGTGAAACAGATTTTCATCTTTTCAATGTTTTGGTTTGCTTTCCGGTTTTTTTTTCAATTAATTAATATTTGAGTGGTTTCAAAACTTTATTAGAACTATTGTAAAAGCGCTTTGTATAAAAACCAATAAATTATATGAAAATAAAATGAAGATGATATTTTTGAGCGATAAGCGATTATTATTAAAACATGATTTATAACCTCAAACAAAAAGTTGTTTCCCATCAATATTTTTGCGTAAAGTTACTTACGAGTAGTTTGATATACATAATGCTTGGTTAACTGCTTTGTGATGAGGTGGTTTACACCCTGTATGTAGTGATGTTTTATCATCATGGTTTTATCAAGTATTTCAGGTACATGAAACGACTGCCTATCTGACCTCTATAAACTAGTATACTGTACAGTAACGTATAACTCTTTTTCTTCAACACTTGGCCATCCAATGCTAAGTGTAGGTCGCTTCCAAATCTCTCCACTTTTGGTGGTTTTGTGTCATGGCTATACAGTTTCTTCCGTCCACTTTAAGGAGATCGTCTGTCCACCTAGTCTTCCCATATTCCTCCGCCCCATCCGTGGTCTCCACTCCCCTATCTTCCATTCAGTCTACGGCATATTTATATGGCCCGCCCCCTTTCACTTTCTTATACAACGTGTAACGTTAAATGCGCAAAACCTGAAAATAGTTTGATCAGAATCACGAGCAGAATCAATTGAACCACTTTTTTAAAATAGGTCAGTATTTTTCAAAAAATCTTCATCAAAAATTTTGCAATGTCTATTTATTAATAGGACAAACCATCACGTGCGCAAACCCGCCAAAATAGGTAAACGAACAAACACAAATGGTTGTCGTTCAATTTAAATTTTCTCATAAGCGGGATAATAATAATTTTTGGGGTGTCTGAGGTTTTGCGCATTTAACGTTACACGTTGTATACATAACCCACAGTACTGAGTAATACGATACCCCTAGCTAAATCTGCCACTTTCCGGCCACTGACTTCTCACTGGTCACGCGTAGTCACGTAGAAACGCGACTTAACCTCGAAGACCGATATGCACTTATCGTCATCGTCATCAGCCTATTAATATTCCCACTGCTGGGACACAGACCTCCTTTCTATGAGAGGGAATGGGCTGTAATCCACCACGCGGGCCCTGTGCACACACATGCACTGCACGGTATGCACTTATACATATTATTAGCTTTTAAAATAATTTATCACCCCTTATCACGCCCTATTTTAATATGAGATATCAGCTTCTAATTTCTATGGCAATATTGACAAAATAATCAGGCGTTGACGTTACCACCCCATAGAATGATTTATGTATGACATACGATATGGAAGTAAGAATGGGAGCTTACATCGCTTATAGGGCCGTACGTACCCGGAAATTAAGAGAAGCCATCACTGTGGGGTGAAAACGACCTGTAGTATGGCATTAGCAAAATAATTGTGAAGAAATTCTTGTTTATTTACTTGTTACTTTTCACAATTTTAAGGTTCATTGGAATAGACTCGCCTTTTATTACATATACAAAAATAACTGGCAAAATAAGGGTGTAAGTACGCGAAAAAAAAATCAGCTGTTCACTACATTTACGTTCGCCTAATATACCGAACAGCTGAATTTTTTTTCGCGATTTCAGCTTTGGTCCCATAATAAAAGTTGTTTGCATCATGAGTACAATCACGTGTTTAAGTATCGTACACTAATTCCCAGTCACTCTATATAGTTCTTCCTTACACTAGGCGTAATAAAGGCTTGATCCTAAACTAATCTAAGGCTACATTTACGTTCGCTTAGTATACCGAACAGCTAAATTTTTTTCGCGATTTCAGCTTGGTCCCATAATATAAGTTGTTTGTTATCATGCAATCACGTGTTTACGTATCGTACACAAATTACCAGTCACCCTATATAACTAACAATATCTAAAAGGGTTTGGCAGAAGTATACACTAACATTTCGCCATTTAGTTTTGAAGTTCCTTGTCTATTAAGTGCCAGTTAAAATCACAATACCGGTCAATGACCCACCTACATTTTTTAAATTTCTTACCTTGGAAATCCAAAAACTAAGCCCCTTCAAGTCTTGAAACGTCATCTGTTGTGATCTTTAACATTTTTTCTAATGAAAACCATACATGGTTTATTTTTTTTGGTTCATACGAAGAGATATTTGGGAAAGGGCAATTACCGATTGCAATCTTAACTGGCAATTACTATAGTAGGGGATGTAACAATTGCCATCAACCGGGCACAAATCCGGACTCCGTGGCTACACTGAAAAAAATCTAATTGCCCAATAACATTTTGCCCAACCTGAGCATTAACCTATGAAGACTTCACACTCAGCAGTCGCTCTTGCGATAACTACACCAACGAAGAATAAATAAATAAAATAAATAAATATCGCTGGACATTAATACACAACGCCATCTAGTGCCACACAAAATAAATAAATAAGCAAGGCTTGTGTCATGGTCACCAGACAGTTGATATACTACATATATACTTTTTGTTTGTAAATACATACTTATTATACATATAAACATCCATGATTCGGAAACAAATGTCCATGCTCATCACATAAACAATTGCTCCTACCGGGATTCGAATCCGGAACGTAAGGCAGCCTCGCTACCACTGCGCCATTCGGGTCGTCAGCCAGTCCATCGATATTTATTTATTATTTTACCTCCGTAATGATTGACGGTTAGCCCCTTCGTTCACAAGGCTACTCAAATCTTAGATACTCAACGATTTTAGTCTTCAAGCGATTGCCGCCATACAAATCCATAATGTCGGCGACGCGATTCGTGTACGAACTTTAATGGAGTATTTAAGATTTGAGTAGCCTTGTGTACGAAGGGGCTTAGTGTTAGGCGTCCATCTGTCGGTAACACCTATGACAAACTTTATGAAAAACGCTCTTAAATAAATTGAATGGTAAGAGGAAAATAATTTATTCTTTCTTAGATGCAATACTAAGAAAGAATAAATTATTATTAGTATTCTTCTATATTAGTATTCTTTGGTGAAAATGAAAATGAATGAATTTGATGTGTTGAAATTCAAATATTTTTATTTGCATCAGCTTACCCTTTCTGAGAACATCTGTCGTTGTGATACACGATAACATGGATAAAGGAAATTCCTTGAATCCTTTTCCACAGAATAATTAAACTAACTAGCAGTACCTATTCATTCACCTTCCTCTTTTTATCAGAATTAAACCCGTGCGAGCTTTGACTTACTAGAACTTGATAACATCATTTGTCTAGGATTTCCTATTTATTTCAATTTTACTTATTTCCATTTTAATTTTACTTCATTTCTATTCATTGTTATGTAATTTGTTATTCTGAAATTAGTATTTTTGAATTTTATCTGTCATAAGGGGCGTCTTGCCTGAAATAAATGCTTTTTTCTCCCTACTATGTTGAGGTCGGCTTCCAGAGTAACTGTGCAACTCAGTACCTGTATTTTACAAGAAGCGACTGCATCTATGTGACCTCCACAATTCAGTTACTAGATAATATAATGCTTCTTTGGCAAAATGTAGTATCTCCCCTTTCCATTATGTGTCCGAAATAGATCAAAATACGCGGTAGGCAAACTGTAGACTGCCTTGATATCGAGTTGGGAAAGGATAGTCTCATTTGTGCGTTTGGTTGATCATGGAATTCGGAGCGCCCGCCTCCATCACCACATTTCGAATGAGTCAATACTCTGTCTTTCTCTTGCTCAGATTGCCCACTTCTGGTCATACACGTACGCCGAATACCGGTATATACAGTATCATAACAATGACAGGACAGTAGCTCTACTCCCTCCTCGCTAACCGCCAACAGTAGGACAGATCCTTATGCAAGATACAATACACTACACGTCACTCCATGTTTTATCATAATTCCAAAGCGGATATAAGTTTCTGACGTGGATTCCCCACTGCTATGAGCTTCGTGAAAGGCTCTCAATACATGGAGCTAGGTGGATGAAAAGGTGCTGAAGTTTAGTGTTATTAAAGGAGTTAGTAGAAGGTAGACTTAGAAATTTCGTATCACATTTTGCATTTGATTAATTTAATCTCTGACATACGTTTTCGTGGGCGGGTTATTATCATTTAAGCAGTTCAAAGACCTCTGTCAGATAGCAAAGTACAATTGTTCATTGGCTGTTGGTTTTAGCTCCTATGTAAGTATTATTATAAAAAAAAAAACATTAGGTTTGGTCCGCGACTTTGCACGCGTTATGATCGGTAATCCTACGGGAACGTTTTTAATATAGCACTTTTTTTCTTTTTGAAACAATTTAAAATGGATCAGTAGTTCCAAAGATTACCTCCTATTACAAACTTCACCTCTTTTCACACATTTTTGGATATTTCTTAAGAATTGCTGGTATGTTTAAAGAGGAACCTCCTCACAATATGGGCCATACAAAGGAGTGCTGCCTTCTAAATCAAGCCCTTGATCCAACCGCTTAAGAGGCCTGCGGAGCATACGAAGTTCATACAAACGTAATACCAAAATAATTTGTAAATCAAACATATTCTTAAGGTATTGTGTGTTTATTTCGATTGAATTACACAATATCTAGGTTCCCAAATATATATTTTGAATGGACACTGATTTAAACAAGAGTTATTGGAAAAATAAATTTTCTATGGGAATTTTAAATTCCTCATATCTCGTCTTTATATCATTATCCTTTCAAAATATGTATTTGGGAACATAGATATTCTGTAACTCAATCGAAATAAATACACACTACCTTAAGAATATGTTTAATTTACAAATTATTTTGGTATTACGTTTGTATGAAAGACGCATGCTCCGCCGGCCCCTTAACGATATTGTACCACAACCAGTGTCCAACAAAATGTATCTTTACTGTTGCGTTAAATTATCCCCATTTACAACGAATACACCAACACGTTTTCACATAACCTGCATGAATAGAATACGACGAATACCTCCCATCCAAAATGGCGTCATGTTTATTATGTTGCTCCCACAATGAACTTTCAACCTCTATTGTCTTCAACTACATTATTTACTCGATATTCAACTGTATAAATCATTTTAGTGATAAAATATACGTTGCACTTACACACGGCAATTTCGTACGTTGCACGTTGTTTATATATTTATCTTGACAATTCCAATTTGTTACTAACTACATCTATAAACAAACAAAATTTTAGAGAAATTAAGCACTTAATTCTGACACACGGACTTAGAGAGTGAGCAAACATGCCAACGTAGGCTTTCTTTACGTGCAATAAAAAACACCTTTCAGGTCACTTCGGTTCAGACCACGCAACTTGACACCACATCGTCTGAAGCAGAATCTATTCTATGCGATGTTGCATTAAGCTTTGCGTCATCATCTTCATCCATCATCTGTACTTTTTTACGTTGCTGAATGCTGAGTTTCAATGAAGCATAAACATAACGCAAAGAAAATGTAGAAATGTCTTGTTTACAGTAAGTACCATGGTATAAAGTATAAATTCTTGCCTTACACTGTAAATTATCATGCAGTCTGTGTGGTTGCAGTGAGCTGTAGTGTTTACCTCGAGCATGTTAGGTATAGCCGTACGCGTCTAATTAAGTGGTAGGTCAGAGGCTTGAGAGCTATGAGCCAGTGTGGATGTGATTATCTACAATTTACTTAACCTTTCAACGTTGGGTGTGATTTGTGATTGTATTCTGATATTGTAAATCAGTGTTTAGAATAGAATTGGATAATACAGTCACCATCACCAGAGTCAAGTCGAGGGGGGTGAGTCCTCATCTGCCTTGCCTTTTCTCAACTATGTTGGGGTCGGCTTCCAGTCTAATCATGATGCAGCCAGCTGCAGTCTCTCCATTATTGAGTAATACGACAAAGATTTGGACAAGGCTGGAGGGCCCATTAGTAATAATTAGACTTCAGTATACACCAAAATTGTAGCACATTAGCTTCAACGATATTGCTGATTTAATGGGTGTCGTAATTAGTTACTACATTGACAAGAATTGTAGTCTCATCAATCATTTCCGATAATAATAAACAACTAAGAATCATGCAGCTAATGAATTATAGGTGGGTATAGCAACAGTATATTTGGTAATGAAAAAATATTTTAACTTCATTCAAAATTGATCAGTATTTTTTTTCCTCCCTCCACTCTTTACATTTACCTTTTGGCCCATAATTTGTCTGGCATGCGACAGACATATCTTTCCTAGTCTCTCTTGAGTTTGGCAGCCTATTGCTACATATTTTTACAGCTATTTTTGTTTTGGAGCGCAGTATTGTGTTTCGCGCACGATCCGTAACGTTTATCAACTAATTTTTCAAATTCTGAAAGAAACGAAGAGTTTGCATACGTTTTTGACGAGGCATCAAGTCGTAGCCTTTTGCCAACTATGTTGGGGTCAGCTTCCAGTCTAACCGGTTGCAGCAGAATACCAGTATTTTTCATGGAGGGACTACCTATCTGACCTCCACATCCACAACCCAGTTAGAACTGGGAAACACGAAACCCCTTAGAAAGACTGCTTGACGGACTTTTTGGCCATTGACTACCTGAAACGACTGTCAAAGATCTACAAATGACAGCCGGGACCAATGGCTTAACGAGGCACGGAGGAAACTCGGTTTGTAATGAGTGGTCACCCATCCACAGACCAACTTAGGCAAGCACGGCTTAACCAAATGATCGATCCGAGTGGCTGTTATTATTTGGCCACGAGCTCTTTCTTTAGGTACATAAGTATCGTAAGCAAAACCACGACTAAAAGCTATCACAAATTCAAATTATCAAAAGTTCTACAATTTCTCCAACCGTACACCACAAACTCAACATACAGATAAACATAGTTTACAGTTCTACAAATTACAGTTGGAATATAAGAGGCGGTTTGCATATTTAAAAACTTGTTATTTTGTAATCACGCCGCGTAAATATTGTAAATAAATGGTTCAGTTTGCTCTCTGATGGTTACTGTTATGAGAAATAACATTTCCAAATTAAATATGCTAATGCAGATGTGAGATGCTGAAAATTATATTTGTAAAAATACTATTGTTACATCTTTGTGTAGAGTTGAGTTTTGTGTTGGTGTTATGTAATTTGATTATTTTAAGGTTAGCTGGTTTTAGAGTTCTGTAAGTACCTCAAAAGGTAAATAAGGAACCCTATATAAGATCACTTTCTTGTCCGTCTGTCTGTCCGTCTGTCCGTCTGTCCGTCTGTCCGTCTGTCTGTCCGTCTGTCTGTCCGTTTGTCTGTCCGTTTGTCTGTCCGTTTATCTGTCCGTTTGTCTGTCCGTTTGTCTGTCCGTCTGTCTGTCCGTCTGTCTGTCCACTGTCTGTCCGCTTGTCTGTGCGTCTGTCTGTCCGTCTGTCCGTCCTTCTGTCTGTCCGTCTGTCTCTCCGTCTGTCTGTCCGTCTGTCACGACAGATTTTTGGCTTGTTGTATCAGTTAGACTTGCTATTCTAACTTAACATCAAGCATGTAATCCCCGAAGGGTTAGGTAGCCTACCCAATAGTACACTCATATTTCAACAGTAATGTTTATTCCCATGTAAAAGGGTGTGAGAAAGTACTGCCGTCAACCGGGCTCAAATCCCGACTCCAATGCTGCTACCGAGAAATTCCAGATGAAAAAACCCAAAAACACTTTGTTTGACCTGGGAATTGAACCCAGGCCGTCAAGCTCAACAGTCGCGCTGGCGACCGCTAGACCAACGAGGCAGCTTATCTAGTTATGAATAAATCTACCTTACGAGAAAACTATAACACTTTGTTATTCACCGACTTTACTCTAACTGACTCAAAATAAACGAAGATTTAAATGAAATTCAAGGAACTACGAGTACTACCGATTTGAAAAAATCTTTTTTTGTTTGAAAGGGTATACTTCCAAGTTGGTCCCATAGAAATATTGTCATGATCTGATCACGAACTTCGGAGATATGGAACGGAACTCCTCAATAAATGATAGCAAATGGACTGGACGCCGCCGCACCGGTACGCTGTGAAGGGGTAAGCACAAGTGAACCACTAAAAAGTGAACAATAAAAACTTTTTTTGCAAAAAAATAGAACCGACTTCAAAAAAGTGAAAAATAACTTTAGCTTCAGAAGTCGGTGACAAAAAAACTTAATAAATCAATCAAACAATGGTCACCGACTTCTGAAGCTAAAGTTATTTTTCACTTTTTTGAAGTCGGTTCTATTTTTTTGCAAAAATGTTTTTAAAGCAAGTTAACATTAAAGAATGATCCATTTTTCTGTTATGTTGCACCTACAATGTTTTCTCTTTGCATAACTATAAAGTAGACTGGTAGAAAATGCCTAAAGCGTTTAAGTTCGCCTTTGTATATACAGTGTTTTAATACTTGTTTAAGTATAAAATTTTGACAAACAAAAAAATAAAACACAAACACACACAAACAAACATACACACAAACAAAAACACACATACACAAATCACTTAACACGTATTTGTTTTAAAAGTAGATGAGGTCGGTGTTTCGTACCTACTTGACAAGAAACAACCGAAACAAACTCAGATGTCATAGTCTCTTTTAAGATCCAGACATAATCTTGGTCAACTCACTAGAGGACTATGCATGCAGATTAGTGTCTGAGATCGTCTGATGGACCGATTTATTCATGAAAAGTTTATTCTAACATAACCATTTCAATAAATTTTTTGCTGTACATCAGTAGCATTTCGATGGATATCGTATGTTTCTCGTCAGTATTATCTACCGCCTTTTCCTTTGTCCCATTCTACTAGGAGTCAACTTGATACGTTTTCTCCTTCCATGCTCCTCTGCCAGACGTCACGGCATCATTTACTCCTTTCTCTTTCAAATCATTCCCAACACAATCCACCCATGCTTTCAAATTCATCATCTGAGTTGCCTTTTCCCAACTATGTTGGGTTCGGTTTCCAGTCTAACCGGATGCAGCTGAATACCAGTATTTTACATGGAGCGACTGTCTATCTGACCTTCACAACCAAGTTAGTACAGGGTAATACGATATCCCTTGGTAAGACAACCAGTCAACCAGACTTTTTGGGCCACTGACTACCTATAACGACTGTCAAAGAACTATAAATAATAGTCAGGACCAACAGATTAACATGCTTTCCGAGGCACGGAAAGCATGTTAATCTGTTGGTAAACTCGGTATGTAACAACCCTTACATCACCCATCTACAGACCAACCTAGGCAAGCACGGCTTGACCTGAGCGGCTGTTATTATTTAGCCACGAGCTGCATATGCTGCTCCTCCATATTTTCAAATTACAAGCTTAAAATTCATTAGCTTAAACCATCCTGAATCATTACGTAAGCTGGTTTTAGCAGCTCATCCTCATATTCTTTAGTCCCAATCACAATTTACAACCAATAATTCTACAAGCTATTTTTAGCATCAGCTCGGTTCGTGTGACCCAGGTGAAAATAACCCTGTCAATGCTGACCCGTGACATCTTCTCAAACTGAGTTGTCGCCGCATGCAGGTCACTGTAGCACCACTGACAGGTTGCCGATAGCTCTAATTTGAGCCGGCTCTATTTTAGAAAGATACCACTTTGGTTGTTACTGGTCAGTATTAAAACGGAAAGTTTGACAATCGAATAAGATGTATAAGAAATTGTAATTTAGGAGCTAATACGTTGAATTAGATGTCAGCATTTTGCATAGAATATGTACTAAGGTACTTGATACACGTAATGATGGGTCCTCTTTACGCGGCGAGGATCAGTTTGTTGTTATATTGTCATTTTGGGATTACTTAATAGTTTAGAAAATATAAATAGAAAATAAACACTGTTTTAAGCTTTCACGGTTTAAAACTTAACTTATATTGTCACATAAAGGATATCTTCCGTGATTATTTATTATTTTGAGCTCCCGATATTAAAAAAAAAAATTAATAATAAAAAAATAATCACCGAAGATATCCCGTAAGTGACAATATAAGTTTAAATAGAAAATAGTTTATTATTTAGGTAAAAATCTTAAGAAGTGCTATCGTATGACCCAGTATGAACTGGGTTGTGGAGGTCAGATAGGTAGTCGCCGCAGACTGGAAGCCGACCCCAACATAGTTGGGAAAAGGCTCGGCAGATGATGTCCAGTACCTATTATGAAAATTAAATAACTAAGAAGAATCGGTTCGTCATGAAAAAACAAAAAAAAAAAATCACCGCGTCACAATATTTTAACAGGAAAAGTCACCAACAATCATTTTCTCTTCTATCACCTCCCTAATTCAGGTGTAAAAGCAAGTAATTTTCATGCTCATTGGGAACCACAGTTGTACTTAGGGCGTGTTAACTGTTATCATTGCTATGCAAATTGTGAACCAATTGAAGAAAATGGGTCACGCTTTGCAATAGAACCTGACATTACAGGAGTGAGATAAGAATCAAGTGACATTGATAAGGGAATAATTTTATGGAATACAAGCTTCTGCCCGCGGCATTGCCCGTGTGATGTTTGATAATTGTCCCATGGGATCTTCCTACTGGCATAAAAAGTATCCTATGTTTTAACCTAGGTTATAAACTATCTGTGTGCAAAATTTCATACAAATCCGTTTAGTCGTTTTTGCGTGAAAGCGTAACATCCACAATCCACATATCCAAAAATCCATACTCACAAACTTTCTCATTTACATATAATTTTAGTAGAATTGTATTATGATTACTGGAGTTGAGTTAGTTTTTTGATAACGGTTGTATTATCTTTTTATCACAATTTTAAGTATATATGTAAAAAACATTACCTAAATATAGTAGTCCGTAGGTGTCGGAAGCAAGGTCTAAGATACCGTTGGTTGGGCTCCAGAGATAGGAACCTCTATATAATACAAGACGTATTAAATAGAGGAGTACTACCTTCTAAATCATTAAAAAAAAAACTAGTCTCAAATGCACACTATTGCAATTGAACTGCATATTATAGTAAGGTTCAGGAATAATGAACTGGTAGTAATAATAAATTTACTGATAGGTACATTATTTTTTAACCGACTAACAAAATGAAGAGTACACTTAGGTTTTTTTATTGGCGTGCGTCGTCGCCTAGTAAATTAGTCCTACATTTCATTTAGGGGATTCAATTCGGGGCTTTTTTTTGGGATACCTATCAAATATACGCAAAAATTAAAACACTGGTTGTCAAATCAAACCTCTCAGACCATAATTTGTAAAGGTCTAAGGTAGGTAGAACACATACACAGAATTACATCATTTGAAACAAACATTTAAGATCGATTTATAGTGAAAGATTTCAACTAACTTGTAGAGGCTAATGTATTTATTTCTTTGTCCTGATAAAGAGTATCATTCTATCAAACTTAGCTCATGACACGTCGTTTTAGAAAAACTAACATTTAGATAACAATTTACACCTCTAAGTCTTCTGGTCACCTTTTTCTATGATATTAAATATCCTGATTAATTTTCGTTTACCTGTTTATTAATATTTTGAATAATCGTAGTAGATATTTAAGGCAGAGTAAAATCTTCGGGTGGAGGTGTTTTACCTGGAAATCAGTCACTTTCTATGTACATGAAAATGTTATTAATTCTTGATCCAATAGGTACAACCTTTCACCACCTCTAACCTTTTCACCAGAAAATACTTCTAGGAATCCTTGATATTTGAATATGATCTGATTTTGAGAACCTAATCTCAGATTTTCTCAGAAATTATATTAGAACTAGCCGACCCGACGATATTATCTCATTTGAAAAAGATTCGAGTACAAAATCTGAAGTTAACTAGGCTGAAGATCAGCCCTATTTAAACGTCAATAACACGAGACAATTCCCCAAAACGCCTTTTAGTTGACAAATAAATGGTGTAAAAACCTCTTCACGAAGATTAAAGCCACCTGTTTTCCCCGTCACTGCGATAATTTTTTTGTTCTGCACCATAACTGGGAACCATCTAGCTACGGAGATGTTGGGGGTCATAGTATTTTCTTTAATATAAGTTTTTATTGGAAAATTTTTACTCTAAACACCTCCACAACCCCCGTACTATTCAATCCATCCATCAGCACAATGTTTTGAGTGCGTTGCATTGAGTTCTACCACAAAACATGATTTTTCACTCAAACAAGAATTAAAACCCAACTACTGAATAAAATCAGGCTGTGTTACCCTGTCCATGATAATGAATCGATTGACACCTTACTCATCAAAATCGGATGAATAGTTTAGGCGCTACGGTGGAACAAAAGTAAATACAAACATACATAGACTGCTAAAATCATAACCCTTCCTTTTGGCTTCGCCGTAGTCGGGTAAAAAAAAAGTCGTTTCCCAGCAATAATTTTTACGTAAAGTTACTTAGTTTGATGTACAGTATACTTGGTTGACGGCTTCGTGATGAGGTTGTTTACACCCTGTATAGTAAAGCTCTGGTCAATCTGAAACGAATCTAAATGCGAATTAACTGAACGTAAGGAGGTGTACAACTCGGAGCAAATTGTCATAACAGTTCCTAACCAGCCGTCCCTCAATAAAAACAATTTATTGACGGACGTAGTCGCGTGCCACAACCCACTAGAATCGCTTCAGTGTAAACAAAGCTTAATATCAATTTCGTACAAAAAATTGAATGAACAATATTTTAATATTAACCTACCAAAGACCCCAAAATTCCCTTTCGACCAGTTTCCAATATACTGGAACTATTTTCTAATAAAAGCCTATAAGGACCATTTCAGGGGTTCGTAAAGAATAACGAGGTGAAAACATTACCCGCACGTGTAATTCAATGCGAAGGTCGATGTTAGAGCGAGAGAGAAGGTAGTGGCTTTAGTCGTAAGAGGAAAAGAGATAAAGCGAGTTGTATAATTTGGACCTAATTGCGATCAAAACCGCTGGTTCATGCTATGTTGTCTAAATATAGGTCAGCCATCTTTTGTTTGTGCAATGACAAGCAAATATTTGAACGTGAATACAGCATGAACAAAGACCTACTTTAGACCTTAATAGCCAGTTAAAACTAATGAAAATTAAACAATTTTTCCGGAAAATGCTCGTAGTTCCAAAAAATATGTCAGAGTTTGTGGCCCTGTGAGCATCTACGATCATTAAGGACTTCAAAAACTTCAAAAAGATTTTTTTAGGTAGATTTTAAAGCCTTCTATGAACATTCCCAACTTAGTTTTAAGTACAAAATTATATTTGTTTTTGTTCTGTTTTAGCTGTCAGTTAATAACATAACTGTCTTTAAATTAGACTCTTGTCATAAGTAGAATGGCGTAAGACGCGTGTCAGCTAAATGGGTCGTCGACATTTCAATATTAGCTGGTATAAATTCAATAGGGAGGTGGGAGATCAGGGTGTAGTGGCACAGCTAGGGAGAGACCTAGTCCAGTTGTGGACTTCAGTAAGACCGAGTAAATGAATTGAAAAGTTAAATACAATGTTCATCATCATTTTTGCTACTAAATTATTTATTTTATCATGTGGTTAGTGCCCGTGGATCTCTGACTTGGCTTTACATGCTGTCGAGAAATATCTCTCAGGCTATTGTATTGGTGCCGGGGTTGCGGGCCTGTTCGAAAGAGATACCGCGGCCCCGGAACATAAAGGGCGAGGAAGGAACATGGATGGGAGTCAGTAAAAGTCTGACACTCCCTCCCGCTCCGCCCACAGCTGTAGGAGAAGTCATTTGATGATTTCCCATCATAAAAAAAAGGTCATTGTATTGGTTGAATAAAAGGTACCGTTGAGTAGACTCACGTTTATCCACACGAGGGTCACATAGTAAAGTATCACAGATGGGCTTCACAATAAGACAGCCATGTAGGAAGTGTGGACAATCATGGACAATCCATGAACAATCACTAGTGGTGTGCAGACTAATTACGTACTAACTAGTGATATTACAACACAGGCTTGCTGGTTACCGCACAATATTTTGTTACACCGAAGCTGATGATAATTTTATTATACAATACGCATATAGGTCGTGGCTCACTTGACAAGCACCAGCACAGCTCCTGACCGGCGTCGCCTCGAATATAGGCTACGGCGCGCGGTCCGCGCGCCGCAAGCGAGGTGTAAGCACGCGGTCCCCTCGCTTGCGCCGCGCGGGCCGCGCGCGGACCCCTCGCTTGCGGCGCGCGGGCCGCGCGCGGTCCCCTCGCTTGCGGCGCGCGGGCCACGCGACGGCCACTCGCCGTCCGCAAGGCGCAAGCTCGCAGTCCGCACGCTGGTAGTAATAGTCCGGGAGGTAGCATTGTATTTTAGATATTATCTCTAGTAATTATATTTTGTTAACGTGGATTCGTGGTTTAATTCACCTACCCCGCGAACACCCTTTCCATTACAGTTCTGAGATTTTTTCAAGTTCAGTATATGTAAACTATTTCTAAAAAAGTTTCAGCCGGTGTACTGTAACGATTGATTCAGTCATTGTTGTTACAATCACTGAATCAATAGTTCAAGATCAACCTTCGATTACAACAATATCAGTCGGTTTATTAGGGCTTTTTTATTTGCTTTTTTATTTCTAACCGAACTAGGTTTAGTGTCGTGGGCTCTCTAACTAAATTTGTAACTGGCCATACATTAAACAAAGAGTACCCACGACGTGGAGAAGCACGACGGCGCAATGACGTTGTTTCGCGGGCCACTCGGCGTCCGCGCGCGGTCCCCTCGCTTGCGGCGCGCGGACCCCTCGCTTGCGGCGCGCGGACGACGCGCGGTCCCCTCGCTTGCGGCGCGCGGACCCCTCGCTTGCGGCGCGCGGACCGCGCGCGGTCGCCAAGCCGCCCGCGAGGCGAGTCGTATGGTAGCGGCAAGCGCGTTGACCACCCGCCGTAAGCTTTTTCATAAGGACATTAAAAAATATGTTATGCATTACACACGATTTAATGCTCTAATTTGAATGGCAAGTAAATTGCTGGGTTGGAGCGGTGCTGGTGCGGTGCTTGTCAAGTGAGCCACGACCTTATGTCTAACGTTTGAACTTAAGACCTATCGACCTACCGACGATCACCACAAGTCTATCACTGCTTTTTAGACTTTTCTGCTTGTTTGTATATAGAATCTCAACTTGCAAACAATTCATACGAAATGATTCATATTTTCCATATTGCAAATACAAGCTGGTAGAGTATTTCGTAATACATAATATCAGTACTTTGATACTCATGAAATATCAATGATGAGACTGGGATCGACTGTGAGAATGAATTTCATCTGTTTGTTTGTGCAATACCAATATTGGAGTATAATGTCACCGTAAAATTGCCAAACACGTAATATTGTAATCTCTCTAGCGATATTGTAAACTCTCGAAACATTGTCAACTGAACACACGGAAGTATCTCTGCCCCCATAATCGGGACTTGGGGCACCCCCTCCCGTTAGGTTAGTTAAGTTCCCTTAAACCCTGCACTCGGAACGAGGGGCCCCGCGAAGCGGGGCTCCGTCGACTACGCTTTTTATGGGAATAGCAGTGTGTTCGTTTGACAATATTTCGAGAGTTTACAATATCGCTAGAGAGATTACAATATTACGTGTTTGACAATTTTACGGTGGCATATACATAACGTTAAAATGACGGTGGTTCTGAATGTTTGGTGATGTCCGAGTTTCGTATTTTCGTATTTGGGCCACAAAAGTTTGGGTGAAACACCTGGCAGGGGATGTCCAATAATTGGGGATTTTACGTTGTGTTATTTTTATTCATTTACTAGTTGACCCCGCAAACGTTGTTCTGGTTTATAAGTTATAGCGTGAAATATACTTTACGACCTATTCTCATCCTACCAAATATACTTAAAAAAATCATAAAATCAATCGAGCCGTTTCGATGAAGTGCGACAAACACCGCAACACGAAATTTTTATACATAGATTTTATTCTATAGTGTGTTACGTAGTTAGTGCCTCATTATTTATTTATTTAAATGTACATTAGTGGACTTAATGCCAATGGCATTCTCTACCAGTCAACTCCTGGGTGATGCAGGGACAAAATAACTGTGGTAGGTGCAATTGCTTATCGAGCTGATGGTCCTAGGGGCGATTTCCAGGTCGGACTTATGTTATTGGGTTTTTTCATCAGAAACCAAGTAGCATCTACGGAGTTCGGATTAAGGCTCGGTTGATGTCAATAGGCTCCTCCTGTATTACATGGGACTTAAATAACATAACTGACGAAATGTGGGTGTACCTGCTATAATTGGGTACACCTCTGCCAAGTACTTCGGAGATTACAGGGGAAATGTTGCTTATTATTTTTACACTCAATGTTAACTGCGGCTGTCAAGATGCTCTTTTTTTAAAAAAAAGAGAAAGTTCTGGGAAGGTCTAATCAATCAATCAATAATTTTATTATCAGGCATCTTAAGGGGCCGGCGGAGCATGCGTATTTCATACAAACGTAATACAAAAATAATTTGTAAATTAAACATATTCCTAAGGTAGTGTGTATTTATTTCGATTGGATTACAGAATATCTATGTTCCCAAATATATATTTTGAGAGGACAATGATACAAAGACGAGATATGAGGAATTTAAAATTTCCATAGAAAACTTATTTTTCTTATAACTCTTGTTAAAATCAGTTTCCAATCAAAATATATATTTGGGAACCTAGATATTCTGTAATTCAATCGAAATAAAAACACACTACCTTAGGAATATGTTTAATTTACAAATTATTTTGGTATTACGTTTGTATGAAATACGCATGCTCCGCAGGCGTCTTAAGGCCCATACATAAAATACACAAAATAACATAAAAATATACTAACATATACAAAATCTAACTTATAAGCTATGAACTATCCCACACGAAGTGGCGGCGTCGTGTTACGCTGTGCGGTGTCATGTAGCCTGCCGCGAAAACGTCGGTAGACTACACCCTTCGGCCAAAACTCTTCCTTGAGAAGCTTGTCGAGATAATATTGTGTCGGAACTCGCACCACAAACGACTTGAAGTTGATGTTGTGACGCGGCTCCAACCTCTCGACCCTCAAGGTCCAGCTGGTCTTCACCTTCATGTACTCAACGATCTCCTCAATCTTCGTGGAGTGATGCAGTCGGGACACAAACAGCAACGTCGTTGGTGTCGCTGGACGCAGCAGCATATTTGGTCCTGACAGTCCAGTACGGCATTGATTGCAACAAGTAGGCTTCTTCTTCTTCATCATGATCATCAAACCTTGGTCTCAATGCTCTTTTTAAATTAGCTTTTAATAGCTCGCACACATCACTGGAAACCGATTTATTCGGTGTTTCCCGTATCAAGTTTAGAAGATCACTTTCTTAGGAGAGCACTAATTCACATTTACAAAACTAATTCCTGTCAACTTAATACATTTGCAACTGCGCAACCATTTAACAAATACGTAAATTTTTAGGTATTACACTCATCTACACTTCTACACTAATATATATTATAAAGAGGAAAAAATAGTATTTATGTGTGTGTGTATGTTTATTTTCTCTATATAATAAAAGAGTAAAAAAGCTGTGTCTGTACATTGAATATATTTAAAAAATAATAATTGAAGGGGGTTTAGAAACAGTAATAGAGCACGAATCCAAAAAAAAAAGTCTGTCTGTTTGTCTGTTTGTCTGTTTGTCTGTTTGTTTGTACACGCTAATCTTCGGAAGTACTGGACGGATTTGAATGATTTTTTTTTTGTTGTATAAGTATTATGTCTGGGCAACATATAGGCTATAATTTATCTTGGAAACCTGAACACCTGATGTAGAACCGCAACAGACCAGCTAAACTATAAGAGATACAAAAATGACACCATAGCAAAAATTGTTCCACGTAATGAGCATTTTCTGCTGAGAGAATAAATTTGAAGATCTGGAACACCTGTTGTGGAACTCCAAAAGCCCAGCTACACCATAACACATATAGGAATGTCGTCTTAGCAAAAGTTGTTCAGTCTGATGAGCACTTTCTGTTGACTTCTAAAAATCGAAGATCTGGGACACCTGTCGTGGAACCTCAATAGCCCAGCTACACCATAACACATATAGGAATGACGTCTTAGCAAAAGTTGTTCAATCTGATGAGCACTCTCTGTTGACTTATAAAAATCGAAGATCTGGGACACCTGTCGTGGAACTCCAATAGCCCAGCTACACCATAACACATATAGGAATGACGTCTTAGCAAAAGTTGTTCAATCTGATGAGCACTTTCTGTTGACTTATAAAAATCGAAGATCAGGGACACCAGTCGTGGAACTCCAATAGCCCAGCTACACCATAACACATATAGGAATGACGTCTTAGCAAAAGTTGTTCAATCTTATGAGCACTCTCTGTTGACTTATAAAAATCGAAGATCTGGGACACCTGTCGTGGAACTCTAATAGCCCAGCTACACCATAACACATATAGGAATGATGACGTCTTAGCAAAAGTTGTTCGGTCTGATGGGCATTTCCTGTTGACTTATAAAAAATCGAAGATCAGAAACATCTGATGTGAAAATTATTGCATTTGATAGCTTATCACTAATTTCACTGTATAATTATAAAATAACAAAAACTGTAACCGCAGTACCTCCACGCAGCTAAGGCGGTAATAGTTTAGGACTGATTTTCGATTTTCGATGACGATGGTGTATCATTGAAAATTTGACTCTACTAGCCAAAACTCCCATTTATTATTTTATTTTATCGAATAAATATGTCTTCGAGCTTATGTTATTTGAGTGTTTTTGGCATGAAGAAACAGAAGAAGAGCGCTGAACACGCACACAACAAAAATATTCATAATCTGTTAGAAAGTGAGAGAGAAAGAATTGCTGGAGTACGGCATGAAGAGACAGAAGAAAAGCGCGAAGACTTCGACATTCTCTGAACAGAATGTCGATAACATCTGAAGAATCGGGTGTCTCAAGATATAGCCGTAGGTCATGACGACCTTCCTTGGGTTGATAAGAAACGGAGTTCATTTACGTATACTCCTATCATTGAATACGCCAGATATTCCGCCATCGGAGGTATGGTTCAAAATTTTTACTTTTTGTGAAGCTGTTAAATGGCAAAAAGAAACAAACGGTATGTGTTGCTCAGGTGGGAAAGATCCGTTATTTTCCCGTCCCCGGGCTCTTAGAATTAGACGTTTCAGATTTTCGATTTTGACGAACCCGGTGTCGCTGGCAAAAGCAACAGGATCCGCGTACGAAGTCGCGGGCAGAAGCTAGTATCGAATAAACTCAAAAACTACTGTGCCGATTTCAAAACTTCTTTCACCATTGGAAAGCTACATTCACCCTGAGTAACATTTTATCCCCGTACTCCCACGGGAACGGGAACTACGTGGGTGAAACCGCGTGACGTCCGCTAGTGACACATATGTATATCATCATAATTCATTATCATCTCATTTAGCATTAAGTAAATTTTATAATTTATATTCAAATGTTACCGTTAAGATTGAAAAATTATTTGTTGCTGCCCTATGGTGAAAGCTGCGTGTACCATACATACCAGCACTTTTTTGTTATTTTCATTGTTTCACATTAATTCTTTTTCATTGTTGTTGGTGTACCAAATAAATTTTCAATTCAATTCTCAATAATAAATAAATAAAGGGTGCACGCTTGCTAATAAGAAACTGATTCATTCGAACCTTGAAAACATTCAAATTAATGATCGGGGATCAGCAAAGCCAGCATTCCACAGACTGGCGGTTTGCACAATGTTATAAAGTTGGGCTTTTACCTCGTCCACTGTTGGTTTCAAGAGGAAACAAAACGGCCGAGAGAATTAATAAATAGGTATTTGTAAAATGTGTTGTTGTAGCGCAGTGCCCAAACGACCGCGCGCAGAGCGCGAATGAGACCACACCAGAAAATACCAATTTAAACTACACAAAAACAATGTTTCTAAAAAATCTGAAAATCTGTCCTTTTTTAGGTATTTGAAGGTACATACTCGTATCTCTTTTGATAAATAATTGAGTGGTCATAATTTTTTCGCAAAAGAAATAATTGCTATACTAGCATTATCCAGGGAGGAAACATGGTACTACGTTTTAATGGAAAAACAGCTGTGTTGTGTCCTCTTAACGCTTCAAAGACTTTAAGATATTAATTTATTTTTGAAGTAAAGTAAAATTGACTTAACTTGAAAACTATGATCTAGCACCGCCACTTAACACTTGATACATAGCTCGTCACTTTCTGAAGCTCTCAAAACTTCAAGCAAAACAAGATTAAGAAATTCCCGAGCAGCCTGTAAAAACTACGCTATCTTAGCTGATAGCACTCAGCACCAAAACAGACAACTTTTACTGCATTAACTTTTCAAAAAAGGTACATCCCAGCCCCGCTTCGCCCCTCCTCTTCTTTACGCTTATCTAAGTTTGAAGAATATGAAAGTTTCAAAACTGTGCCAAAGAAAAATAATGCGACGGTTTTTTTCTGTGGTTTAATTTTGAAAATGTAATGATGACCTACCGGCTGGATGCAGAATTTGTTCTTTTTTCAAATTGCCGGACTTGGTTGATAACTTCAATAAGTTTTTGCTGAATTGGACTTTGGAATTGTCGTAACTGTGATTGCAGTTTACAGTGCGTTTTTCATTTCAAATGAGGAACTGAGCACATTTCTGGGTGTGTGTGAGTAGGGATTGTGGGTGTTGTTATCTTAACAGGTGAATCAATAGGTTCCAGATTAATTTCATAAACAATGCATTTTAAACAAAAGATGTCTTCTTTATCCGGCTCGAAGGACTGTTTACTTTTTTTTTCATTCTAAACAGAATGTATAATTATTGTATAATTATGACAGATTGTATAATTATGACCGATTTTATATCGTTGGTAACATAAAATATTTAGACTATAATACTAAATCACAGGAAAAAGTTACCACGCAACCACATTCAGCTTTAGTAAAACTAAAACCCACACGAGATCGCAAAAATAAATTATTAGCACTCAACAATCACGAAACTCCATAAAACAATATTCCCGTTCAACACTATTAAAAAATATAACAGAGAACTTTAATATTTATGCCCGGTTTTCGCAAATAAAACCTATTTTTTGCGGGACGCATTGAAACAGAATGTAATCTCCATGGGCAGTTGGAAACTCGCTGGCCTCTACATTTCAGGTCATTGGTTTTATATAAAACGGCGCTTCCTCATATTTGTGGAAAATTCCTAGAAATATCATAAAGGACAGGCAAAACATTTTTCATGGCTTGCGTTCGTGAATAGTTTAGTCTTCTTAACGGACTTCAAAATGGAGGAGCTTAAGTTATGAAATGTAAACTAGGACTTTTGGAATTTTGTTTGCGTATTTTGCGGTTTCGGATTATATTGTAAATAAAGGATTTTTATGATGGTCTCATAATATTTAGAGATAGAAAATGTAACTTTAATGCAAATATCTTGAAACTGCTTGCAATAGTGAGAATAGCCAGGGTATCCCGCGAAATGAAAATTTTCTTATGGTTTTTGCAGTTTGTAGGTCAGTGTCGCGAATCATAAATTTTAATCAACATACAGCCTGAAATTATGCAGCTTCCCCGGCGCTTTCACTTCAACTAAAGACTAGCTGAAAAGGCATAAAAAGTAAAATAATGATTACATTTACTTTTCGTAGCAATGTTTCAACAACTAACTTGAAAACGTGAGAAAATCGTAGCCTTGTGACATCTACCAACTCGCACTGACCTTTGTGGTGGGCAAGAGTCATTCTCTCTCAACATAATAGACGATGAGTATGCTTATGCTTATGCTCACTAGAAATTCATGGCTTTTTCTTAATTATGTTGGGGATGGCTTCCAGTTTTACCAGGATACCGCTGAATGACTGTATTTTACATCGAGCGACTGCCTATCTGACCTCCGCCACCCAGTTAGTACGAGGTAATACAATAGCCATAACGAAAGACTGGTTGTCCGAGTTTCGGGCCACTGGCAAAAATCTACAAATGACAGCTGGGACCAACGGCTTGACGTGATTTCTGACGCACAGACTCGGTATCTAATGGATAGTCACTTAACACCAAATGACCAAACCACAGGCCAAATTATCAAGGCCACGGACCAAATTATACATGATGGTTGATTATACCTGTAATAATAGATGTAAGTAAGTTGAATAAATAAATTATACAATCATTCCTTCACAAATTGATTGGATCAAGAACCTGTCTAGCAGATATCAACACCAAACCGAGCTAAGATAATAGTCTATTATGTACCCTTTGGCACAGATCTTAGTAGATGAATTAATCACTTCCGAACAATTAGTCATAAATGATTCATCGCTCAATAATGCTCTAGTAATTACTGATTAGACATGCTAATCATTTTAATGACATGGATATACATGAGGTGATTGTAAATGTATCTTGGTGGCAAAAATGCTATTCTTTAACTTGCCTATACACTACTAATTTTTAATTAGTACAAAACAAATGGGGCTGTATCCGTACCATTTACTGATCATACTTCTGTAGGCAAAAGTAAAAAAAAACGAAATCCCAAAATTGTCTACGGCAAAAAAATAAAATTAAAATTTGTCGTAATTGGTAAACTCATAACTGAATGACGCTGCGATGATCGGAAGAATGACTGAATGACGGATGATGGTCGCAAAAACAATTAATGAATACTAATAAGAATTTAAGAATGGCCTGTACAATATTCCTATAAATTGAGTGACATTTTGGTACATAAACAAACGACTATTATTATTATTATTTATTGAGACTTCAAATAACAAGACCATCTTTAACACGCCTTTAAGTATTTGTACTAATTAAAAATTAGTGGTGTATAATCATCCCTTCTCTATCTTGTCTTGTTGTATCTTTGGAAGTCACAAAACGTGTTAAGTTAAGGGGCCAGAAGAGCATGCGTAGTTCATACAAACGTAAAACCAAAATAAAAAACATGGTAATACCAATTTGCTAACAGCTTGCATCAAAAAACAAACTACTACTTTTAAAAAACTTGATAAAGTAGAACAATGAACAGCAAAACTAAATAAGGCTGCAACACAACTTGCATTGCAAGAAAAATGGCCTTAATATGGGTCAAGAAATAAGGTCGCCTGTGTGCCAGCATCGGGCACCGGGTAACGGTCTATCACAATTTACAAACTATCGTTCGAGGAGTCAATTCCAATTGTGCTAGTGAAAATTCTGTGCAATTCGGTCGTGAGATGGCTATTACGGTTTATATTTGGTACTATACTGACTGGATTTTAGTACGAAATGGTGTTGTTAGTTTAGAGTCTTTGAGCTTGGAATTCAGTTTAAAAAAAAAAATTTTTTTACATACACACATAAACTCATGCCTTCTTCCCAAGGACGTTTGCAGACACCACTGAATTCCACCTGCTACATCTGCACGTGCGTCAAACCAGCGTATAATGGCCAGATGTATTACATCTGGCCAATACTGGCCATTATATGCACGCTGGTTTTTTTCTTACTTTTTTACATTTTTCAAGCAATGAGATTTAAAAAAAAACGATGCATTTTTTTCAAATGTTTTGGAATAGTCATGTTTGATCTTTAGGTTAAGCCGTGCTTGCCTAGGTTGGTCTGTGGATGGGTTTTCTCCGTGCCGCGGAAAGCACACTAAGCGGTATGTCCCGGCTGTCATTTGTAGATCTTTGACAGTCGTTAGTAAGTGGCATGGCGTGGTGGTGGTACATTTGCTAAATTCATAATGGTCGATCATTGGTTAGTCAATGGTCTAGTAATAAAATTATATTTGAATGACATTGTCGTATTGCCATTATTATAAAACCCGTTAGAACAAATCATTTTCGAAATCTACCACTAAATTTGAACGTAAATTCAATCCAGATTTTATTTATAAACCTATGTATTTTTACACATTTGTCAATATGTACGAGATAACCATTCTATGACATTTCAATCAATGGAGTGTCAGTGGTTGACCATTGAAAAGTCATAATGACGGCATCGTATTGGTAGATTACCAAACTTGTCAAACCTTGACAAATCAATGATAGACTATGCAGACAGTATTGTAATAGTAGACTTGAGGCCCTGGATGCATATAAGACCAGATGTATGAATGCGTTCCGTAGCTTTTGCGTACCTCCATGGAAAGCGTTTGCTTAAGTAAATGACAGTACTTAATCGTGTAACTTATATGTCAGTAGTTAAAAACTAGAATAATTATCCACTACGCAATAAATGCACAAGTGGCTGCAACAATATTAATTTCGCAGAATTAATCATTAATCAAAACTGGAGCCCTGAAACTGTTAGACGGGGGTCGCGGCAGACCGAAGAGAAGATGGAGGGACGCCTTTGATGGCTTTCTCGTTAATTGTCGAGAAGAGGCGCAACAACGAGAAAAGTGGAAGAAATGGGGGGAGTCTTTGCCCAGGAGTGGGACAGCTCAGGCCAATAAAAAAAAACGCTAATTCTTCGCAAAATTGTTGCGAAATCTACATAGATATTAAATTCTCACAATATATTATCCTGATAAACAAAATAACACTGCTTCAACCTATTAAAATCAGCTCCTACATAAAAGCAAATACCATCAAAATACATCTTGTTAAACGTTAACCACTGCTCACCCTCTCAAAGATAACAAGCTTCGTGTCACATAAATTCCTGAACCAACCATTATAAATTCCGTAAGTACACACACAAAGTCGAAAGTGCCGTAAAGGCATTACCCATAATATGGTAGAAACATAAACTAATGAATTTTAACATTAATATATCGTATCTATGTTAACTATGAACAAGAGACATAAATCAGGAACTACCTTGAGGCACATTAGTAGGGTAATTCGCATAAATTACTCTTCAACATGGCGGGACAAAATTGCAATTAACCTCTTTGGTTATGGGGATTTCAATGGGGTAATATCTTGATCGGGTTTAGACGCAATTCTCGATTCCCTGAAGGATTTTACAACAATATAATAGGTGAATTGATGGTGGCTCAATAATACGAGCCGCTCCTGGTCGTTCTTCTCTATGTTGTATCGTGGATGGGTATGCCAAGTTTCCTCCGTGCCACAGAAAGTACGTTAGCCGTTGGTCGTGACTGTCATTTGAAAGATCTTTGGCAGTCGTCCTACGTTGTTAGTGACTAGAAAATCTGACAACCAGTCTTACCAAGCGGTACCCCATTACCAAGTCCTTAACTGGTCATATAGGCAGTCGCTCCATGTGAAATATTGGTATTCAGCTGCTTTTGCTTACACTGGAAGCCGACCCCAAAATACTACGGAAAAGGCTAGTCAGATGATGACAAATAGGTGAATAGCGATCAAGTCAGCGGTTACTTATTTGAACCTCGAAATCACTTTGACAACGAAAACTTCACTAAGATGTTTACAAAACTGTCTAAGGTCCATGTTCACCAAAAAGATGACAGTATGATTATCTAAAACAGCTGTTTAAAATACATTTTTGTATGGTAATATGTCACAGTGACAGCTGTTTTTAGCTAATCAGGCTGTTATCTTTTCGGTGAACATGGACCTTAGAGTTGAACTTAGTGGTTTTATTACCGACAAGCGACATTTATTCCTTAAGGGGCCGGCGGTGCATGCGTTTTTCATACAAACGTAATACCAAAATAATATGAAAATGAAACATATTCTTAAGGTAGTGTGTATATATTTCGATTGTATTATAGAATATCTGTGTTCGCAAATAAATATTTTGAAAGGAAAATGTTACAAAGACGAGATATATATTTTTTTCGCGCTTTGTTTCGCCAGGTCGGCGAAACAAAGCGCGAACCTTTTCGTACCTTTGCAGAAGCAAAGGTGCGTTTTACAGCCTAATATTAAAAACAGTTTTATTTTTAATATCTTTTTGAATTTAGAAAACAAATAAATGTTAATTTGTTTATAACAGTAAATATTAGTCTAAAATAATCATGTTTATCTATGATATTCAATTTATAAACACAATTTGAATGTGAATGTGTTGGAAAACTGTCAAAAAACGCACGCGTTTTAAATACATTGCATGTTTAACCTTATCATAGTGCAACAAGAACCAGTTTTCGAAGAAGTGTATTAAAAATCCTATTGAAATAAAGAAGTAACGTTTTCATAGTAACTCCACGCGGAAGGTGGATTAGGTAACAAACAGCTTGTATTGAACATAAGACAACGAAATTCCCTGAAAAAATCGCTCACAGCAACTGGAATCAAGTCGGAATTATTTCATTAGCAAATTCCTGCGGTTTGGGTTACGACGTAACTTTTCTTTTCAGGGTAACCCGGTAGCGGTGGTTCGTGGAAAAAAATGTTATGAATTGTTTCAAATACCGTTGGAAATATGTCGTTATATATCTTGCAATGGCAACCATAAATAAAACTTTTGGCGCTACTTTTTTTTTGTTTTAAAGTCTGTTGTTTGTGTTCTGGTAAGGGTCAGTTCACACCGAGATGCACGTTTTAATAGAGCGCCTTAAAATATAACTTTATTTACTACACAAAAAGATTATACACGCTGCGGCTCTAGATGCAGCGCAAAATCACTGGCTTCATCCAGTACAGTCGCGCCACGTCGCATCGCGTCGCGTGTCGGTGTGAGCTGACTCTTTTAGTGTTACGACACCTCGGCCGGAATTACGCAATCAAAAGTGCTGTTTTTTTTTACATGTCATGCAAAAACTACGTCGAATATCTTTTTTATAAAACATCTATTAACTGACGAAGTCATTTCATGTAGGTAACGGTAAATGCCTTAGTTATTGTATTTTTCGATATTTTTCAAATAATATAAAAACAATTTCAACTCCGTTGACGCTACCCGGATAGCTAATTAAAAACATTCCAGGATCTAAAAACTAAATAATCCTTACCTACTTTTTGCAATTAAAAAGACTCCATACTTTTACAAACCAGATAAAAAACACCCTGTATTCTAGATCCTGCTGCGCATAACATTGCAGCACGGATTCCTAAGTGTAGCAAGAAAACGGGTTATTCCACTTTGCTCCAATATTTTTTTCTACAAGTCGGACAAAGTGAAATGTTTTTTTTTTGTGACTACATTCTCCCAATAATCGATCGAAAAAGAAAATGCTGTTGCCATTGACTGAATAGGCATGACGACAGCAACAAAAACCTACAAATCTATTTAGTCCGTCAGTTAGAGTATCGGAAAATAATGGACACGTATTTTTTGTTTTGGTAAATCAATGAATATTGACAAAGATAAAACGCATCAAAACTCGGGAGGGGGGGTTTCTGACGTCAGTACGCTCTGAAAATTCAATTTCGTAAATTTTGATTTAAGTAATAAAAGAAAAAATACGGTTCAAATATTTTTTGATAATCCAACTAATGGTACGAGTATAAACAAATTAGATTTGTTCTGGTCGTCTGCCCTATTTGACTTTTTTAAAATTTCTATATTGTAGTTTATCATGATTTACAAATTCTCCTTAATCTAATTTTGCTTGTTTGTATGATTTATTCCACCATAAACGATTTGTGGGGCTAAGTGGACCCTAAAACATTCCATTTAATCCCTCTGGTGGGTCAAATTAGCAGGACAGAGCGGAATAATCCAAGAAAACGCGATCAACTATTAACAATGTTTTACTCGGCATTATTAAATTCCTTGTTAATTCCTCTAACAAAGGAGGTTTTAATAATAAAATTAATGGCTCTCTAGACTTATAGTCTTGTGATAAAAACTGCAGAAGCGCTGCTAGTAAGTTGGAGGATCAATTAGGGCAGTTATCTCCCTTAAATGCTCGTTAAATAATATGGGAAAGGATTTTTCTACGTTAATGTAAGTATTTAGGTATTCGCTTAGGTGATTAGGGTTCTCCCTCCTGATCAGTGGAAAGTGATCTTGACATTTCTTTTATAAAGAAAGTTTTGATAGAAAAACTGTGACATTGAGGGATTTTCTTTTTCAACTCTTCCCTAGTCGCTGTATAGATGGCGCTGATCTCTGTACGTCACTGCAAGAAACAGAACGTCACATAATTTCACTTGGACCTTATTTTTATATTCGTAAGCTTATGCAAACGAAAGTGTCAGTCAACGAGTATATGTGAAGTGGGTTTTTTCATGCGTTTTGGCTTTGGCTCCTAGTAACGTAGTTTGATCAACGCCATCTATCGAGTTCATGGAAACTATTTTTTTTTTAATCTCGAAAAGATAACCTCTCATTCAAACATTGATAATATCAAAGTTTGAATTATATACTACTCATGTAAAAATACTATATAAACATACTCGTAGCTATAGATATTTTTTTTTATTAAAACACTATTCTTAAACTTTCTTGAATTCTTTTCATCTTCTTTATACTGTGGTTAGTGTCTAAGCTGTTTTCAGAGTAAACACAAGTTAAATTTTACATTGGGTGCCAGAGCTCATCGAAAACACTATTTTTCCTAGATCACTGTATACTGATTAGATAAGAGTACGATTCAGCATCATCATCTGCTTAACTTTTTTCCCAACTATGTTGGGGTCGGCTTCCAGTCAAACCGCATGCAGCTGATGCAGCTGAATACCAGTATTTTACATGGAGCGACTGCCTTTCTAGCCTAATACGATACCACTTGATAAAACTGGTTGTAAGACTTTTTGGTCCACTGATTACCTGTAATGACTGCCAAAGATGGACAAATGACAGCCGGGACCAAAAGCTTAACGTACTTTCCGAGGCACGAAAGAAACTCGGTATGTAAGGGTCACCCATCCACAGACCAACCTAGGCAAGCACGGCTTAACCTAATGATCGGCCCGAGCGGCTGTTATTATTTAGCCTCGTGCTCCTCTACGATTATTGAAGGTTATAAATGTTATTAGTTTTTTTGCCGGCCAGAAATATATCTTAGACATGCTGGGTTTACGCACATGAATCCGAAAACTCACAGCTTGCGTTCAAACTTGACATGGAACTTCACACCACTTTCTTGAATTGATTATTCGCTATTACGTGTCCTTTTATAACAAGACAAGGTATACATTTTTATTAATAAATCACTCAGCGACTACAAACCAAAATATCAGTATGGAACTCGACAACGTAGTTGAAATTGGGCCATTCTCGTTAGCTAGACTATTTCGATAACCAAGGTCCCCAGACGGTTTCTAAATCTATTTCAACTATCGTGTAGCTCTCTACTTTAATGGAATACCTGCTTTGCTCCGTTGCTTTTAAGATAACATTTATCTCAGAACATACACCGACCCTAGGTGTTCTTCAAAAGGGTCAGATTATATGTACTCGTAACCAGCGTGCGTGTATGACCAGATGTATGAAATTTAATGAAACAAGTACAATTCAATGAAGAGATATTTAACCCCCGATACATATTGTAGGTAAAAGTTAAATGAAAAATAATTAGATCGTACCAGTAATCACTCCACTTTTCTCATCTCATTTCGTTAGTATTCCTCATTCCCTTTCAATACAATTTAAATTGTTGTAGTAGTCAAGCCCTTTCATTTTATACCCATAATATTATAGACAAGGTAATAGTTATTAAGGAATTGTGAAACAAGTTACACTAAAATAAATACTTAAAACACCCTCGACACATAAAAATGTAATTCACCATTTTGTGGTGGCAGCCATCTTGGATTTGAAATTTATTATAACGTATAGTATTCTACTAGTCAAGCCCTTTCATTTGATACCCATACTGGAGAGCTGTTAGGTAAATAAATATGTAATCCGCCCTGTTATGGCAGCGGCCATCTTGGACCGATTTTCATCAAACACAGGTAAGAACACTCCCGACTTATTCATATTTCAAACAAAAAGAAACAAAATCAAAATCGGTTCATCCGTTCGGGAGCTACGATGCCACAGACACACACACACACAGAGACACGTCAAACTAATGGGATACGGCTAAAACCAAAAGTACGTAGTAAGTAAGGATCGTTCTGTAGATTCTGCCCAAGCCTAGTTTCATTAGAAAAACGCGCGAGTTTAAAGTATGTCGTAACAAATGCACAATTGAATATAACTTAAAATTGGCCAATGAAACTTAAGTTTAGTTGCAAACCTTGGCTTACAAGTTACATTAAATAAAAAAAATTAAAAACCACCGACACATAGGGTCATAATTTCAAGGTATATTTTGGAACTAAGTTCCTTACCGCGGCTTACGGGTAGTGATAATCGTCACGTAACGAAATGCCGTGTGCTGTGTGTTTATAGTATAATAATATAATATTCCTCATTCCCTTTCAATATAGTGTACATTATTGTGCTAGTCAAGCCCTTTCATTTGATACCCTTAGATGAGGGAGTTGTTGAATAAATATGTTATACACCATTTTGTAGCGGCCATCTTGGGCTGATTTTTATCAAACATAGCTAAGAACACTCCCGACAAATACACTTTTTAAGCAAAAACAAACAAAATCAAAATTGGTTCATCCTTTTGGGAGCTACAATGCCACAGACAGATACACACACACACAGAGACACGTCAAACTTATAACATCCCGTCGGTTTTGCGTCGGGGTTAAAAACAAAAGTACGTAGTAAGTAAGGATTGTAACAGATACCGTTCTGTAGATTCTGCCTAGGTCTAGTCTCATAAGTAAAAGGCGTGAGATTGAAGTATACAGGGCGTAAACCACCTTATCACGAAGCCGTCAACCAGGCATTCTGTACATCCAACTAAGTAACTTTATGCAGATTTTCACCAACTCGTCCCAAATGGGCCGAGGGCATGTGGGACGAGTTGGTGAATTACTCAAATTATTGCTGGGACACGACTTTTGTTTTTGGGATGAAATGTCATGTTTTGTAGTAGAACTCAATGTTACGCACCTAAAACATTGTGCTGATGGGTGGCTTGAATAGTACGGGGGTTGTAGAAATGTTAAAAGTAAAAATCGTACAATAAAAACTTCTATTTAAAAAAAACCTTGTCAAAAAGTTGGAACTCTGACCCCCAATATCTCCGAAACTAGAAGGTTCCCAGGTATGGTGTAGAACAAAAAAATGACTGCAATGACGGGGAGAACAAGTGCTTTTCGGCTTCATTAAGAGGTGTTTTACACCCTTTATGTCGTGCAATAAATAATAAATGCAAAATCGAATAGGTGTAACTTAATATTGGCCTGTTAAACTTAAGTTTAGTCGCAAATCTTGGCTAAAAAGTTAAAAATGTTCATTGAAAATACTGGCACTTACATACGTTGGTACTTGCTTTGAAAAGTACGTTAACGGTACGCCAACAGGCTGTCAATTGTAGATCTTTGACCACCGGACAGGGAGTTTGTGGCCTGAAAATCTTACAACCAGACTTACCAAAGAGTACCGTATTACCTAGCACTAGTTAAAGAGGAAGGAGGTCAGAGAGGCAGTTACTCCATGTAAAATACGATTCAGCTACATCCAGTTAAACTGTAAGCCGATTCTAAAATAATGAAATGAAATTTTATTTGATAGAATTGTAGTATATAAATAGATGGTCGAGTTTTAATACAGTTGCTCACACAATTCGCTAAAACTAGCATGCAAAATTTAATAATACATTTACGAATACATACATTTAACGCAATTGGTATGTAATAGGACGTCAACAAAACCATTGGCAATAGTAAAAATGTCAATAATAAGAATGTCAGTTATGAACGTTAATCATTTAATAAAATATCAACCTGAATCATTAATGTTACACAGAATAAAATGTCTTTTCTATGAGCCATCTGAATAGCGCCGTTTTAAATCGATTGATTGGCAGTTATATGATTTTGGTAGTTTGTTATATATCCTTTTATCCATTGGAAAGCCACTTCTGTGATATAAGTGACTTTTCATTGGCGGAATAATCAATCTGTATCAGGATATCTCGTATTTATGGTTACAGAATTCCCCCATAACACAATTCCATAATCTAATATTAGAAGCCACGTAACCATGATAAGCTAAGAGGGCTGTTTATGGTTGGCTATTTTACAAAGTCTCCATAATGCATAGGCGAAACGATTAATTTTCTTTGTGACCTTTTCGCAGTGAGGTTTCCATGTGCACCCACTGTCCACTGTTACACCAAATTACTTCGTTCGCTTCCTTCATTTTTTGATCGGAATATGTGATCTTAAGGTCAGATTTCGATTTTCTATTGTGAAATTGAACGAAGGGACATAATAATTGGGAAAAAGCTAAGCGGAAGATTATGATCCATATTTAGATACGGCTAAAAATGAGTGCTTACTCGTGTATAAGAAAAATGCGTGGGATTTTGATTGAATAATTATGTCGTGACGTATATAAATTTATCTCAATTTGTAGCTTCAGAATGGGATAACATTTTTGTACAAATTTTAGTATGCAAAATAGAGACGTAAGTCTTTGACGCTGCACCTACACGAGATTTCTTCTTGCTTGCATTACTTTGCGGAGCATGCGAATTTCATACAAACGTAATACCAAAATAATTTGTAAATCAAACATATTCTTAAGGTAGTGTGTATTTATTTTTATTGGATTACAGAATATATAGGTTCCCAAACACATAATTTGAATGTACACTGATTTAAACAAGAGTTATAAGAAAAATAAATTTTCTATAGAAATTTTAAATACCACATATTAATTATCTTAGTCTCGTAATAAGGCATGACACAAATATTTTTCATTCTTTTATTTAATTTGTTTATAAGTGTATTAAAAAACGTCATTTGGTACATGTGGACATTTGTTACTGCAGTTCTCGGCTCAAAAACACCCTCGCCTGCGGCTCGTGTGTTAATCCCGCCTCGAAATACAATAACAAACTTTCTCCACTTGTATCAAAATGTACTATTTCTTTACCATTTCAAAGGTTTTAATTTTTTAGGGTTCCGTAGCCAAATGGCAAAAAACGGAACCCTTATAGTTTCGCCATGTCTGTCTGTCTGTCTGTCTGTCTGTCTGTCCGCGGATAATCTCAGTGACCGTTAGCACCAGAAAGCTGAAATTTGGTACCAATATGTATATCAATCATGCCGACAAAGTGCAAAAATAAAAAATTAAAAAAACATTTTTATTAGGGTACCTCCCCCAGACGTAAAGTGGGGAGCGATTTTTTTTTTAATTTTGACCCTGACGTGTGATATATTGTTGGATAGGTATTTAAAAATGAATAGGGGTTTTCTAGAATCATTTTTTGATAATATTAATATTTTAGGAAATAATCGCTCCGAAAGTCAAAAACAATGTGTCCCCCCCCCCTCTAACTTTTGAACCATAAGTTTAAAAAATATGAAAAAAATCACAGAAGTAGACCTTTATATGAACTTTCTAGGAAAATTATTTTCAACTTGATGAGTTGAATAGTTTTTGAGTTATATAGCACTTTTTCAAAAAAACGCAAATGATAACTTTGTTTTTCATACAAATACTATGAAAAACAAAGTTATTTTTGCTGACGAAAAATGTTGGTATTTTTAATGGTCTGGGAAGCTACGGAACCCTACAGTGAGCGTGGCCCGACACGCTCTTGGCCGGTTTTTTTAATTGTTTTGCAAGGAACCCTTACTAAGATTCTAAAATAAAAGCCAGTTTTGTCAAAATCGATACAGTTGTAACAGAGATTAGTGAGTTCCCGATATTTCGGCTCTGTATTTTGGGAACTCAAAATGAATAGTAAACATGATGAATATCCCGTTTTACAGTTAATGACAATTTACAATGACAGCTTAAAAACTTGTTATAGGCATGACGAGATTATAAAAAAAAATGCAAACATTATGATTTAAAAGAGTGTCCATGGAGTTTCTTGCCTGTTCTTCTCCATAGAGATCTACGCTAGGGAATGGGCAACTACAGTACTTTCACAGTTTTTATGTCGTGTGACTGGGACTGTAGCTACTTTTAATTTTCATCTTTGTTTCGACAATTCAAAAGCGCCTGTAACGGGCCTACTTGAAATAAATGCTTTGATTTTGATTTTGCAAATCTATTTAGTCCGTCAGTTAGAGTATTGGAAAATAATGGATATGTATTTTTTGTTTTTGTAAATCACTGAATATTGACAAGATAAACGCATCAAAACTCGGGAGTGGGGGCTCATGACGTCAGTTCGCAAAATAATACTTAGTCGTGACGTATTGAAATTTTAAAAGCGTCGTATCTTCATCAACTTTGATTTACGTAACAAAAAAAAATACGGGTCAAATATTTTTTGATAATCTAACTGACGGATTAATTAGTTTTTTTGATAATCTAACTGACGGATTAATTAGTTTTTTTGATAATCTAACTGACGGATTAATTAGTTTTTTTGATAATCTAACTGACGGATTAATTAGTTTTTTTGATAATCTAACTGACGGATTAATTAGTTTTTTTGATAATCTAACTGACGGATTAATTAGTTTTTTTTTGTCGTCTGCCTTATTCTGCTGTTTCTTACATTTTGATCTTGTTTGTATTTCAAAGGGATGACCTTAGGGGCTGTACGCTAATACTCACGTGGGTGTGGGTGCACGGAGAGTGTCAGCTACCAAAATATCTTAAATCTAAATATCTTAAGAAAACCTGACGCACGTGCCAACCGCTCCTCTTTGAGCGTCTACCCCAAGTCATGTTAAAGTAGAGTAGGGTAAGTTCTCAACTTCAAATTCATCTCTGAAACCACCCGGTGAGTTTATCAACACTTTCACTCTCTTCTTGTGTGTACGACCCGAATGGCGAAGCGGTAGTGAGACTGCCTTACGTTCTTAGGGTCCCGGGTTCGAATCTCGGTAGGAGCAAATGTTTGTGTGATGAGCATGGACATTTGTTTCCGAGTCATGGATGTATAAATGTATAACTAGCCGACCCGACAGACGTTGTCCTGTCACCTACTACCTACCTACTACTACCTACACCTACTACCTACCTACTACTACCTACCTACTACTACCTACCTACCTACTACTACGTCCCTACTGCTATCTACCAACTACTACCTACCCACTACTACTATTTTTTTTTCTTATGAACCTTCTCCTGACATTAACAAACACAACAAAAAAAGAATGAGCAAAATCGGTTAAGCTGCTCTTGAGATTTGCGCTTATCAACACATACAGCGATTCATTTATCTATTATAGATAAGTATATATTGACAAAACAAGAAGTAAATATGTTGTATATCAACTATCTGGTGTCCACGACACAAGCCTTGCTTAGTGTGGCACTAGATGGCACTGTGTAAAATGTCCAGCAATATTTATTTATTCTTAATTGATATTGTATAATTATTACTGACTACTCACTGGTTAATCAAAACATCATGGGGTAACAGCATGCCTCAGACCAATTTCTCGACGGAATGTAAGGCCAAGTCAGAGGGCCATAGCCGGTATGAAAACTGTGACACCAGGTTAGGCACTTTACCAAGTCAGTGGTGGATTTAGAAACTTTATATTACAGTTTAATTAAATACAGGTACTTATAATATTCCTTTATTTACTGAAAATAATTCCCAGCATACTAGATATTTCTCGACGAACTTTACAGTTGTTTCATACCTTAATACTTAGTAACTACTAAACATCTTTGAATGAAGGATTATGTGTAGTCAGCTAAATAGATTAAGTAACCAGTCAAGAAAAAAAATTAAATTAAATATCGCTCGACATTACACACAGTGCCATCTAGTGCCACACTAAGCAACGAGGCTTGTGTCGTGGACACCAGATAGTTGATATACTACATAAATACTTTTTTGTTTGTAAATACATACTTATTATCCATGACTCGGAAACAAATGTCCATGCTCATCACACAAACATTTGCTCCTACCGGGATTCGAACCCGGGACCCTAAGAACGCAAGACGACGCATTGTTCTTCATCATCATCATCCTGCGTAAGCACCGCACCAGCACAGCAGCTCCTGACCGGCGTCGCCTCGAATATAGGCTACGGCGCGCGGTCCGCGCGCCGCAAGTGAGGTGTAGGCACACGGTCCCCTCGCTTGCGGCGCGCGGACCGCGCGCGGACGCCGAGCCGAGTCGTATGGTAGCGGCAAGCGCGTTGGCCACCCGCCGTAAGCTTTTTCATAGGGACATTAAAAAATATGTTATGCGACACACGATTTAATGCTCTAATTTGAATGGCAAGTTAATTGCTGGGTTGGAGCGGTGCTGGTGCGGTGCTTGTCAAGTGAGCCACGACCTTTACGTGGGGTCGACGCAATACGTATTTTCACCCATTCTTCCCTGTCAATCGTCATGACATCATTTATTCCTTTATCCTTCATATCATTAACTAACGGACATCACGCGGTTTCACCCGCATAGTTCCTGTTCCCGTAGGATTACGGGGATAAAATGTAGCTTATGTTACTCAGGGTGAATGTAGCTTTCCAACGGTGAAAGAATTATTGAAATCGGCAAAGTAGTTTTTGAGTTTATTCATTACAAACATACACAGAAACAAAAATAAAATGGTTTCCTCTTTATAATATTAGTGTTAATAACACAATCAATCCATGTTTTTATTGATCTTCCACTCCCTTTCCATCCATCAACATTTATTTCATCATACACTGTTTTAAGCTTTCACGGTTTAAAACTAAACTTATATTGTCAATTACGGGATGCAACAGCGTCGAAATATCGGTGAGCTCAAATTAACAAATAATCACAGAAGATATCCCGTAAGTGACAATATAAGTTTATTTCATCATTCTGTTAGTCACATGCGATTTAATCCTCCTCATCACATGTCCAAACCACGACATTCGTTGCCCTTATCTTCAGAATTTCTTAGCTTAAGGGGCCGGCGGAGCAAGCGTATTTCATACAAACGTAATACCAAAATAATTTGTAAATCAAACATATTCTTAAGGTAGTGTGTATTTATTTCGATTGGATTACAGAATATCTATGTTCCCAAATATATTTTTTGAGAGGACAATGATACAAAGACGAGATATGAGGAATTTAAAATTTCTATAGAAAACTTATTTTTCTTATAACTCTTGTTAAAATCAGTGGCCAATCAAAATATATATTTGGGAACCTAGATATTCTGTAATTCAATCGAAATAAATACACACTACCTTAGGAATTTGTTTAATTTACAAATTATTTTGGTATTACGTTTGTATGAAATACGCATGCTCCGCAGGCGTCTTAAAATACACCCTCTAGAACGATAAAAACGTTTCATATCTTTCGTTTTATTAATATCTATCTATATAAACAGTCAAATTACCTAATTAACCGATTAATGCCCAAAATGAAACTCTAAAAAACTCCAAACATGAGTTACAGGTTATGGTTTAATCGTGGACATACTTACGTTTCAAAAACAGTACCTCCCTTATTGAAATCACACAAAAAGAAGCTGAAATCGGTTACCTGGTTACCAATCTGATTTCCCAACTGTACATTATAAATAAACTAAGCTGAAACTAAGAAGAGCTTTACTTCAAAGTAAAGTCGATGACCTTTCAGAACGTTTCGAACATTTCAACAGTTCATTATCGTTTAACTGCGGACAATGTTATCAGTGAATTCGTAATGACTTATGAATAGATATTTTAAAATGTTTTCATTTTTCTATTGGATCGGTTTTCACTATAAATATTAGATACTGTTACGAGCTGGGTATGAGGTAAATTAATTACTACCGATTAAACAACACAATAACTTTATTAATCACAAAACAATTACAACTCAATTACAAATACATTACTGTTCACTATTCGCTTAGATATCGCACTTCTAGTTCACTTCGATTCGCTTCGTTGTGTAGCCAAAATCAGACTGACTGTACCGGGCCTGAGCGGTGTATTTATACTCGCCAACAGACACACAAAAAATAACCACGAATATTCTAGATGGTTATAGAACTGCTTCATAAAAAACACTAACATAAGGAGTAGTAGGTAAATAATAAGCTACTTGTACAAAACAAACAAATATGAACCGTATGCCCTAGGCGTACGGTCGAAATTATAATGTATTTTTATAAAAAGGTCGACCTACCTAACTTTAAAACTAATAATAATGGAAAGCACTCGAAATTCCAACGGACACATACTGTAATCACGTGCTTTCTCGAATGTTCTAGTAGGTCCGATGTAACAATACAAACGATGAATGGACTGTGTGAAAGATGATATGGCAAGAAAGTAGGTGTCTGATGAGATGACGAGTAATAGAGGAGTATGGAAGAAGAAAACATAACATGCTGCGTCGACTACAAATCTTTATCTTGCTGCCCTTATCCCATTCTATTTGAGGTCAGCGCAACACGTTTTCCTCTTCCATTCTCCTCTGTCAGACGTCACGGCATCATTTACTCCTTTCTCTTTCACACCATCCATCCATCTTTTCTTTGGGCTTCCTCTCCCTCCATCAACATTCATGTCCATCACTAATTTTTAGCCACCTATGTGTCATCCCTCCTCATTATGATGCGGAGATGGATACGACTCCATGCTGAATATTGATTGTATATTTTTATCTGTGTCTGTAACCGACTAACACTAGAACTTAAGTAAAATTGTAACTAACTCTATGGACTCCGGTCTGAAATAAAAAGTTTCTATTCTATTCTATTCTATTACATGTCCATACCAAGACGAACGACTTTCTTTCAATTTTTCTGTAACAGGTGCCAATTTCAAAGCTCCTGTAATATACTCATTCCTTTCTTTAATGAATTGGCTTAAGGGCAAGAGAATGATGAATTTTGATGATTTTCTTTCACACGACACCGCTCGCTAGTCTGCGGATGGGCGGCGAAGATTTAAATGGGGGTCAGCCGCGTGGAGAGGGAGAAAACGACGCTCGTCCACATGTTCTGGCGGTGTACGTGTGTTAGTCCACATTTAATTATAATAATAGAGTACTAGGTTTGCCCGTGACATTGCTCGGTCGGAAATTATCTTAAGACAAAAACTTTTTTGCAAAAAATAAAACCGACTTCAAAAAAAAAAACCAAAAACGTGAAAAATAACTTTAGCTTCTGAAGTCGGTGACGTTTGTTTGATTGATTTAATTTTTTTGTCACCGACTTCTCCGCCGTTTCTCCGTCCGTTCTTCCGACCGTTTTATTTTTTGCAAAAAAGTTTTTATTTTTCACTTTTAGTGGTTCACATATGTGCTTGGTACACATGGAAAGTGCATACCGTTACAATTACAATAAGCCCAAACACGACTAGGATACATTGTCTCATTATGGAGTTCCGTGACTCTTGACTTCATCATCAGATCTGATGGTAGAATGGTTCTTATCAAAAGCAAATGCTTCACTTGTTGTAGAAAATACCAAAATTGCTGTACGTTATCCTATATAACATACCTAACTGTCGAAATATGGGTATACTGTACACATCTGCGTACCCCCTCAAAGCATACAGGCGTGATGTTATGTTATGATGTTGTGTAAACAATAAACATCCAAGCGATTGCAGCAATTGTTGTGTTGGTTGGTTGTTCAATTAAAGACACCGTTGCGTTGGGAAGACTTGGTTTAATACAGGTTACATAGCAGGAGTATCACAGACGGGGTTTCCAGTCAGACGGCCATTAGGCAAGTGAAGACAACCAGAGACAAGACAGATAATGCATAGTGATGTGTATAATAATAACATACTAAATAGTGATGTTACAACATCCCCCTTGTTGAGTTTAACTTTAACCCCTGACAAACAATTATAAAGAAGTACTATGCTAAACAACTTAACTTATAAATGACAACATGTTTTGTGATACTTAAAACTACGTTAACACTAGACAATATTCATAATAATACTAAGACTAACATTTGACCTTAACTTTATTCATAATTCTAAGTTAATCAATTTCTTCAATTAACCTTCTTGTTGGTCTTACAATACGACCTGACCTTGTTGTCACTTCTGAGGATTTTTGAGAAGAGGATTCTTGAGGCCTAGACTCCTGTCTGTCACCTTCCTCTCTCCCCTGTGACGAGTTGGATTGCATAGGAGGGTTTGTGAAGTTATTAGAATACTTATGTCTTAAGTGTATTCTATTTCTCCTATACCTAACACCATGGACATCCTCAACAACATATGACCTATTGTTCATCATTCTTTGTTTGACAATAGCTTGCTCCCAGTTACTTTTGGGATTTCTTTTAAAATAGACATGGTCATTATAATGTAACATTGACAAAGACTTTGTATTTCTATCATAATACCTAGATTTGTTACTATTATTTTTCCTGACTGACTCTTTGTAATCCTGAAACGTTACAACTTTTGGTTTCAATTTTTTATATGACACTGGAATGTTATCTCTTAAGTTTCTAGACATTAACAATTGTGCTGGTGATGCTAAATTGTTTTTTGACGTATTTCTGTACTGTAATAAAGCTATATATGGATCTGTTTTGTTTTCTTTACATTTCCTTAGCATATTCTTTATTATTCTGACAGAAGATTCAGCCTGTCCGTTCGACTGTGAATGATATGGGCTAGTAACTACATGTTCTATGTCCCATTCTTGTAAAAAGTTTTTAAACTCTATTGACTGGAACGGAGGACCACCATCGGATACCAATGACAATGGTATTCCATGACGTGCAAAAATTGATTTCAAATGTGTAATTACATTTTGAGATGTACTGTTTTTATTTAATAATGCAATCTCTATGTATTTTGAGTAATAATCTGTGACTATTAAATAAACTAAATTATCAAAATGCATTAGATCAATACCGACTTGTTGCCATGGATATTTACATATTTCAAAGTTTTGTAGTGGTTCCTTTTGGTTACATGGCTTGAACTTTGCACATATAAAACATTGTTCTACTAAATTCTTGATACTACTAGACATATTTGGCCAATACAATGATTCTTTAGCTAAAGTTAAGCATTTATTTATACCTTGGTGACCTTTGTGAATTTTTTCTAACATTTCACTATACATAGACTGTGGTACTATTAATTTTGAACCTTTGAATACTAAATCTTTAATGACATGGATTTCTCCTTGAATGTTCCAAAATGGTTTTACCAGTGGACTGACATTATTTTTATTCTTTGGCCAACCTTCATAATAATACTTGATCAATAATTGCAAGGATTCATCAGTTTTGGTTTCCTGTGTTAACTTCTTGCTATATTCTTCTGTGATTGCTAAATTAGCATACATAATGTTGACATGACATGACATTTCTGACTCATTTTCCGGTGTGTAATGGTCTTTTAAAGCTGCTCTTGACAAAGTGTCTGATATAAACATTTCTTTACCTGGGACATGTATAACTTCCAAATCATATTTTTGTAAAGTTAACATCATACGCTGTAATCTAGCGGGGACATCATGTAAAGGTTTTTTAAATAAATAGACTAAAGGTTTATGATCAGTGTGCACTGTGACTCTATTTCCATATACATATTGGTGGAATTTTTCACAACCAAATTGAATAGCTAGCAGTTCTTTTTCTATTTGAGCATATCTTTCCTGGGTTTCTGTTAATGTTTTTGAACTATATGCTATAGGTTTGTTTGCTTGTAAAATGACTGCACCTAAAGCTGACTTTGACGAATCGACTGACAAGACTAATGGAATCTTGGGATTATAATGAGCTAAAACTGGTGAGTTAGTAATCTCATCTTTTAATTTATTAAGACTTTGACTATGATTCTCATCCCAAGTCCAGACTGAATCTTTTTTCAAAAGATTTCTTAATATTTGAGTTTTTTCTGACAGGTTACTTATAAAAGGTCCTAAATAATTGATCATACCTAATATTCTCTGTAACTCTTTGACATTTTTTGGTGTGGGCATATTGACAATGGCTTTGACTTTCTCTTTGTCTGCCCTGGCACCATCTTTACTGAAGATATAACCCAAGAAACATACTTCAGAGACTAAAAATTTACATTTTGACTTATTAAATTTTAAATTGACTTGACGTGCTCTCTGCATGACTTTATGTAATCTTTCATTATGAACAGATTCATTTGGGCCATAGACTAATATATCATCAATGAATATTAAGACTCCTTCAATATCACCAAATAAGTTCATCATGACTCTTTGAAAAATTTCTGACGAAGCATTTATTCCATATGGTAATCTTAAATACTTATATCTGCCAAATGGTGTTTGAAAAGTACACAATTCAGAACTATATTCATCTAGACGTATCATCCAAAATCCAGAAAAAGCATCTAAATGTGAAAAACATACAGCACCTTCAAGCTGTGACCTAATTTCATCAATTGACTTGAGTGGATAGAATTCCCTCATAATATTTTTATTTAGATTCCTAGGATCTAGACATATTCTTAACTGACCTGTACTTTTTACAGTTACGACGACTGAATTAACCCACTCAGTAGGTTTTGTGACCTTCTCAATAACATTCATCTTCTCCATGCGATCCAACTCTTCACGTAATTTCCCTTGTAACGCGAATGGAACTTTCCTGGGCGGATCAACGCATGGTACTGCTTCAGGCTTGAGTTTAAGATGACAGACCGGAGGTAGACACCCAAGACCCTGAAAAACATCATTATATTGTGTAAGAATTTGTTTACAAAAATTTTGTTTTGTTACTGAAAATACACGTTTTATTATACCTAACTTTTCACAAGTTGGTAGACCAAGAACATTTGGACAATCTAAGTTTGCTACTATAAACATTATAGATTCAACAACATTATTGTTGTTTATACTCAAATTACAATTTAAGTTTACTTTGCCTAAAATTGGAATGGATTTTCCACCAAATCCTGTGACATTTATTTGGCATTTGACAAGCAATACTTTTGACAGATTGTTTTGACGTTTAATGTTATTGTATGTTTGTTTTGACATAATGTTGACATCTGCACCTGAGTCTATGATGCATTTGATTTGTTTATTACCTACTGACAAGTTAATTTCCCAAGACTGTTTAGAATGACTACTTTCCAAAGTGTTGACTTTATTTTGATTCTGACTGTTTGTATGTGACTGTGAATACTGATACCCGTCCCTGTGATGATGATATTGTATTTTGTTTTGAGATCCCTCAGACTTGTGACCATTTTCATCTTTGAGATGTAAATGCAGACTCGGATATTCTTTATTTTGACTGTTTGATTGGGGAGTGAATCTCTCAGACGTGTGACTGCTCTCATCACTGAGATGTGGTTTTTCTTTATCGCATCTCTCAGACATATCACCGTTTTCATCACAGAGATTATGTGAATAGGGACGTTGACTTTGGGATTGGATGAATCTCTCAGACATGTGACTGCTTTCATCACCGAGATGTGGTTTTTTTTTATCACACCTCTCAGACATATCACAATTTTCATCACAGAGATGATGTGAATAGGGAGTATAGGGACGTTGACTTTGGGACTTTTGACTAATGGAGTCTACACGAGATCTCTCAGACTTGTCACTGTTCTCATCATTGGGATACGGTGACTGCCTCGTCTGTGATGCCCCTACTATGTATGCCTGTGTGGTGTGTCTGTTTGACTGACTGCTATGTAAATGACTGTTATGACTTTGACTCGACTTTGATTGACTGTGTCTTTTATGTTTTTGACTTGACTTTAATTGACTGTTCAACATTCCAACAAAATATTCTTGACTACTATCTGAATTAAACGATTGCAACTGACTGACTTTTTTATTTTTAAAGCAATATTTAGCAAAATGACCAAAAGATTTACATGACCTGCATTGCATGCCTTTAGCTGGGCACTTGTAGCGATGTGACTGTCCACAGCGGCTGCATGTCTTCGAGTTGCTGGTGTGGTCGCTGCTTGGAGCTGGACCACGACTGCTCGAAGCTGACTGGCGTTTGCTCGAAGCTGACTTGCGACTGGAAGCTCGCTGTCGGCCTTCACCTCGACCACGGCTCCTTCGACTGCGATGCATGACGTTTTCACTGGCGACGCCGCTCGCTTTGACCATTTTCTCTGCGTCCTGCTGTGCGACTATGAGTGTCATCGCCAGCTCTTGCATTCTCTGATATGTCAAATCTGGTTCTTGCAGTAACCTCTGACGTACATGTGACAAATCAATGTTGAGGTTTGCAATGAAAATATCTTTGATGAGCGATTCCCTGAGCGTGCCAAACTCAATGTGCTTTGCTTTTTATTTCTAAATCCGTGAGGAAATCGTGGATGTTTTCAGATTTATCCTGCTTGCGTGTGAAGAACATGTATCTGCACATCGTCACATTTCGCCTAGGCTCGAAGAAATTGTCAAATTTGGATTTCACTTCATTGAGCGTGCACGCTTCAATTTTTAGGTTGAATGTGTTAAATATATTTAAACCACGTTCTCCGATCAAATGCAAAAGAATTGCAATCTTACGTTTTTCGGTTGACTTGTCCAGGCCTGTGGCTAACAAATACAGATCCAATTGTTGCCACCATTTCTTCCACGCCTCCGCATTATTGTTGGCTGGATCCGACGAGATGTGGAGCTGTTTCAGACTCGTACGCAGACCTGTTGTGTCGGCGCCATCTTCGTCGCCACCGCGTGCGCTGCCAGGATTCGGCATTTTTACGTGCGTTCTTCCGTTTTCTTTTTAAATGACCCACTTCGACACCATGTTGTGTTGGTTGGTTGTTCAATTAAAGACACCGTTGCGTTGGGAAGACTTGGTTTAATACAGGTTACATAGCAGGAGTATCACAGACGGGGTTTCCAGTCAGACGGCCATTAGGCAAGTGAAGACAACCAGAGACAAGACAGATAATGCATAGTGATGTGTATAATAATAACATACTAAATAGTGATGTTACAACATTTGCTACAGTTGTTGTTGTTGTTGTTGTTGTTGTTGTTGTTGTTGTTGTTGTTTATTTTTTTACACGACAGATTTGCTGTCTATTATTGAAGAGTTCCGTTCCATATCTCCGAAGTTCGTGATCAGATCATGACAATATTTCTATGGGACCAACTTGGAAGTGTACCCTTTTAAACAAAACAGAATTTTTCAAATCGGTTCAGGCGTCTTCGAGTAATCGGTGAACATACATAAAAAAAAAAAAAATACATACAGTCGAATAGAGAACCTCCTCCTTTTTGGAAGTCGGTTAACAACTAGCCTACCCAAAAGTTTCAGAATTGAATCAGAAGTTCCGAAAATTACCGCCTACATACATCATCTGCCAAGCTAACCGGATGCCGCTAAATACTACCACAATCCAGCTTGCAATACGAAACCCCTCGGTATGACTAGTTAGCAGACTTTCGGGCCACTGATTACCTGTTACGACAGCCAAAGATTTTGAAATGATAGCCAGGACTTAGGGCTTAACGTGTTTTTTGAGACACGGAGGAAACTCAGTATGTTATGGGTGGTCGCTTATCTACAGACGAAGTTATTCTTATTCTTTATTGTACACAAAACAAGAAATATACATATTAATTGCAATGATCTATACATATAATAAAAGAGTAAAAAAGCTGTGTCTGTACATTGAATATATTTAAAAAATAATAATTGAAGGGGGTTTAGAAACAGCGAATCCAAAAAAAAAAGTCTGTCTGTCTGTCTGTTTGTCTGTTTGTCTGTTTGTCTGTTTGTCTGTTTGTCTGTTTGTCTGTTTGTCTGTTTGTCTGTTTGTCTGTTTGTCTGTTTGTCTGTTTGTCTGTTTGTCTGTTTGCCTGTTTGTCTGTTTGTCTGTTTGTCTGTTTGTCTGTTTGTCTGTTTGTCTGTTTGTCTGTTTGTCTGTTTGTCTGTTTGTCTGTTTGTCTGTTTGTCTGTTTGTCTGTTTGTCTGTTTGTCTGTTTGTCTGTTTGTCTGTTTGTCTGTTTGTCTGTTTGTCTGTTTGTCTGTTTGTCTGTTTGTCTGTTTGTCTGTTTGTCTGTTTGTCTGTTTGTCTGTTTGTCTGTTTGTCTGTTTGTCTGTTTGTCTGTTTGTCTGTTTGTCTGTTTGTCTGTTTGTCTGTTTGTCTGTTTGTCTGTTTGTCTGTTTGTCTGTTTGTCTGTTTGTCTGTTTGTCTGTTTGTCTGTTTGTCTGTTTGTCTGTTTGTCTGTTTGTCTGTTTGTCTGTTTGTCTGTTTGTCTGTTTGTCTGTTTGTCTGTTTGTCTGTTTGTCTGTTTGTCTGTTTGTCTGTTTGTCTGTTTGTCTGTTTGTCTGTTTGTCTGTTTGTCTGTTTGTCTGTTTGTCTGTTTGTCTGTTTGTCTGTTTGTCTGTTTGTCTGTTTGTCTGTTTGTCTGTTTGTCTGTTTGTCTGTTTGTCTGTTTGTCTGTTTGTCTGTTTGTCTGTTTGTCTGTTTGTCTGTTTGTCTGTTTGTCTGTTTGTCTGTTTGTCTGTTTGTCTGTTTGTCTGTTTGTCTGTTTGTCTGTTTGTCTGTTTGTCTGTTTGTCTGTTTGTCTGTTTGTCTGTTTGTCTGTTTGTCTGTTTGTCTGTTTGTCTGTTTGTCTGTTTGTCTGTTTGTCTGTTTGTCTGTTTGTCTGTTTGTCTGTTTGTCTGTTTGTCTGTTTGTCTGTTTGTCTGTTTGTCTGTTTGTCTGTTTGTCTGTTTGTCTGTTTGTCTGTTTGTCTGTTTGTCTGTTTGTCTGTTTGTCTGTTTGTCTGTTTGTCTGTTTGTCTGTTTGTCTGTTTGTCTGTTTGTCTGTTTGTCTGTTTGTCTGTTTGTCTGTTTGTCTGTTTGTCTGTTTGTCTGTTTGTCTGTTTGTCTGTTTGTCTGTTTGTCTGTTTGTCTGTTTGTCTGTTTGTCTGTTTGTCTGTTTGTCTGTTTGTCTGTTTGTCTGTTTGTCTGTTTGTCTGTTTGTCTGTTTGTCTGTTTGTCTGTTTGTCTGTTTGTCTGTTTGTCTGTTTGTCTGTTTGTCTGTTTGTCTGTTTGTCTGTTTGTCTGTTTGTCTGTTTGTCTGTTTGTCTGTTTGTCTGTTTGTCTGTTTGTCTGTTTGTCTGTTTGTCTGTTTGTCTGTTTGTCTGTTTGTCTGTTTGTCTGTTTGTCTGTTTGTCTGTTTGTCTGTTTGTCTGTTTGTCTGTTTGTCTGTTTGTCTGTTTGTCTGTTTGTCTGTTTGTCTGTTTGTCTGTTTGTCTGTTTGTCTGTTTGTCTGTTTGTCTGTTTGTCTGTTTGTCTGTTTGTCTGTTTGTCTGTTTGTCTGTTTGTCTGTTTGTCTGTTTGTCTGTTTGTCTGTTTGTCTGTTTGTCTGTTTGTCTGTTTGTCTGTTTGTCTGTTTGTCTGTTTGTCTGTTTGTCTGTTTGTCTGTTTGTCTGTTTGTCTGTTTGTCTGTTTGTCTGTTTGTCTGTTTGTCTGTTTGTCTGTTTGTCTGTTTGTCTGTTTGTCTGTTTGTCTGTTTGTCTGTTTGTCTGTTTGTCTGTTTGTCTGTTTGTCTGTTTGTCTGTTTGTCTGTTTGTCTGTTTGTCTGTTTGTCTGTTTGTCTGTTTGTCTGTTTGTCTGTTTGTCTGTTTGTCTGTTTGTCTGTTTGTCTGTTTGTCTGTTTGTCTGTTTGTCTGTTTGTCTGTTTGTCTGTTTGTCTGTTTGTCTGTTTGTCTGTTTGTCTGTTTGTCTGTTTGTCTGTTTGTCTGTTTGTCTGTTTGTCTGTTTGTCTGTTTGTCTGTTTGTCTGTTTGTCTGTTTGTCTGTTTGTCTGTTTGTCTGTTTGTCTGTTTGTCTGTTTGTCTGTTTGTCTGTTTGTCTGTTTGTCTGTTTGTCTGTTTGTTTGTACACGCTAATCTTCGGAAGTACTGAACGGATTTGAATGATTTTTTTTTTTATATAGGTATTATGTCTGGGCAACATATAGGCTATAATTTATCTTGGAAACCTGAACACCTGATGCAGAACCGCAATAGACCAGCTAAACTATAAGAGATACAAATATGAAACCATAGCAAAATTGTTTAACGTGATTTTCTGCTGAGAGAATAAATTTGAAGATCTGGAACACCTGATGTGGAACTCCAAGAGGCCAGTTATACCATAACACATATAGGAATGACGTCTCAGCAAAAGTTGTTCAATCTGATGAGCACTCTCTGTTGACTTATAAAAATCGAAAATTTGGGACACCTGTCGTGGAACTCCAATAGCCCAGCTACACCATAACACATATAGGAATGACGTCTTAGCAAAAGTTGTTCAATCTGATGAGCACTCTCTGTTGACTTATAAAAATCGAAGATCTGGGACACCTGTCGTGGAACTCCCATAGCCCAGCTACACCATAACACATATAGGAATGACGTCTCAGCAAAAGTTGTTCAATGTGATGAGCACTCTCTGTTGACTTATAAAAGTCGAAGATCTGGAACACCTGTTGTGGAACTCCAAGAGCCCAAGCTACACCATAACACATAGGAATGATGACGTCTTAGCAAAAGTTGTTCGGTCTGATGGGCATTTCCTGTTGACTTAAGATCAGAAACATCTGATGTGAAAATTATTGCAAAGCTATCACTAATTTCACTGTATAATTATAAAATAACAAAAACTGGGAGTACCTCCACGCGGTTAAGGCGGTAACAGTTTAGGACTGATTTTCGATTTTCGATGACGATGGTATATCATTGAAAATTTGACTCTACTGGCCAAAACTCCCATTTATTATTTTATTTTATCGAATACATAATATGTCTTCGAGCTTATGTTATTTGAGTGTTTTTGGCATGAAGAGACAGAAGAAAAGTGCCGAACACGCACACAACAAAATATTCATAATCTGTTAGAAAGTGAGAGAGAAAGAATTGCTGGATGGAGCACGGCATGAAGAGACAGAAGAAGAGCGCGAAGACTTCGACATTCTGAATGTCGATAACATCTGAAGAATCGGGTGTCTCAAGATATAGCCGTAGGGCATGACGACCTTCCTTGGGTTGATAAGAAACGGAGTTCATTTACGTATACTCCTATGACTGAATACGCCACATATTCCGCCATCGGAGGTATGGTTCAAAATTTTACTTTTTGTGAAGCTGTTAAATGGCAAAAAGAAACAAACGGTATGTGTTGCTGAGGTGGGAAAGATCCGTTATAAAAACCCGTTTTCCCGTCCCCGGGCTCTTAGAATGAGACGTTTCAGATCTTTGATTTTGGCGAACCCGGTGTCGCTGGCAAAAGCAACAGGATCCGCGAACGAAGTCGCGGGCAGGAGCTAGTATAGCATATGAACAAAGGCGAGCCTAACCCACAGTTAGGTTTTATTACAGCAAACACCCCCCCCCCCTATAAGCGCAACTGTACGTAAAGGTTGATAGGAGCCGCTGTTCTTATTTAGTCACGAGCGTCTCATCCCCCCCCCCCTACATACAAACTCACAAAATTACAAGCACAATCGTCTCTTTTGGAACAAGATGATTTATCTTGTGTCATATTTTTATTTTTGTCTGCAATTTGTCACAATCGTTTCCTTAATTGCTGTGACGGCACTTCCCAGTCTCTTCAGCAGTCATTAGAACGATGATTTATTAATGTTTTATTTTCTCGTGTCATGTCTTTTAGCATAAGTTTAATTTTATAATAATTGTAAAATGCATTTTTTTTGTAAACGGTTATTTCATCAAAAAATCAAGAAGCCGTTTCAGATTATGTTAGTCATTCGTAAATATGTTTTTCTTTTTGTATATTGGCACCTTGCTTTTTACTATATCACTTTGTTTTAACTATATCATTTAAGTGTGTTGTGTTGTGCCATGTTTTTGTGTGCACTAAATAAATGATTTATCTATCTATCTATCTATCTCATTCTGAAAGATCTACCTTGAGCAAGTGCGGTGATAACGCTCGTGCTTTTCCTATATTCTGTAGCATCTGGTAAGACTGGGAGCCGACCCCAATACAGGGTGTAAACAAACTCATCACGAAGCCATCAACCAAGCATTCTGTACATCAAACCAAGTAGGTAAACTTAACGAATAAATTATTGCTGGGAATAGACTGTTTTTTGGGATGAAATATCATGTTTTGTGATAGAACTCAATGTAACGCACTCAAAACATTGTGCTGATAGATGGATTTAATAGTACGGGGGTCGTGGAGGTGTATAATGGTAAATCTTACATTAAAAAAGACGTGTGGCACTCGGGAACTGCCGCGGTAAAGCTATTGCATAGCATTTTTTATCAACTTATGCAATTATAATTATTTAATTATTTTATTTTTCCGCTTGTTGCCGGCTCGAGGACCAAACGCAGACTGAATGTTCAGGCTCGGCTTCCCATCACGATAAAAAAAAAAAAAAATCATTTTAACTCGAGTATCACAGACTCATATAGAAATCACACAAATTCACAGTCACATTACATACACAATATTTTCAATTTATAACAATTTCATCTACTTAATATAAGATATACTATAATAATTACATAAAGGGTGTAAAAAACCCCTTCACGAAGCCGAAAGGCACTTGTTTTACCCATCATTTCGATCATTTTTTTGTTCTACACCACACCTGGGAACCTTCTAGTTACGGAGATATGGGGGGTCAAAGTTACAACTTTTTGACAAGTTTTTTTTTTTTTTAATACAAGTTGTTTTTGTAAGATTTTGACTTTTAACACCACCACGACCCTCGTACTATTCAATCCATCCATCAGCACCATGTTTTAAGTACGTTACATTGAGTTCTACGACAAAACATGATTTATAACCTCAAAAAAAAAGGTGTTTCCCAGCAATAATTTTTGTGTAATGTTACTTTGTTTGATGAAGGCGAAGCCGCGGGCATCGGTTAGTATATAATAATGTGAAAAATTGGAAAATAATCGAAATAAACAAAAACCACAATACTATCTCCACTTTTCATTATTTTTAGAAGTTGATAAACATTGTTGCTGACAGGAATGAATTGCAATCTCCCAAGTTGATTGCAATCCTTTTAACCATCCATAAAAACACAGTTAAAGCAAAACACAATCAAAATAATTAATTTTCAACACCCACAAAAAATAGTTGCCAACGGTTTTTTAACATTAGTGTAAAAAACATTTTTCTTTTTTTTTCAGTTACGAGTCGACTGACGGGTGGTTTCTATTCAGGCTGTGCGCTTTTTAAAAAACTGACAGGTTTGCATTCAAGGGAAGTTCGTACTCGAAAATATCGCGAACACGGTTAGATTGGTCGGTTTTATAATCGACGTTACGAGGACGACACGACAGATGATATAATATTTTAAACAGACATGGTCACTATCCGGAATACAAAAAAAATACTAAAATAGGTTAATACGACGGAAAATCCTACTGCTTGTTGTATTATAATTCCGAAATAGCGAGTATGGATATATGTTTGTTACTCTTTCACGCAAAAACTACTGGACGGATTTGGATGAAATTTTGCACACAGATAGTTCCGGGTTGATCCCGGTAGTAAGATCAAACTTCACGCGGGCAAAGCCGCTGGAAGAAGCTAGTTCATTTATAATTCCCCAGGATGCAGATTGATAAAGATTCATTAATTGCAGTAAATTAATATATTATTATCTTTTTGCCACTTATGTTTAAATCCCCTGTAAGGGCGAACCTATTCCCATCAAGCGGGCACAAACCCAGACTCCGGGCAGGTGCTGAGGCTTTCCTGTTGGGAACATACCAACACTTTCCCTAACCTGGGAATCGACCCTAAGACCTCAGGCGTGACGTTTATTACCACAAAACCAAGGAAGTAGGAAAGAAGCATGGGTAAAATATACAACGTGTAACGTTAAATGTGCAAAACCTGAAAATAGTTTGATCAGAATCATGAGCAGAATCAATTGAACTACTTTTTAATATAGGTCACATTTTTCAAAAAATCTTCATTAAATATGTTGCTCTGTCTATTTATTTATAGGTCAAGCCTTCACATGCGCAAACCCGCCAAAAGAGGTAAAGAAACCAACTGAAATGGTTGTCGTCCAATTTAAATTTTCTCATACGCGGGATAAATAGTTCTTGTCAGTAAATATAATTGCCAGTAAAACTAAAACGGCACATTAAAACTATTTTTTAAGTTTTTTTTTTCTCTCAGAATTAGGTCAATTGAATTAAAAATCATTTGGGGTGTCTGACATTTTGCGCATTTAACGTTACACGTTGTATAGGTTAGCAATTTTATAATTTCTATGATTGCTATAATTAGTTTCGTTCACGATAAGTCTGGTGCATGAATGGCTAATGAAGACGATGAAAAGTGGCAACTTGCCAGGCCGTTTAACCACTGTGCTTGGTAATCTTAAAAATAAGCCTTAATTACGCCAGTTCTTGCGACTTTTATTTTAATTTTATTCTCAAGTGTTTACTCAATCATAGTTAAAATGTTTGACTGTAACTTAATTAAGTTTTTACCTGTATTTAGTAGTAACTGGGAAAAATATACAAATACGTTTGTTAAATAAAAACAGCATTTCAATCTTCAGGTTAAACCGCACTTGCCTAGATTAATCCGTGGATGGGTGGGTTACATACTCAAGTTTCTTCCGTACCTCGAAAAGCCGTGGTCCCGACTGTCATTTGTAGATCTTTGACAGTCGTTGCAGGTAGTCCGAGGCCCGAAATTTAATGCAAACAATCAAATGGTGGGAACAAGTAATTCTCCGGAAAAATTATGACGTGAAAAACTATACGCAAGTCAGATTTCGCGGCAAAAAAACGCATCGACAAAAAATCGTCACAACTAAAAGCGACGCCAGTTATTTTCTTTTTTATATTTTTTCTATATCTATCGTCAGAATACTGTTTTTCATTCACCGCACTTGCATTTTATCGGTGGCCCGACCTTTTTGTGCGTTGGCCTGATTCTGCCAATGCCTTACAGTAGATAGATTGATGGCCAATTAGGACCCGATTGAAAGCTGGAGGAAATTGTGGGACGCTGTTGCTGAGTGTCTCAGTCTATGTAGCATATTCTGTAAAGCTTGTTAGAAAGGAGTCTGAGGGGGTCGGGACATTGATGATGTCATTAGGGTGCTTGTGTAAATCCTAGGAGGGATTTTGATAACAGCGTGGTGCCTATTTGTAATGTTGAATTATTTTAAATTATTAGTTCAATGTTATTATTTCTGTGGTTTACTGCAAAGCGCAAGATGTAAGCTGTAGGGCACAATCAGAGGAACCTGAAACTTACTCAAAACGCCGTTATAAGACTTGGTTTCGATATCATGGTCTGTTTTCACACTTTCAAATAAAACTGAAATCAACGATGTTTTTTTTTCTAAATTAATTTACATTAGTGACCGCAATTGCTCTTAAAGTATTTTGTTTACGCAACGTACTTTTAGTTAGCTTAATTGTCAGTTCACACTGAGACGCGGTACTGGAAGAGGGCAGTGATTTCGCGTCGCGCCGCGCCTCGCCGCGAGACGCATCGCAATGAAATGTGTATATTTTCGTATTGCAAATTAAGTCCTAGTTTCGGGCCATGTTTAGAGAATGCATCAGGACCGGTAGACTAGAGGTATCACGCAGTGGGTGCCAAAAAATAATAGCGTCACCAAAGGAGGCCTAGAAAAACGCTGGCGTGAGGACGTGGAAGCATTTGTGACGGAGAAAACCGCACCGAAAGAAGAATTAAAGCTTATGGGGGAGGATTTTGCCCAGACGTGGACAATATAGATAGACTAATAAAAATTGTGTTCTGTATGTCGGTTATCGCTGATAAAAATATCTCTGCGTATGCTCTCTGAACTTACGAGTATCTGCTGGAAAACACTTTGAAGCAAACATGTTGATTAAGACTCATTTCTGCACCACACGAGGCGTTTGCCGGGCACTGTGACAATTTACAGGCTATTTTACGTACATGCAAAAACACAGCCGACGTGTCCATAACACGGCAACTCACAAACAACCAGGCTTGGACACCATTAACATAAAGTTAGCAACGCTTCATTGCATTTAGTTAAAGACTCGCCACCGCTGAAACTTTCAGATCGTTAGGGCGTTGAGGCGTGAAATTTATGAATATTATCGGCGTTTCATGTTTAGGAGAATTTGTATAGTTGGCTGTTTTCAAAGTTATGCTGTAGGGTGTTGAGAATGAAGTTAGCGTTTTCGCGTACTGAAAAAGTTTTTATAACTGTTTTATATTGGAAGCTTAATTGCCAGTGTATTCGGGCAGGAATAAAGTTAATATATTTACGTCTTGAAGATACGGATGCCATAAAATTCATGTACGATTTGGTGGACTGAAATTATGTGTTGATTTGGGGCTTATTATGTTAGCAGAGAAAAGCAAAATAGGTACCTAGTAAGTTACATGTGGGTTATACCTCCTTTTTCGGATGGGAAATCATCAAATAACTTCTCCGACTCTGGACGGAGCGGGAGGGAGTGTCAGACTTTTACTGACTAAAACCCATCCATGTTTCTTCCTCGCCCTTTATGTTCCGGGGCCACGGTATCTCTTTCGAACAGTCCCGCAGCCCCGGCAGGCTTCGGCCTTCAGTGTTATACCTCCCTCAAACAGCCATTTTCAATAACCTACCAACAGGTATCGGTAGGCTGCTAGCTCTGTCTGTTTGACATTTTGTTTACCGACTGATAGAAACAAAACGTCACATAAAAGCTGTCAGATTTTTCTATGAATAAAGTGACAGGTAGGTGAAGCGGATAGGACTAACTTTGTATATAGAAACACCGATAGCTACGAGAGTAGGCATATCAACTGACAGTTATACGTAAGTAAGTTATAGAAAATGGCTTTAAGTTAACAGTTTTATTTCAGAACTTAAAAATCATGCGGGGATTATATGGGTATTATGATTAAATATATATCGCTAGAGATTAACACACAGCGCCATCTAGTGCCACACTAAACAAGGCTTGTGTCGTGGACACCAGATATTTGATATACTACGTATACTATTTTGTTTGTAAATACATACTTAACATATAAATATCCATGATTCGGAAACAAATTTTAATGTCCAAGCTCATCACACAAACATTTGCTCCTACCGGGATTCGAACCCAGGACCCTAGGAACGTAAGGCAGCCTCACAACCACTACGCCATTCGCGTCGTCGATTAATAATTACCTAATGCCTCGAAGTTTCGGCAAATAAATTGTACCTATGATATCTGGTTACTAAGTTACAATTTAAGAATATCAGTGAAAATTCTGCTGGCTGTTTTTTTCTTATATTCTCGTATTTAAAGGTAAAATAAATAAATAAAAGAAACACGATGCAACGTAGAATACTTTTCTACAAAGTAAGTAATAAAAAATAGCGCGAAATCCAATTTATAACAACAAAAAATTAACAAGACTTCAATTAATATATTTCTAAACGAAATTAGGTAGGTGAACGAAATTAATGATGAAACTAATTACTAAGTACGTAATTAATGTTTCTACGAATTGAAGCTTCTTAATTTTCAAAGTAATTGGTTTATTGGTAAACTGAGCATCTATTTAAATTTTTGATAGCAATCGCCTTATTGTGGAAACATTGGTAATAATAGATGATTATGTGCGTGCTTTATTTTCTTTTTGATGTTTATTTTCATCGTCACCATCATTTCATCCGAAAGACGTCCACTGCACAGTCTCCAGCGGATTCCCGCAACCTTCACTAGGTCATCGGTCCACTTACGTTGATTTGGAAGGCCTCCCAGCTGGAGCGACGTTTATTTTAGCAAACTTTTATTATTTACTTAACTATTTACATAACAAATAAATACAGACAACGAAAAGGAACAGACAAATACCCACTGAGATGATGTAAGCTTTCTTCAAGATTTCTTAAAAGCAGCCTAGGGCCGGACTCCATTGAAGGGGGAGTCGTGAGGAGATATGTGTTGCAAACCTCCAAAAGAATTTTGTTATTTACACTTCTTGTATCTGTATAACTTTAGTGAAAACGGTAGAGAGGAGATGTCTCGTGATTTAGGCCAGCGGTGACGAGACCGTGAGCGGCGTGCTGTGAATGGGGCGCTGTGTACGGCTTGCAGTGAGCAGCGTGCACGGTGACGGTGAGCGGTGTGCTGTGAGCGGCGTGCAGTGAGGGGCGTACTGTGAGCGGCGTGCTGTGAGCAGCTTGCGGTGTGCTGTGTGCTGCGTGCGGCGTGCTGTGAGCAGCGTGTGGTGTGCGGCGTGTTGTGTGGGGCGTGCGTTGAGCGGCGTGCTGTGAGTGGCGTGAAACTTTGTACATTTGTATTTTCCGCTTTGCAGATCTCCACACAGCTTCGGTGGATACCCCTTAGCTTTTACGCATCTCCTTTCCTCTACTTTTTGCACATCTCCGCTCGTCCTAGCTTTGGTGGAGTTCCAGCTAGGCTCTTCTTATTCGTACAAGCTTCAAAATTATACAAAAGAAAAATTTTGAAGCTTCTAAAATGATTGTGATTTTTGTTTTTTTATTTAACAATTTCTTAGAACACCACTGTACAAAATCTTTCCTTCCTCCTCCATTCAAGATAAAGCAAAAAACACCATCATTAAAACACAAAAAACATCCCAGTTACAAAAGCCAAACAATTCGTCAAAACAAAATGAAAATTTAACTCAGAGATACCTTTGGGAAAATTCCCATTGACTACGCAACAAATTCCCAGCAGGTACGTACACAACAGCTTGCTACCTTCTATAACGACCTCTCCTGGGAAAACAACAAAAAGCCACTTCGAATGCTCAAATTACCATCCAATTGTGAAGGGAATCGAAATGATAAATTTACAACTACAACGGACAATAAGGTTGGAATGTGAATTAAATGAGACGGTGTCTACGGAGTTTATGTTGAAGGGTTAAGCAACAATATGTATAATTATTATGTTTAGAGCATGATGTCATTGGTTCGACTCCCAGGCCAGGCAGTGTTGTTGGATTTTCCATCTAGATTTTTTCCCGGTCGATTTCGTGCCCGGTTGATGGCAATTGTAATGGCAACACTAATTGTAAGCTCAGCCAACACCAATATCTAGCTGGCCACACTGATACTGCCCTTTCCGTCGGGGACCCCGCACATCGGATCTAACTCTAAGCACGTACTGGTGTCGATTCTGTTGTGCACAAACTTAACTTAATTTAATCTATTGCTATCTTTTACTAAAAGGCAGTGCGAGAAAAGGACGGCTATAGCTATGAACTAAGTTAGAGATGTCAAACTAGTTTATGCCTTGCGCTTCACCGTGTTTTTAGTCGACATGTTTTTACGTGCACCCTTCATTTGTATGGAAATATTAGTTCCAATTAAATTGGACAGCTCTAAATCACGTCCGTCTCTTTCTCGTTTTATCGGAAAGAAAAAGAAAGCAATAGCCTAAATTAGGTTTAGTTTGTGCACCACAGAATCGACACCACTGTCACATATAAATATATAAAATTAGAAAGTGGATATTTAACCCTGAATACCGGAAATACTATTTGTTTTATAAACAACAATACAGCAATACCCTTTTAATTTCGGATGAGAAAACATCAAACGAGTACTACTAGGTAATTTTACATTCGAAAGAAAAAAGAAAAAAAAACTACACCCCTGCCTCACAAGTACACAGTGAAGTTATGTGTGGTTTTTTCACGAATACGGTTTTGGAATCTTGAGATACCATTCGTTCTGCAGCAAAACATCAGCGCCTACTGGCTTCTATGTTACTTTATCAAAACAGGAACATGCAGTAATGTCACCATTTACGAAAACGGTCTTATAGAAATACATGTGCTTGTAAAATGGCACAAACGTTGGTACGCTTCAGAAAGACTTATGGTCGTATTAATTCCGCAGACGAAGACTTTAGGAGGACTTCTAATTAACTAGCAAGACATGTAAACAGAACTGGCTAAGCTGATTTATCCCAGCGATTTAGACGAATTAGCATAGCCTAGACTGTAGTCTAAGGTTAAACCAGATAGTCCGAAGTTACGGTGGAGGAACTTAGTTTGACCCAAGATACACTAGTTACCTTACTTGACAGGTAAAGTTACCTACTAAATGCAGTTGTTTTTAAAGTACTATTTCAAAGTTTACGACCTACAAAACCTATTCAAAATATTATGGGAGTCAACTCATGAACGCCAAGGTAACACAAAAAACAAAAATAAACAAATAAAGCTACATATATATAACTACCAAAGTAAATAAGAATAATTTCCGTGGGTTAGTTACGACAATCCATTTCTGCCACCATAAAAATCTTGAACCACACATGAACCCATAAAAAGTTTACGGTCCATAACATAACTAGGATTCTTTGTTTCTTGGGGTCATTACAAACATAAATATTAGGCTTATAATAATAACTAGCTCATACAGATTTTCTAGGTTTAGGTACCTTCACTAATTAGAGGCTTTTACTTTTACTTTTATCACTTTTAGGTTACCAACGCATCGTTCGTAACCTAAAAGTTCGAGCCCCGTCGTCGGTGTCGGTCCGTTGTGGATTTTTGGCCACTGTTAGGCCTGAATTCTTGTTGCGCTAACGGTCTGTCGCGTACGGCCGGTTGCGTACGTGTATGTGTCAGCGTCACATTGTAAAAACCGTTAGTTTGTAATATAACTAGAGAGATTGTAAACTCTCCAAAGATTGTCAAACGAACATACTGCTTACAATATTACGCATTAATTTTCGGTAGATTATAATGTAACGAAGTGAAACCGTAATATTGTGAAATTTAAGCGATGTAAGTCAACTCGCGCGGTGTGGAGGTGGCGGGAAGGAGGGGTCGCCCTTGCCCTATGATACCACTCTCATGAAAAGATAATGTAACATTCCTGAGAAATACTGATTAATATACCCTAACCTCAAAACACTTTATATTCCCCTAAAAAGCGTAGTCGACGGAGCCCCACTGCACGGGGCCCCTATTTCTATCTGTAGGGTTTAAAGGAACCAAACTAACCTAACGTGGTCCAAGTCCCGATTATGTGGGCAGAGATACTTCCCTCGCATGCATTTCACAATATTACGGTTTCACTTCGATAGATTACAATTTACCGAAAAATAATGTGTTATATTGTAAGCAGTATGTTCAGTTGACAATGTTTCGAGAGTTTACAATCTCGCTAGAGAGATTACAATCTAACGTGTTTGACAAATTGTACGGTGACATTTACATTGTGTTCTATGGAGCAACGTACCTACTGCAACGTTGACGTCAGCGGCAACCGACAGCCGTATTTGGTTCTCGCTGACGTCACGACCGACCGTCAGTGCGACAAGAATTCAAGCCTTACGGGCAGACAGGGTCGAAAGACTGACAACATGTCTTACCAAGAAGTATTGTGTTACATAGTAACTGTCGAAGATCTACAAATGACAGCCGGTACCAACGGCTTAACATGCTTTCCGAGGCAAGGAGGAAACTCGGTGTGTAATGGGTGGTCACCCATTAACCAAGCGCGGCGTAACCTATAGATCGACCTGAGTGGCTGTTATATTTATGCTCTACCTTTTGCTCGCGGTTTCGCTCGCGATAATTTAGAATCTGACAAATTAACTCAATACTACTTTTGCTATGAAAATGTGAGTCAATCATGATTTGTTAAACACGTAGCGCCATCAAAAAATCTCGAGGAGGACAACAATAAAGTTTTTATGATAATACATAAGAACTTTATTGTTGTCCTCCTCTGGATTTTTTTATCGGGATAAAATGAGTACCCTATGTCCGTTTCTGTACATTTGACAACGTATATGCAAAATTTCGAGATGATCGGTACAGTGGTTTTGGCGTGAAAAGGTATCAAATAAGCAACCTTTTTTCGCTTTCATAATATTAGTTAGGAAGTTGGGATTGCATTCGTCATGAAAAAACCGAAATCAACGCTGCGATAAACAAATAATGTATTAAGCCCGGAGATGTGTAAGATTCTACCAATCACTGTAGAGACGTGAGCCGCGATTTAGATTTCAACCAATGTGATTGGTCGATTTGCACACTTCTCCTCTCCACTACGCTCCTCTCCACTTTGGTGAAAACCGGGCCTAAGTAACACTTCCAGCGAGTTAATTCTATAAGGCCAGTTGTACACTAAATAACAACCGACCGCGTGCCGCGTCGCCCGCGCTTCGTTAGTGAACTCCGCTGGTATAACCCGCCCACATTCCTATTCCACTGAATATTCCCTTTGTTGCCAAATGGCATTGTTAATAAATGCCCTGTTTTAACAGTAATTGCATTGTTGCTGGTATTTATCGCGTTATTTAAGATAAATTTCTGGTAATTTGTTCAGATCAGTGGTGAAAATTGACCTTTACGTCAAAGATTTACCGTAGCCCAAATGCATTTAGTTTTAAATTATTGGAGGTCTTGAGCTTGACATAAAATAGGTTGCATGGACTGTATGAAGAATGAGATGACTAGAAAAGAGGTCACTGCTCAGATTACGAGTAATAGAGGAGTATGAAGAAGACATGCTGCGAAATTGGGGGAAGGGCAAGAAAATTATGAGTTTGAGATAATAACAAATAGCATTGTCTGTTTTTCTAACATTATCAACTGCCTAGCCTTTTCCCAACTATGTTAGGATCGGCTTCCAGTCTAACCGGTTGCAGTTGAATACCAGTATATTAGTTAAGTTTAGTTTATTTATTAATAATTATCAAGAATTACAGGTCAGTTTTATAAAAGTAAAAACACAAATCATAATCACATTAAAAAATGGCATCCGACACAAAAGGAAACTTAGAATAAATTAAAATTAAAAACACATTAAAAATTATCATAAAATACATTCATAAACTAAAATAAGTAAATTAAGAATGAACAGAGATAAACAGAATAATAACAACAACACACATACATAGCACACACCCACACACACACATAACACGGAGCCACTGCCTATCTGACCTCCACATTTCTACAACCCAGTTAGTACTGGGTAATACTGTACCCCTTGGTAAAGCTGGTTGTCTTACTGGTGTAAAGACTGTAAAAGATTTACAAATGCTAGCCGGGACCTGCTTTCCCAGGCACGGAGTAAACTCTGTATATTATGGGTGGTCACCCGTCCACAGACCAACCTAGGCAAGCACGGCTTGACTTAAAGATCGACCCAAGCGGCTGCCACGAGATTATCTGTCTGTATATCTGTTTATTATGCAACATTAAAAGGAGACGAAAATTTTGAGCTGTCAACTGACATTTTCAAACTTGAGCGAGTCGTAAATGATATAGATAAACAGTCCAAACTGTTCAATTTGCTGTAAGGAATTGTGTAATGAAATAAGCTCTTCTTGTAATCTTAATGTAATTTCCACTTTTAAGTGTTTTGTTTGTTCTTATAAATAAGTTAAGAATGCATGTCGTGGACCCGGTAATTGAACCCTCATGTTCGTTGGTTGCGTGTGTTTCTCAGTAGCTGTCGTGGGGTCTGGATTTGAGCCCGGTTGATGCCAATCATATCGCACCTTATATTATATGGGAAATGTGGATGTACTTATTATGTACACCTCTGCCAAACTCTTCGAGGAATACACGAGTAGAATTATGTTTAAAGACGAACAACGCCACGGCTTCACATGGAATCAAAATGTGGACAATTTATCTAAGTAAACCTTCATTTTAAATCACTTTATCCATAACTCAACACTGAATTAAAAATCTATTGCGAAGTTTAAAAGATTTAAGTAGTCAAACAGTGGTAGTGACTTTGTTTAATACTATTACGTGAAGATTATGTATAGCATGTGAACACTGTTTTAAACTTTCACAGATTAAAACTAAACTTATAGTGTCACTTCCGTGATTATTTATTGTTTGGATGCTCAAAAGTAGCAGCTGACATCATAAAAGGACTCCACAAAATCTGGTGATACTGTGGGTGTGTTTTGTCGTGACTTTGTGTCGAGTTCCGATAGTGAACGGAGCAAAAGACAAAGAAAGAGGGTAGACAGATTTGTTTGCTCCTAACAATTTATTCGCATTCTCCAGTCGACTCGCAATCATGGCGCTTGCATCAGCGTCGAAATATCGGGAGCTCAAAACAATAAATAATCACGTACGAGTATAAGTTTTGTATAGCATTTAGCTTTATACCTATCAGTCAGTAAGTACAAGGAAGTTTGAAGATTTATATGTATGAACTCAAGCTTATATATCTTTCGATCGGGAGGTCAGCAGAGATCGATGCTTTTAGCTGATTATTTCGTTCCATCACCTAATGACACTGTCCTCTCTTGACTGATGATCTGTCTCGACATTTATTTCCAACAATAAAAAATCCCCCTTATCAACCATCACACAGAGTTAGTTTTTCAGTGAGGGTTGGGACTGGACTTTCATGACAATCACAAGTTAATGTAAGTCGTATGATGTTATTTATAAAGTCGAGAATAAGTTTCCAGTACAACGTTGTGTTGCTCCTTTTTTGTGTTTTACATTCCAATTCATTCAGTACGTAGAATTGTAACTGAATATTAATTAATGTAAAATATTTATTTTGTGATCGTTTATTTTATTTTAAAGACTTTTAAGTAAAACCGTATGTATTTTTGATACTGAAATAATGAGGATTTCAACGGAAGTGGTATTCAAAATGCTTCAATGCATATTAATGTTAAGTTTCATAATGGGTTTTGGACTTTACGGCTAGAGAAATAAAGTTGAAAGATGCTACGAAATCGGAGTGGCCAGTGATGTGGATTACATTGTACCTCGGGAATCCACTGAATGCGAGACACGAGAACGGTTAATGTGGCGACACTTGGGGAGGCCTACTACGTCCAGCAGTGAACGTCTTTCGGCTGAAATGATGACGAAACTTGTATTTTCTTTTTGGCATAGAAAACATAATAATCGAAGAATTTAGAACTTCCTACGTGCGAATGTAATTTCAGTTAGCGAAATTTCCAGTTGGAGACCAAATCCAGCATTTCTCTTGTTTCAATCATCCTTGTGAACAATGCTAGACACAGAAAACATCTTCATCTGCCTTGCTTTTTCCATATATTCTACAAAGAGCGACTACCTGTCTGACCTCCCCAACCATATAGTAATATGTATTACAATCCCCTTTGATAAGAATGGTTGATAAACTTTTGAGCCACAGGCAGTCAACCTGTGACCACTGTCAACTATCTACAAATGAAACAACAGCCGGAACCAACCACGGGGGAAGCTCGGTATGTAATGGTCACCCATCGTGAATAAATCTAGGCAAGCATGGCTTAAAATTAAGATTAACCCGAGCGGCTGTTATCAATAGGCATGACGACAGTATCAAAAAATTACAAATCTATTTAATCCGTCAGTTAGAGTATTGAAAAATAATGGACACGTATTTTTTGTTTTTGTAAATCAATGAATATTGACAAAGATAAAACGTACGAGTATCAAAACTCGGGTGGGGGGTTCGTGACGTCAGAACTAGCTAAAAATTATACCTAGCCTCGTTCTGCCCAAGCAAATTAGAACCTGTTTGGTAATTCTGCCCACTGTTCTCTTCAAAGTACAAAATCTTACAAGTGCTTCCTGCCCAGAATAATTAGAACAAAAAAAAAGGTCATGCATAAGATATAAATTTTTTATATTTTTTTATGGCAGTAAATAGATCATAATGAAACGATTTACGCTATTTTTAACATCATACATTTTGTTCTTTTTACAGTACACTGGGCAGAATTACCAAAATCAGCTGTATTTTGTTTGTCCTTCATAAAAGACACTGGGTACAATGGGGTAAATAAAACAAGAGTAACTTTTTATGTTATTTATTATGTACCTTCTTAATCAGTCTTGAATTTTCATCTCTTTATTTAGTAATTAATGTACTAACTTTTATTGAAGCCTCTCTGGACTTAAAAAAACTTTTTTGCAAAAAATAAAACCGACTTCAAACAAAAACAAAAAAGTGAATAATAACTTTAGCTTCTGAAGTCAGTGACCTTTGTTTGATTGATTTAATTTTTTGTCACCGACTTCAGAAGCTAAAGTTATTTTTCACTTTTTTGTTTTTGTTTGAAATCGGTTATATTTTTTGCAAAAACGTTTATATTTTTCACTTTTTAGTGGTTCACATGTGCTTAGTACACATGGAAAGTGCACACCGTTACAATTACAACAAGCCCAAACACGACTAGGATAGATTGTCCCATTATGGAGTTCCAGTGCCTGAATCTTGGCCAACCGGGACCTATTCGGCAACGTCACGTCATATACAATAGTGTTATATACTAAAATCTTCCCCAGAATGTAACAAACCCTTTTCTGAAAACCGCATTAAAATGGGTTCAGCCAAACGCGAGATAATCGCGGACAAACATACAATCGTCTTTCATTCAAAATCTACAATCCAAGAAAGCAAAACGAGCTCTATGAGACAACGTCACGGGATATCCATTAGTCTTATATACTATAACCTTCCCCAGAATGTAACGAACACTTTTCTGAAAACCGCATCGAAATCGGTTCAGCCAAACGCGAGATAATCACGGACAAACATGCATACATACATACAAATTCTGCGAAAAAAGATCACAATTTACCAAAAAGTTCTGCCCGATGTGATTTTTGAATCACATAATATTATTTGTGTTTCCTAAAAATACAATTATTAACGAAAATCAAAAATAGTTACAAAAGTCAAAGTATTGATTATTTAACTTTAATCCTGTCTATTTTTAATAAAGAAAAGCCACCGATCTAAATGATAATAAGAGATTAAACATACCTCTTCTCCGACGTGACTCCATTTTTAACACGTGAATGGCTTCTGACGTTAATCTGTTGTCTATTACTCGAATAGATTTAAGGTTCCCTTATTGGTTATAACCTAACCAATCACAGGAAACTTCAAAAACGACAGCTGAGTAGAAAATACAAATTCTAGGCGCGAAAATTTAATATGTGATTTTTGAAGGACAGTGGGCAGAATTTAGAATTTTACAATATTTTAGATGGGCAGGAACCGTGAAGTATGTTTTGTGATTTTGAAATCACAATGGGCAGGACGAGGCTAGGCGTGACGTATTGGGAATTTTAAAAGCGTCATATCTTCGTCAATTTTGATTTACGTAACAAAAGAAAAAAGACGGGTCTAATATTTTTTAATAATCTACCTGACGTTAAATACTATGAAAAATATTTAGTTTTAATACCGCTAGACAAAAATATCCAGGTCTGAAAGCAGGACACAAATCCCACCGTCATGCATATGCACATGCACATATGGGCCCACCCTCCCGCCCGCATGCATATGCACACATACAATACAAGTGAGAAATAATTAGCATGCCATGCAACCAAACCTTTACTCGACACGTGTTTCGCCCCTCCACGGGGCATCCTCAGCAGTTGTTGACTCGTCGAGCGTTCGTGTTCGTTTAATTATTTCTCACTTGTATTGTATGTGTGCAAATGCATGAGGGCGGGAGGGTGGGCCCATATGTGCATGTGCATATGCATGACGGTGGGATTTGTGTCCTGCTTTCAGACCTGGATATTTTTGTCTAGCGGTATTAAAACTAAATATTTTTCATAGCATTTAATGTCATGGATTTCCGCAAAGTAACGCCTGATTCCATAACTTATCTACCTGACGGACTAATTAGATGTTTTTCGTCGTCTACCATATTTACCCATGAGCTCTTCCACATAACAGACAGAAAACAGCAAAATAGAGTGATAGGCATTTGTGTTTTTTCTAATAATATAGGTACCTACAGGACCTGAAGTTCATTCAATTTGAAACTTTTTTGCTGGCTGTAAACTTGTAGCAAAGTTTTGACACTATCATAATACGATATTTTGCCTTAGTAAAACTTTTGAAGCAGAACTGCATTTGATAGCAACCTTAATAATTATAACATAGCTAGATACGAGTAGGTCATTCACCCGGGCGACACACACACTTCATTTAACCAATTCGCAGAATCATCCACTACACTCAGACGCTCATTTCTACGTTATTCATGAGTTATTGAACTTTCTCTACTATTGAAACTTGTTTTTTTTTCAGATAGATATGAATTATGTATTATATCGCTAGGCCTTAAATCGGGACCAACGACGCCATCTTTGATTTTCAAAACGTTTTCAAAGAAAAGCGCAACACAAACAAGGAGCGGTGCGGGTCGGGCGCGGGACGGGTCGGGTCGGGAGTACTGCGGATGTAATTTTATGTGGGCTTAAATATGGCTTTTATTATATGCCTTTAATATTTACCAACAGCAACAGCTCACTCCTATCACTGTCATTTGAGCGTCAACAGATCCTTATAGCACTTTACCTCTGAATTGGTACATCATTTGATCCACCTCAATAATGAAAAAAGTTTCGCCTTTGTCCTACCCTTTTCTTAATTTCTCTATTACTCATAATTTCAACGGTCACCTACTTTTTTTAGACCTCATCTTTCCATAATTACTTCATCATATTCATCATTTCAGCCGAAAGACGTCCATTGCTGGTCAGTGGACGTGGCCTCCCCCAAGTGTCGAGGCCTACGCAGACCGGGACGGCATGGCAAGGGATTTAATTTTTTTCCAACGGACATTCAAGCGTATCCATATAGAAATACGACATAAATTGTTATGCTTTAAAATGATGCCGTGACATGCCGTGGCATCTAAAGGGATTTGCATTGAAAGAAGGGCCACGGTCGTATTTCTATATTAATACGTTTGAATGTCCATTGGCAAACATTTAAATCCCTTGCCATGCCGTCCCAGTCTGCGTAGGCCTTATAATGACCGGTCCCAACAACAACGACGGTCGGATCTGGTGACGTCCGGTCATCATTACTTTGATCTTATTTTATTCTTTATAGCCATCAACATTTTATCCTTAAATAGGCTTGTTAACTGAAAAAATCTAATTAGTCCATCACTTCAAAAAATATTTGACCCGTATTTTTTCTTTTGTCACATAAAACAAAATTGACGAAGATACGACGCTTTTAAAATTCCCAATACGTCACTGTTCGGTATGATTATTAGTGAGTACTGACGTCACGAGCCCCTACTCCCGAGTTTTGATGAGTTTTATCTTTGTCAATTGTCGAGTACGTGGAATCCAGTTTTGAGTATGCTCAAAAGTAGCAGCCGGCATCATACAAAAAACTCCAAAAAACCTGGTGATACTGTGAGTGCGTTTTGTCGTGACTTAGTGTCGAGTTCCAATAGTGCGCGTAGCAAAAGACAAAGAAAGAGGGTAGACAGATTTGTCTGCTCGTAACAATTTTATTTTCCATCCACCCGCAGTCTCCAGTCAACCCGCGATCATGACGCTTGCAACAGCGTCGAAATATCGGGAGCTCAAAACAATAAATAATCACGGAGGATATCCCGTAAGTGACAATATAAGTTTAATATTCGTTGATTTACAAAACGTAAAAATACGTGTCCATTATTTTCTAATACTCTAACTGACGGACTAAATAGATTTGCAATTTATTGATGGTGGAAACAAGCCTATTCCACCTTAATTGATGACACGTGCACAAACCATAATAGCTCAACTACATGTAAAACTTTTCAGTGAGTAACAAGTTGCCTTAATATGTATTTACAGAACCCGGGCAAGTGCGAGTTGACCTCGAACACCGAGGGTTTAATATTAACTTGTAGATACTTTGTTATTAAACTACATATTTACGGTTTTTAGATTTCTTCCGTTACATGTGTTGTAACACATTGCTTATTGCCAAACATGATTCTAGGTCAACGGGACTATAGGTTTTGATTGCCTTGCGTAGGGTATTGCAAAAATGCGTCATAATGGTCATAAATCTTTTGACCTTTTTCATAATTATTTCACTACTTCAAGGGATAACAGACTTACCCAAGTCTTAAAAAGTGTCAAACACTCATTTGATATTAATTTCAGCTTGATACCTTCTCGCATTCCTGAGAAATAGGCTCTTGATAGACGTACAAAAACGTGATCTTAAAAGGGTTTAGTTTTTGCCGGCTAACGTGCAGAACCCTTAAAAAGGTAATTATATACAGATACAACGCCTTTAGGCAGCTATTACTGCTGGTAACCCGCCCAATACAATATAGAAAGGCTTCATAAATTTATAGGGGTCCAATAGGGATCGCAATTAAAGTGATTAGACCGCTCTACGACCCGACATGAATAATT